>JAFBJU010002359.1:248264-343682 GCA_016785305.1 Colistium nudipinnis
GAGAGAGAGAGAGAGAGAGAGAGAGAGAGAGAGAGAGAGAGAGAGAGAGAGAGTAATTCTGTAATTCTACAGCCAGATAAATGGCTCACTTTGAATGGCCTTTCTTTTCTTCAATTCACCCTCTGATTTGCTCCTGTTTAAATATTTGCTGTCCTCCTCACCTGACCGCTCCTCCACACACACACACACACACACACACACGCAATCAGGCATGCACACACGCAAACACATTCTGCTCGCCTATTTAAAACACTCTGTATGTACTAAATATGTGCGGGGGTCACTGACCTGCGTTTTGTCCACAGATCACAACTCTTGTTTGTGTTTATTTGTGTAGATGACTTTTCGAGCCTCACCTTTTCTTTTTTTTTTTTTTTTTTTACACGTGTAAGGCGCGCGTGTGTCCCGCTCCTTATGTGATAATAAGAGCCACACACTGTGTCTGAAACCTCATTTTCCTCTCCTAATGACATATCAAATGTTTGCATACAGGCCATATCGGTATGGAAATGAGCATGCACGCACACACATGCACACATTGGGCTTTGGAATAAAAGAAGCAATCAAAGAGATATGTGTGTGTGTGTGCGTCGCCGCAAGTCTCTAAGGTTGGGCGACTCCTTGTGTCAAACATGACTCGCAACACACTCACACACACGCACACTCACACAAAAGACACGCGTGCACACACAGCGCAGCCTTGTTATCCGGGGGCCTGTCTTGCAGGCAGCCTCTCTAACGCTGAGTGATGTTTAAATTAGTTTACAATTTAGCCTCCTCGCTATCCGCAGACGGCTCTTAACTCAGTGTGTGTATGTGGTGTGTTTTTGTGTGTGTGTTTGTGCGTGTGTGAGCGTAACAAATTGTTGCCAGTACGGCAGACATCTAATGACTTCAAATTAGCTGCCTGGCGCTCGCCTTGACACGTTGTTACCACTGTTAGCAGCCTGTGTGTGAGTGTGTGTGCGCGTGGGCGTGTGCGTGCGCGCGCGTGTGTGTGTGTGCGCGTGCTGAGCGCTGCGCAGCCATATCATGAAGCATAAATTGGCTTCACCTCTCCTCTCTTTGCCTCTTTTTCCCTTTGTCTCTCTCCATCAATTTGATTAAAAAAATTACTGTACCATGGCGAGCAAAGATGTGTGCCTGGGTGTGTTCACATGTTCACCCTGCACATCGTCCTCTCACTTATGCCAAAACACACACACACACACACACACGCACACACACAAAGAGAGAGAGAGAGTGAGAGTGAGAGAGAGAAACTTAACAAGATGTAAAACAAGTAAAGGTTAACAGGTCTATTCTATTCTGCTCTAGACAAGTCTTTGTAGGCCCTTTACTGTTTGCCTTTTTGGTGTGTGTCGGTGTGTCTGTGTGTGTGTGTGTGTCTGTGTGTGAAAAAGAATGTTGAGCAGTCGTATTTCTTTCTGACAATCCTTTCCACACCGGGTGAACAGTAGATCACTTTGTGTGTGTACATGTATGTGTGTGTGTGTGTGTGTGTGTGTTTGTGTGTGCGCATTAGATCAGTGTGCAGCGTTGTAAACAGTAAGGATTTCATAAGGTGTTCAGATCCGCACACACACACACACACACACACACACACACACACGGAAGATGAAGAGTTCTATCTTCCTCTGAGAGCATTGGATTGCCTTTCTCGTTCATCTAATCACGCCATCTTCTCTCCTCCGCCAAACAATCGTTGCGCTTCGCTCCCTCCACACAGAAAGCTGCACAAATGTGTGCGTGCACGTGTGTGCGCACGCACGTTTGTGCTGCTTTCTGTGCGGTCACACACACACACACACACACACAAAACGTGCACACATTTGGCACAGCCAAAAAAAACCTGGCTAACTCAGTCCACTTCTAAACGTAAACGCAAATCTAAAGATGGAATGCGTTACGTGTCTACATTACGCGTGTGTGGGTTTTTCTCTGTGTATGTACGTTACTTTACACACAGCAGGTGGAAAGACAGGAGAGTGAGGTGGCGAGGTATAATTGGTCGAGGGAAATGCAAAAAAGGAGAAAATGGATCACAGGGGGATTAAAAGAAAGAAGGTAACAGTGGGATTGCAATATTGGCTATATGTTGTTTCGAAAGAGAAAAATGCATATTTAAGGAGCTATACATGGTACGCATAGATGAGATTATAGTTTGCTTATTGTCCATATAAAACCGCACAGATCAATACACTAACAAGACTCGGGGTATATTCCCATTTCTCTTTTTTTTCCCTTTCTCGCTGGTATTTTCACATTTATCGATGTAATATAATACATACCATTTGGAGACCCTGTTATCCAAACCCCATCGACTTTGTTGTTATGGATTTACGCCGCATGACTAAGTGATATTTATGTCTGTAATCTGCTATTTCCATTTATACTCTTGCCACCCCTATTCTACTCCAGCAGGGGCTTACTCTATTCCATTCCGTTCTGTTCCACAGTAGTATTTCTATTTGACAACGGGACTAACCCATTGTCACGTGCTAATCTGAGACACCGCTCTTCCTTCCTTTCTGCTGTCACAGCCGGATTCCTCACCGAGGCCAATCCCAGATTACAGTTTCCTCACTCATCACTCCTGTCATCTCTCTCTTACAGGAATTAATGCTCACGACGTAATGCAACAGTTAATTGAGAGAGTATATATATATATATATATATATATAAATAATCTAGGTAGAACATGACTGATTTTTGAGTTTTGGCAGTGAACGTCCAATGATACAATCTATTGTGTATTTGTATCTGGCTGTGACCTTTAATGCCATATAGGTAAAAAAAAGAAAGAAAAAGAGGCCTGCGGGAAATTGTTGTTACAGTGACTGCAGACAAAGCCTCAGTGGGAAAAACATATGCAATCCCACCCGCACACAACCTCATTGACATGTTGAAGGCAAGGAGATTGGACGGTCTGGTTCAAGGGTCAGCATTTCTGTGTGCGTGTGTGTGTGTGTGTGTGAGGGGGGGGGGGGTTAGCACTGAGGGTCTTTGGTGGGTCAGTCGGCGGAGTCATTAGTTCAAACTGTCTGAGTGCAAGGATTAGGGTGAAAGGTCACACCTTAGCACCCGGTGTACGCGTGTGTACATTACGCAAGTGTGCCTGAGCTGCATCTGGATCCAGCTAATCCTAACCCTGCACTCTGCCAATCCACACAGCGGCGTGCGTCTGCACCGTGTGTGTATGCGGGCGTGCAGGTGAAATCTCCCATGATGTGGAGCTGGAGCAGTTCGCTTTTTGGACTGACCTGGGATATGTTTGGCCCAGCCGATGTTGACCACCAGCTCTCTGTCGGCCAGGTCGCAGAGCGTAGTCAGAGCCTTGATGTCGCTGTCCGGTACGGTGGGGTCAGGCATGGCGTAAATCTTCTCTGGCTCGGCCACCAGCAGGTGAGAGACGATTTTGTTATCTGCAAGGCAGCCAAAGGCAACTGACATGACCACCAGACAAGGAGAAAGACACAGAAAGACAAGAGAGATGGTGAATTTTTGGGCCGTGTTCGGCCACAAGCCGTTTCCACACCAATCTGGTGCAAACTAATGTAAATCGTCATATTCAGAGTTACTGATAACATAGAATGCCAAGTAAAATGTATGTCTAGAGGAGCAACTGACATTGACATTGGAATAAAAAAAAAAAAGCATATATTGCATCAAATAAAAAACCCAATACATTTCAATTTATACAATACGCATATAACACACCACAAATAACATAATATGAAAATATGTGAGCAGGAAGAAACAGCAGATTTAAACCTGATAGGCTGTGTACTTTGTAAAAGGACACATTTAATTAAACCTTTAAAATAGCCAACCAGCACATTAACTTCTTAATGTTAACATTTCTTAAAAAAATAATCTTATGAAGTAATTAAAAATAACAGCTCCGTACAGCTTTTGGTGTACATACACCAGTTTCCCAAACATCTTAAAAGATGCAATTGGATCAGAATCGAATAAGGGAGATGCTTTGCCAGAGTGCCTCGTATTGTGTTGTGGAATTTTCAACAACCAAGAGCACGACAACTGGATAATTTGATTCCAGGAATTTGGCAGGACTAAACAGGAAAATGCACTTGACAAAAGATGAAAAAATGATTGAATGAGTTCCAGATTAGGAGATACTCCAAGGTGTGATTAAAGGCTATTACCGCCCGTAATTCAGGTTGCCCATAGCGCTGCATTGTGTATCACAGCCTTAAGAAGCTTTGCTGATAAATACAGAAGGAAAAGATAATACTGAAAGCCAAACAGCTCAGCTGGTAATAGTGACATGTGGTGATGAGATCTCTATGGCCCATTAGTAACAGACTGATAGCCTGCTTCCAAATTAATCCACTGACTAATCAAGCATGGGAATAATAAGAGAGGATAGGGAGGGGAAGACGGGAGTGAGGGACAGAGGGGGCGAGGGGGGGGGGGTGGAGAAAGAGAGGGATAAGCAACGAAAACACGGGAGAAGACAGACATGTAGAAATAGAGCAGTGGACGGATCGTGAAAGAGTCGAGAGAGCGACAGCTAAATAGAGATAAACAGCGAGGAAGGGCGATGGAGCTGGGAGGATGCGTCTAATATTGATCGAACACCCCCCCCCCTGTCTCTAATTCTGTTAACAATACACACACACAAACCTATATATATATATACCGGCATATGTACATATACTGTATATAGATATATATATTTAGGCATATAAATGTAGAAATGAATACAGTGTTCTTTTCATCCCCTCCCCTGCAGTTCCAGCTACAGGGTTGTCGGAGCCCGACCAATCCCAGTCACACCCCAGTATCTGTGGGTAAATCTTATTTAATGTTGTCCTAATTAGAATCAATGGAAGCCCATTTCCAAACCCTGAGCTATTGTTCTGTTCTCAGACAATCAATAGGGACGCTGAGGCTGGGCCGGGCCACGGATAGATAGGCCGTGTGCATGTATCTGAGGGAGAGAGACGCTATGTGAGAGTGAAAGAAAAAAACACATTATATATATATATACTGTATATATATATTATAAAGCTTTTTTTGTTTTTGTTTTTTTTAAGTATACTGTAGGTTTGCATGCCTGGGAGAGGCTGGTGTTCATACATGGTGTATTGTAGGGATTTATAACTATTTGTCCCTATGAGTCACTGGTGAGTAAATGACTCTCCTATAAAATGTGGCAAATGCTTTATAAAAGTAATGACAGGGCCAAAGGGTTTCATGCTGCTGTACAATGTACATACATTATGAATACACACATATTAGGTACACGTATGCACATTAACACATCGCGTCCGTGATAAGTAGCGCAGTAGCCACGGTAAAATCTCGTGCAGCCATTCAGCATATTGGCCGAGGGCAGAATATGCTCCAGCTTTAAGCAAAATGGGCTTTAGGGACCAAGCTGCTAAACACCAATCTGCACAATATGTGTGTGTGTGTTTGTGTGTGTGTATGTCTGTGTGTTTGTGTGTGTGTTTCTTACGTGAGCAAGCAGAGAGTTAGCTAGAGAGCTAACTCTAGTTTGATGTGGTTGCCAGATTGGATTTAATCCGGATTAGAGTTTTGGCTGGACCTCCCCCCCAACACACACACACAAAAAACACACACACACACGCACGCACACGCACACACACACACACACACACACACACACACACACACACACACACACCCACACATCCTTCTGCTGTTTCGCTGTCAGTCTAACCACCCCCCTCCCTTGTTAATTTTTCAATCATCAGTATTTGGCGAAGGATTTATTCTTTAAAAACACTGCCAATCCCGCCAGCGCTAAATGAATACCTTTATAGTGAAATATTACACGTATAAAATGTTATGACCCCAAACTGGAAGCAGTAGAGACGGGGATATAAACATGGTCCCAAACAGATGGGCTTCTCACTACCCTGTGTCTATTAATGGGTGGGTGTGTGTGTGTGTGTGTTTGTGTGTCTGTGCGTGAGTGAGTGTGTGTCTCAATGTTTCTTTTTAACGTCCAACTGTTTCCATTAGGAGAGAAACTAATGGAAAGGTAGCCCTTTGTACTTCGGGTCTCTAAACAACGACTCCTGTCTGATACACGAACACAGTCTTTACCCAGCGATACAACATACTGGAGCTGGAGTATTTTCTGTGTATTTATATGGGACCAAACGTGTGCTGCCCATGGAATGGTCTTATTTACTGTTCCCTCAGCATACAGTGTCAACGTGTGCAGTCCCCAGGACAGTGTGCAGCTTTCTTGCGTGTAAGGAATCGGCTGCTCAACTTTCAAACGACACACATTGTGTCCCCAGTAAGAGTTTGTTTGCGTGCATGCTCTTACATGGCTTCTTGGGGGGTAGAGCCAGCTGTGGATTCAGGTACGGACTATTGTCCGCGTCTATCCGGCGCTTATACTTCTGTCTCCCACCGCGAACCCTGTCCAGACGAACACCTGTGAGAAATGACAGATAGAAGGCGTACGGGTCAACGCGCTGTGCGCGACAACTTACACATTTTTCACTTACTAAACAAGACAAGAGGAAAAGTCACACCAATCAAGAACTATAGAAAGAGAGCACAGAAACGGAGAGAAAAAAAACAAAAAAACAGGAAGAGGGATGAAAGAGTTTGGGATGGAGAAAAATTACATTATGACATTATCGTTTTGGCTAAAGAGTTCACGCGTGTGTGTTTGTCTGTGTGTGTGTGTGTGTGTGTGTGAGCATTTACTATGCAGGCACCAGTCTCTTATTTTACAGCAAGACGCATTTATAGGGATTCTCCCCCCCCTCTCTCTCTCTCTCTCTCTCTCTCTCTCTTTCTCGTTGGGTTTCTGACTCTTTTCCTGTCCCTTGCCCAATCTCTGTGTCTCTCTGACTCGTTAATTAATTGACACAAAGGACTCCTAATTTAATTAGGGCTATCTCTTAGGGGATTGGATGTTACCGTGGTTACCACTTAAAGATGGATAAGGAAGACAGAGGTGTCATGTACCCTGGAGGAGGAGAGGAGAAGAGGAATCTGAAAAGAGTTGTCAAATGTTTTATCATCAACTCTGCGAGTAGCTTGTATGTAACATTCAGAAAGGAAAGGAAATTCCATGTTGTTTTGTTGAAAAGTTGCACAGTTGCTCCACAGAGGTTCGTTCTCACTGCTCAATGTACAGTGCAAAGGAAACGTTGTTTTAGTTGACTGTATTTTAAGTGATAGACAATTTAAATTAAGGCTTTTTGGAAACATTTCCAAAGCCATTTAAGTCAATTGCAAACTTGTGGCTGACCCAAATGCATTCTGCTCAGTGAACTGTGTCTCTATGTGCAGTATGTTCATGTGTGTGTTTTTGAAGGGAGACGGAAGGGCTGACTGTCCAGGTACAGAGAGGGAGGTGGGGGGGGGGGGGTGAAGTCAGCAAGCGGTCAAGAAACACTAAACATCAGGGGGTACAAACCCACTCCAACAACCATGTTCTGCTTTCCTTCTCACGCAAAGAGTCACACTCCATCTAAGTTCCACCAACCCACACCCCCATGTTGTGTTTGGGTAAGCCACAACAAGCAGCTTGCTCGGCCACTACCTGGGTCAGTGCCGGGTCAGATGGAAGGAACTTACATGCAACATAATGATAATTTGAATCTAAAAGAAAAGCTTCTATCTACAGCGTCTTTAAATAAGCAGACTCTGCATAGCACTTACTTTGTCTCTCTTTTGCATGCAACACAAACCCACACACACACACACCTTTTCCCTAGCACACAAATGATTCTATGCGGACTTCAAATTTTCTTTTTCCTTTCACCGAAAAAAGCCAGTTCTGCGCTGAGCTCACTTCATAAAGAGCCCTCTCTAACTACCTCATCTATTTTCCACCAAATTAACTCTCTCCCAGCGCTGATTAATGATCAAATCTAAATGAATCAAATTAAAAATTGAAAATTATATTTCCAAAGCCTACAAAAAAGAGACAGGAAGAAGCGAGGGGGAGACTGAGGGTGCTCTACCTCCGTGTAACAAATGAGCCTTCAAATCACAAAGAATGGTCAAGGGAAGAGGGGAGAGGAGAGGAGAGAAGAGGAGAAGGGTTGAGGGGAAGAAAATGTAAGGATAAAAAGCGTAAAGGGCAGAATAATGGAACGGGGAATGGATGAGAAATGGAATAAAAAGATGATAGAGAAGAAATAAAATTTAGATAGAAATGATAAAAAAAGCACTAATGGACAATAATGGTAAAATAAAGAGAAGCGAACAGAGGAGAGGCGAATAGAAGGTAGGCTGGGAAGTGAAAGAAGAAGGGCTGGGGTAAGTAATGGACGGGCTAGTAAACAAAGGAGGAAAGAAGGTGAAACGGCCGAGAAACGGAGGGATGAAGTGAGGGCTAATAAAAGGAAATTGGATATGAAAAGAGGGGGAAAGGGAAGGGCACATGAAAAGAGCAGAAAGCCACAGAGGTTAAAGGACCGGCTTTAATAATTATATCCCCTCGCAGCGGCCCTCTACGCAGTCTGCCGCTCCTTGCGCACACTTCCAATTCAAGTTTTCCTTCTAACATGCATAAATACCGCGCCACCTATGCCATACGCCGCGCATACAGTCATGTGAGCACACGCACGGATGCACACGCACACACCACGCGGTGACAGTGATGAAGGTGAATCATTCCTATCATGGTTATATTGCTGTCTGTCAATAGCACGATCTGCACTGATCACATCAGCATAGATTTTACACTGCACTGGCTTCACCGTGTGTGTCAGCGTGCGTGTTTGTGCGGGTGTGTCCTTGTGCGGGCGTGTGTGTGTGAGCGCGCGCGCGCGCGTGTTCCTGAACAGTTGAGGGATTGCGAGTGAAATGCCTTTGACATCTAAGTGGTTTTGAAGAGAGGAACCTGCAAGCGTGGAAAGAGAGAAGGAAAAAAGGAATGGATTGATTTCAGATGGTCAATGATATGATAAGAGAAAGAGAGAGAGGGGGGGGGGGGTAAAGAAGGGGTTCGAGAGGTGCGGGACACCGGGGAGACGAGCGGGTTGCCAAATAAAATCGGATGAGAGCAGAAAAAGAAAGAGGGATGACCGAAAGGAACAAGCAGGAGAACGCATTACACGGGGAAGAGACAAAGAGAGGGCCAGGGAGCGGGGGGGAGAAAGAAGGGAGTCGTTTTATGGTAATTGAAGATGGAACAGGGTCGAAGTCTCTCCTCCGCCTCCGACCAGGTTGTCACCTCGTGGGCCTCTGTGTGTGTTCAACCAATGTGTTGATGTAATAACACGGAGGGTTTTCCTATGTGGGTTTAAGAAGTGATGGGCGAGTAGATAGGCTGAGACATCAGACCGTTTTATATCTAAAAGTGCGTGTGTAGGCGTGTATGTGTGTGTGTGTGTGTGTGTGTGTGTGTGTGTGTGTGTGTGTCTACTGCCTGTAAGAAAGACAGAGACATAAAGAGGTGGGGGGGGAAAAAAAGAAAGGGAACACATCATAAATATTCATGAAAATCAGGAAAATGATTTGTGCTCCATGAAATGTTTATTTGAATGTTTTTAAATCCAACGAAAATAAAAAGAAATAATGAGAGAAGTAAAAAAGGGGGACGGAGGGCTGAGAGGAAAGTGCGCGCGGTGTCGTGCGGTGACGTTTGTGGCGACCAGAAGGGGATCAGAACAGCAGCGCCCGAGGCAGTGGGCAGGTGGCCGTCACTGGTGTGCGAACGTGTTTGTGTGCAGGCTTCTGCGAATGAGGGCACGTGTGGGCGTGTGTGAGGACGGTGTGAGAACCTCAAATAAAGCGTGGGTCCTTTTTTTTTTTTCTCTTCCCCCCTTTAAGGTCATAGTTACGAAGCGCCGTGAGTTCAACGAAGGCATCGCGCTGTCAAGGAGACGAGGGAAAACCATGACAGCGACATTTTATATTTTATATATAGTAAAAATCCCCAGTTAAATAAAATTCCTTCAGCCCCTGCCACATTGTCCTCTCCTCCTTTCCGTAAAGTGAATGTCTATGAGAAAAAAGAGCACTTAGCCAGAAACCCTCGTCACAGTATTCCCATTACTGCTCCCTTTTTTTTTCTTTTTTTTTTTTTGCTGGGATGCAACCAGATGCCACACTCACACACACACACACACACACACAGCCACACTCACAGACACACACACACACACACACACACACACACACACACACACACACACACACACACACACACGCGCACACCGAAAACACACACACTCACTCCGGACAGACACAACAGTGCTAGATTTAGCTGCAGCTTTCCCATGGGGCAACACCAGACGCCACCGGTTGTCTGGCGCTTGCCCGTTTCCCCGACCTCTCCTCCTGGCTCCCCTTCGCTTCCATTTCACGTGCTTTCGTTCTCTCGCGGCTTCTGCCTGTATTCTACCGTTTTACTTAGCAACCCGCCATCCGTCTTTTCCTTGTCGTTTACTTTCAGAATTTTTCTTTGCAGTCGCGGCTTAGGAGGCAGGCTGGCTAGCCCTGTATGTCCAAGTGTTGGTATGAATGGGTGAACGGGACTCCTCATGTAAAGCGCATGAAGATGTGCTATACGCATGCAGTCCATTTACCCTTTCATTACTTATAGCATTAAAGAAATGCCTCAATTTGCGCGTTTGTAGAGAACCTGCGTTGCCAGCTGTTTTAATGGTGTAGTGTTTGACTGCATGGGTGTGTGTGTGGAGCGATGGGACTGGATACCAGCAGTCAGGATCGTTGAGCTATAAGGAGAGTTATGACGCACACCACCAGCTGTATATACACGCCTCACGCCTCACACACACACACACACACACACACACACAGAAACACCGACGTTCACACAGACCGGGGCCTTCCACCCGATCTCACTCATTAGGTCTTAGAGGCCGTGGGGAGCACGGCCAATGTTGGCACGGGCAGTAAGTGTGTGCGTGTGTGTGTGTGTGTGTGTGTGTGCGCATGTGTGGGGCGGAGAGCCAAGGTTTATATTTGCAGTCTGTGGACTTTTCTCTCTAGTAGTCGACCATCTGAATCCAGCTGGCCATTTATAGCATTACAGAAATGGAAGCTTTGGTTTTGGATTCCACGCATTCTGTCTATTTAACCATTATTCATCAGACGTGCCGTCATCAAAGACGCTCTGTGGTAAGGGAGCAAATCTGTCAATACGACCATATGCAGATTGCACATGCATACTAAATATTGCTGGCTCCTGGATGGTGCGCCTCTGCCAATGTCTTTCATGTTCAAATGTCTGATCTGAGTTTTGTATTCTGTACATGACATTTCCACGAATTAGTACTGATGTTGAATATATTATGTCCGTCTTGCCCCGCCATTGGCGTATAAATCGAAATTACTGTGACAGCTCGTGTTGCTGTTTTTGCTTATTCATTATTATTTGTTTCCCATTGTTTGTTTTTACTTGTCAAATCAATACAATTTCAATTACCCGTTTCCTTCATTTTCATGCCATCTATTACCTGCAATTACGCCGCAATTCTCTCACACCCCCCTCCTCTCTTTGGGCTGATTTAAGCACCGCCCCATGCGACCTTTCGCTCTTCAGCTGACGCATCATTATGACCTCATTAAAAATGGACAGACAGCCATTGCCAGAGGGGAAGTTCTCATAATATAGTCAGGCCTTTTAATTGCCTTGGTCCAGAAATGAGTTGCTACATATTGGTGGGTGGATAGGTGCCCCATGTTCGCTCGTTCCTTCATTTTACCGGTCCTTTCGTTTCTCCTCCCCTTTCCTCTCCTCTCCTCTCTTCCTCAGAGTTAAGGGTGAGAATCTAGTATTAGGGTGAGCGTGTGTGTATTCACATGATCAGGTGCGTGTTTAAAAGAACATACAGACAAACGGCTTGGTTTTCTGGCCCCTGGCCCCCTGTTCTACCCTCTCTTTCTGTCTCTCTCACACACACACCCACACACACACACACACACACACACACACACACACACAGTGCTGCCTCACTTGCTCTCCATCTCACCCTCTCTGTCTCCCAGGGCGACAAAGCTAATTTGAGGCAGATCTTGCCCTAAGGGGTAAACTTCAGCATCCACACCCACACTAACTCGACACACACACACACACACACACACCACGTCCTCTGAAACGCTCCCTCTCCTCCATTCCCACTTTGTCTTCACCTTTCTCCCACCAGCTAGCCCCTGACAACCCCAGTTAGCTCTGATGCTAACTGATCGAGCCACTTACCATTATCATCTATTCAATTCTGCTGCAGCGATGCGCACACCCGCACGGGCGGCGTGAAGCTTGGTAGGCCAGCGATCCTAAAAGCTGTGTGTGGCTATGAGTAATAATAGGTTGAACCAGGATTTATGTTCACTGCATTTGTCCTATTTCGAATAGATCCAGCCTGGCCTTTTCAACAGTTTTGAAAAGAATGTATCTTTTAAAATATAATTATATAAAACGCAAATACCTTTAAGGTTGAACTCATGAAAAAAAGGCTTTCGAATGAAAAAATACAAACAATATCATTCAAACTATGGAAGCCTTTAAAACTGATGGGAAATTCTATTAATGCAAAAAAATGTTAACGCACATCAAGGTGAATTATATGCAAATCTTTTATATAGATGTTTTGTTTGTTTTTTTCATTGTGAAAAAAAGAATATATAAGAAAATGGACATATCCATTTTCCAAATGACCCTTATTCATATGTAGAGTGGGACCCCGCGTATTAAATTCACTTCCAGCACGACAAATGGAGTGCCTGTGTTCTGTCATGTTGATGTATATAGGCTTAGTTGTATGTGTGTGTGTGTGTGTGTGTGTGTGTGTGTGTGCGCATGTGTTTGTATGTGTGTGCATGATATATGTTTGTGGAACAAAAAATCAGAGGCAACAAAAGGCAGCTATTTGTTTGCCTGCTCTGGAAAGATACGTTTATAGATTTTGAGTTTAGCAACAACAAATATAGCTTCTGTGTGAGCAGGAAGTTACATTGTGAACCGTGAGACTGCTATATTACGTGCATTAACACGTGTGTGTGTGTGTGTGTGTGTGTGTGTTTGCGGACTTGTACACAAGACAAAACAGGAGATGAGACACAGGTTCTGCCGATGTCAGATCAACTGGGAGAACAAATGCTACGACAGCAGCTTGTTGGGAATATGTGTTGGTGTTGCGCGAGTGTGCTTGCGTGTGTACAAAAGATAGAGAAAGACAGCGGTGAGAGAGGTGAGCCCGCTTTGGCGGTGACGTGAAATTTGGGTTGTTTGTGTAGTGAGGTTTTTTTTGTGACAGCCTGTGTTTAACTGTTGAGGCTCTGAGGCGCAGGGTTTTTTTTTAAGCGAGTTATTTTAACCCTACATTACGCTTTCGTTGGAAGTATTTGCTGCACTCAGTCAGTCCCAATTTTGTTCGGAAAATGTTATATTATCAAATCAACCCATCGAACATTTGAACTAAAAGCTCATTGTGTCGTCATCCTCGCCGTGGTTGATTACCTATTGTCGGGGTCTTCCTATAATGAGCTTTGAGTGTGTGTGGGGTTTGAGTGTCGGGTTGCCAGCGGGACACAGAGAAGTCAAGTGGAGAGGAGAACGGATGGATGGATGAAAGTCTCAGGAGAGGCAACACAAACGGTGGAGTAATACCGAGTGGGAGTATTGGAGGGAGAGACGCAGACAGGAATGAATGGAGGGAGGGAGGGATGGCTGAGGCACACTCCCTGACCACTCTGAGGTAGGGGGCGTAGGCCAGGTCCCCCATCAATTACAACCTTGACCCTCCTCTCTTCTCCTTTCTCTCTCTCACACACTTTCTGCTTCATTCACCCATCCACCCCCTGCCTCTCATCCTCCCCTGGTCCCTCTCCTCTGCTCCTATAAATCAATCTCTTCTCTCTCCCTTCCTGGCTCCCCTCCCCCTAGCTCTACCCCCACCTTCCCCCCTCCAAATATGCCCGTCTCTCTCCCTCTTTCTCTCTCTCTCTCTCTCTCTCTCTCTGTTTGCCCTCGTCTTCATCCCTTGCCCCTCCTCTCCCGCCTTTCATCGTGGCAAGTGCAGTGGGAGTAGAAAGGTCAGAGGTGGGCAGCCGAGAGGGAGAGAACGAGGCAGAGGCAACGAGGGAGTGCAGAAATGAGAGAGTCAGTGTATTTAATCAAAGTGGTTTGGGGGCAGATAATATGTGTTGTGTTTTTTTCCCTGGTCACCGCGGAACAACCGCCGTGTGTGTGTGTGTGTGTGTGTGTGTGTGTGTGTGTGTGTGTGAGACAATTATCCGGTCACGCATACCATTGATGCCGTCCGTGTGTGGACGTGGTCCTTTTTGTACATGCCCCCTAACGAAACTATTGTATGAAATAAGTGTATGTGGAAGTGAAGGGTAAACACACATTGGAAAAGAAGAAAGGAATGTAAATCAATGGTGAGATAAGAAGACAGACCAAAGAGTTGAAACAAAGAGAGGAACAGTTGGGAACATTCATGGTGAGACTCATCTAAAAGTGGTTAAAGAGAAATATAGAAATATCTGAGTATCTATAAAGTAGTAAGAAACATTTTCTGAAGTGCTACATGGAGCATTATTCGATATTAATACCGCACTATCATACTCTGATGTGACACAGAGGTTCAATTTGTGAAAGCCAGGAAAACGCTGTTTTGTAAAGATGGCTGGCCTGACAGTGTTTGATCTTGCAATTTACAATTTTCAACTGTAATTTTACAATTAAATGAACAATTTTGCCATGGATTCCAAAGATTTCACATTACCTCAACGTGTGACATGGCCTACGTCTAATCATAGTCTTTGGGGATCACACGTGAATTTAATGGAGTGAAACACGATGTGAATGCCATATTGATACTTTTTAAAACCTATTGTGCCTTGGCCTGACCATCAAGCGAAAAAGAAAACATGGCTAGGCTTTGAAGTGCTCCACATGTAGCACAATTAACAGAGAAAGATAAATAAGAGACCTTTTCCCTTACCCTCCCTCAGCATGCCCACAGTCAGACACTTCATGAAGCGGCAGGCCTGGCACGACTTGCGTCTCCTCTTGGTGATCTCACACTCGTTGGTGGCAGGACAGCTGTACTCAATGTTGCCTGCATGTAGACATGTTGGAGGGAAACAGACAGAAATATTTCATTTATTTATTTATTTTGAGATAGGCGCATCTCTAGCAACACAACATATTAGAAAAATCGGCACACAGCAAATCCATATGTCACGTCACTGCAGTCAGCTTATTTGTTCCTCTCAGCTGCCTCTTTATATTTCCTTACTAAATTGAGAAACATCTCTCTTTTGTCACGCTATCTGTCAATATTGTCACTCATGTCTTCCCGCACCTTTTTAAGTCCATATTGTTCCACCTTTTGTCACCCTTATTTCATTTTAAGTCGCAATGTGCATCTACTGTGCCTTCCCCCTCCTTCCTTGCTCCCGCTTTGTTTTCTTAGTTGGGCTCGTTCATCGTCCACTTAACAAGTTGCGGCCACCTGGTTGAAATGGATTTAAGAGCTACGTTTCAGACTGTTAAAGAATTACTCAACTGGTGCCTTCGCACAGGAGTGGTTTTATATACGAACTGTGCAGCCATGTGATGCGATGGTGCCCCTCTGGCGACTACAGTGGCCCAGAAAGCCGATGCACCTCCCGCTGAAACGGAGTAAACAGCAATCACTATCGACTGCTGCTGTGGAGAGGATGTTTCTCATTACGGGGCTGATTAAGGGGGCTAGTTAGCTCGGGGAAAAAGGCTAAATGCACAAACACTTCCTAATGGGTAACAAGGCGCCCGTTAATGGGCCTTATTAGTTAAAGTAAAGGCTAAACATGCTAACTGCTGGGGGAACACTTAGGGTCTAATGGACACTACTAATGGGACTAGCTAACTTACACCCAGCCCTAACATGTGGACGATAGCGGAGGAGTGGATTCATTCAGTAATTAAGACAGACACTCACCTCACGCTAAGGATAAATGTGCTAATGCCATGACATGGAGTCTGTGTTGGTTAATGGCTCGTCGACGCCCTATCACTGCAGAAGGCTAAACAAGCCGCTGCTGCTAAATGGATAACAGCTGTAAAAGCCACTTATAAGGCTGGCAGCATTAAGGCTAAATGTGCTAAAGCTCCAGGGTGACAAAAAGGTGACACATGTTGAGTGCTAATGCGGAAGTGGGCATTAGCATTAATAATAATGGTATTCATTGTTTATTAACTACAGCATCAATAAATGGAATATTAATAAATGTAGGTTCAAACTGACTGGCATGTTTTTTTTTATATAAAAGCTATTTGATGGCACAGGCTGTACATAGGTACTGGAGGCTTATGTTACATGCTCGTATAAAGGTGCGATATAGGGAGTCGTAACCGATGTGTGATCTGGCACTGTACTCTTTGTATGCTCGGACGTAGACATAAACATCCTGCTTTAGAGTGGAGGTGTTTGGAAGGAATTAGAAATGAAGGGCTTATGTCCGGATGCCACATCTCTCCCTGTCTTTCTGCGTGTGTGTGTGTGTCTTTATTCCCGTCTTTATACGTCCTACTGTGCAGCGGGGTGGGCTTTGAGCCTGGAGGTTCTCCTATGTATAATGTGTGAGCTCCTGTGTGTGTGTGTGTGTCGGGGTTGGTGTGAGTGAGTGGGGGGGGGGGGGGGGGGGGGGGGGGGGGGGGGTGTATGCGAGGGCCTCAAATCCCCTGCAATCTCCTTGGAGATGTGTGTGTATGTCCACCTGCTGCATGACAATTGACCACCGTTGTACAGTGTGTAACATGAATGTTCATTGTGTTTGCTTTGGCCTGTTCCACTTCTCCTTTTTCTTTTCATTAAGTTACGTAACGAACTTCTGGGTTTGGCACATTAACATGAACAACTCATAAAGTGCAATTAAGAGTAAGGTGAGGACCTAACTTATTTGAATGTTTAGCACGATTGCAGGATGATCGCTTCTTTTTCTTTTAGGTGTTATAAAAGAGAACTGTCACACAGACACCCACGGCTGACCAAGCCTTCCAACCATTTTCACCACATCTTTCAGTGGTTACTCTGCTCTCCATCTCGTGCTGCCTCTCTCTCTCTCTCTTCCCGTTTCATTGCCTTTTCCGTCCCTCTCCTACACCTCGCCCTTCTCCTCACTCCCCCTTTATCCCTCTCTCTCTCTCTCAATAAGGGAGTGATAGATGCAGGTTGTCAGGTGTCGCTGGACTGACGCCACCGAAACAGCAGCTGCCACAGCCACTTCCTCCATGCTGTGACACACACATGCACACACACACACACACACACACACACACACACACACACACACACAGACACCAACCAACACACGCATACCGCTAATTCCTTCCTACAGCCACGTGATGAGTCCACACTTCCCCATCTTACCCCTTTCTCTCGGACCATGTCTCAACCTTTTTTTTTTAAAATCTAAACAGATCTCCTCTCTTCTCCTCTCTCCTCCTCCTCCTCCTCCTCCTCCTCCTCCTCCCTGTCCAGCTGGAGGTGTTTTTTGGTGATTACCTGTGGTTTTATTGGCTAATGGGTTGAAACATACCAATATGTCTGCTGCTGCCCATCTGAGGCTGGCCCGGCTCTCCAGCCAAGATACACACACGCACACACACACACACGCGCACACACACACACGCACACACTTGCTCACACCCGGCACACAAACACGGGTGGGCGCGCAAAGGCGCACACATAACCTGCGCTCGCTTTCGTTTGGATGAGCACGAGCCTGCGCACAGACACGCGGCCTAACACCTAGCCACGCTTGTCTGGGGATGAGTTTGGCTTGTGTGGTAGCCAAAGATAATGTCATGGCCCATTTGTTCCAGAGGGTCCAAGACTGTTCAGTCTGTATCCAAACAAACGGTTCTACTGCCGCACAAACATTGATTAAAAAAACACTAAGAATGGTTCCTAACAGTGCTGTACAATGATATCTTTTTTTACTAAATAAATGATTGATAAATAAAGTCGTGCACAGTATTTTTAACAGCTAATTTTATATCAATTATTTAAGACTGTCATAATGTTTTTTATATATTGGGTGGTTTTCCTCTATTAGCCGATTCGTAGTTTATTCAAATGGAAAGGCTCCAATTATAATCTGGCTTCCCTATCTTTTGCCACGACAAACTGCAGCATTTCATCACAACCCTTTGGGACTCCTGTCCTGTGGTTGGTTTTGACCCATCACCTCTAAGTGTGGCCTCCCTGATCTGCAACATGTCCACGACAGGAGATGGGAGGATTACAAATACAGTCAAAACGAAGGGGGTCAGAAAAAGAGGATGGCGCTTTGCTTTCAATCTATCCAAGGTCAAACTCTGAAGATGCATCATACATGTTTGGCGCCCTATTGCATTTAATCTCTAACCCCGTCCTCACCTGTGTAACCTTTAACAAGCCCTCTAAATGAAATGAGACATCTGCAGCTGGTCAACTCTCGGAGAGGGCGGCGACGGCTCACGAATTAGGGGTTAAACCTATACGCGGGACACGTGCTGGTGTCTCCGAGAGCATATGCTTCCGAGTTTGTGGTGGTGCGTGCGAGCGCGTCACTACCTTTATCTCTGTGTGTGTGTCGCTCCAATCTCTTTGTCAGGATTTCACCGTGTCCTGAGCTCATCCCATAATAAACACATACAGGTCATCTCTAGCTGGTGGTGACCACATAGTGGATGTAAGACCCCCCCCCGCACCGCCCACACATCTCCACCGTCTCTCTGGGGCTTTACTGGGAAAGCTGCTTATCGGAGGAAAAAGAAAGCGCGACAGATAGGTGGATGGATGGAAAGGCAGATAGATGAATCCTGTCCGATATGACTGACTGACTGACTGACTCAATGGATCGATGACAGATGGCTGGCCCACTGGTTGCCTGGTTATTGCGGTGGCAGACTAGCTGACAAGGGGGGGCTGTCCCGCTGAGTGATGGGACAATTAATTATTAAAAAAACTGACCATCTTAGCAACTCGACGGGCATGGAATAAAATTCAAATTTTTCCTGATTCTCTGTTCCTACAAGTGCTTCAAGTCATTTCCCATATTTATTCAATCGTCAACTAGCGTCACGAGAGGCCAACAGTAAACTGATGCTATTAACAAGCACTTCTGCAAACCACTGTAAAACGTGTTCCTCTGTTCAACAGGCCTTCTATTCTGGGGATCAACACGGGAAATGTTGTTTATTTTGAGTCACTGAATGTTCCAATGTTCTTGTGGTAATAAACCTTAAAAAAAAACAACTATAAATGCACTCCTATATATGTATATATGCAGACTATATACTTTTTCAATGTCATTAATATCGTATAAGTCATTGGAAACTAGGGCGGGAAACATAGTTTCCCTCATTGGATTTGTGAACAAATGGATGATAGCTGAAATACCTGTGCACTCTCCGGACTCTTCTGACCCCAACAAGAGACAAGTAAAGGATTACTGAGCCTAATTCCTGGTACTCTTCTCATCATGTGGATTACTGCTCTCTCCTCTACCCCCTAACGTGAACTACTGACACCTAGACGTGACACCTGACCTTCCCGTGATGCCACGCTATCTTCGAGACAACAGGCTTATAGCTAACTCTCTCCCTGCGGAGCATAATCAGTTAAATCTGGGAAGGCAAACACTACCTGGAGATTACTCTTTGCTGTTGATGACGCAGAGGTCAAGGTTGAGGGGTGAAAGGGGGGTGTGTCTGGGAGTTTGTGCGTATGCATGGACCTGATTGGAGGGGTTATATGTGAGTGTGTGCGTGCTCATACATGACAAAAATAGGGAAGTCAGTGAAGGACAGCAACAAAAAAAAAATAGACTGGTGGGTGTCCTGGTGGCTCACTTAGCAGACAGAGGACGGGACGTGCCACATAAAAAAATCTGGGTTCACATCTGGCCTGGGGCTTTTATCGTATGTCCTGGATCCGGCATAATTACTCACGTTTATGTGCGCGTGTGGGAGAGTACATTTCTGTGTCCATGTATATCTATTAAAAAAAACGATAAATTGTACGTGCTAAATCGATATTTCACTCATATTTTTTTTTGGCCGTCTTTATTTTTTTAGGCGCACATTCAATATACCAACTTGACCTTTAACCTCTGACCTTGTGCTCCCCTATGCAAACCATGTAACGTGTTGCTTTAGGGTGGTGTTTTCAACACCTTTCATGTCATTTCATAGCATTGCGAATGTAAAGTGAATTCAATTAAAATAACACTTCAACACCAACCAGACTACGGTTGGTATTTACAGAATGTCTCCAGTCTTTAACCAATATGGTCCTGAAACAACACAGGCAACCACATACTCTGTTAGGCCAATGTGACAAACAGACCCACTTAAAGTGGCTCTGGCAAAACAGAAATGGACAACCGGTGAGAGGAAATCACACGTGAGATGGTGCACCTGACCGGCAGACATGTCGGCCGACAGACGGAGAGAAAAAAAGTCAAAATGAAAGCCAACCTTGGATGGTGCGTTTGAAGAAGGCCTTGCAGGCCTCACAGGATGCCACTCCATAGTGGTACCCTGACGCAATGTCCCCGCACACCAGACACAGCCTCTTGGGCATGGAGTTCAGCATGTACTCGCACTTGATCTGCGAATCTTCCCCGATGGTTGACGAACAGTCCTCGTAACGCTTGGACCCGGGGCCACCGGCGGGACCCAGGGGTCCGGCGTTGGAGCCGTACAGGCTCGGGGAGTCGAGGCCGTTGGGGTGGCCGTTCATCGTGGACGAATATGAGCCTGAGGCGTCACTGGAGCCACCGGGGGAGTGGTGGTTTAGACTGTCAGTCAGGGAGGCGGGACTAGATGGCTCAGTCTTTATGTAAGAGGACGGACAGTTGGACTCAAGGTGGCGCTCCTTACTGGACATTCTGCAGAGAAGCCTGAGGAAGTGAGACGGGAAACGAGTGTGATCAGTGTTTTAAAAGAAAAGACAACAACAAAAAAAAAAAACAGGAGAGGAGTGTTATTAAAAGAAGAGTTCAAAGGGGAGGGAAAAGGTTACGGTTAAGGCAAGGCTGGACACAAAAGGCTGGGTATTTCCCACATGTCATATTCTATGATAGATTTTAATGTTTCCCAACATTTTGTAGCTTCTATAAACGACAAAGGCACACAAAAACACACTCGCACACAAACACACACACACACACACGCAATCCATCACATTTGTTAGTCTACTTTCTGAGAGCAACGAACAAAGACATAACCGGGAGGTCATTAAAGAGAGTAAGAGACTTAAATAAGGAAAAAAAAGAAATGGATTGAGGTTCATTAGGGAAATCGCGGGTAAGGGAGAGTGGCGTGGCGGCATCCACAGCAACACACAGTCACACGAACACACACACACACACGCGCTCAGGACCGATGGTCATCCGTCACTTTCCAGTCAATAGCAGTTTGTTCTACATGAAGGTAATCAGTAAGCAGCCGCTCTGCTGCTCAATCATCCCAAAGACACATACGTGGTCAACACACGCGCACACAGGCTGGCATGTGGCCACACGGTTTTTAAGGCACTCCTTGAGGTTTCAAATATTTGGGGAAGTCAAGCATTACTAAACAGTATCTTTAAACCAAAACATCGACTAATCTGTGGCCAGTTGCGGCTGTATTTCTCTCCCCGTGGCTTGTTCCCCTCTGCTGACTCTCCTTTTTTTTCTCTATACTGCTCCCCTTGCTTTCTCCCTCTCCCCCCCGCTCCCTCTCTCCTTCTCCCTACGGAGGCTGACTAGTGTCTCGTTAATGGCAGTTGTAATTAACAGCTATCTTCTCCGTGTCCATATCTCTCCATCCCTCCCCTTTGTCTACCTGACTATCTATCTGCCTGTCTTTCTATCACCTCCCATTCACCGCCATCTCTCCTTCTCTTCCCCTTTGCATCACCCCGCTCCGTCCCTCTCCCCCTGGCCCGCCCTCCTTCGCTCCCCATATCATTGTTAAAAGCAGAGAGCACAAAAGGGGTTTTTAATTAAGGCAGGATGCCGCTAAACGAGGGGCTTCGAAAGTCCAGTCGGCCTGTAAAAGATCCCCGTTCTACAGGGAGCCGTAAAACACAGACAGCGCCCGGACGGAGAACGGAGAGCTGGGGGAGTGTGGAATGGATGCAGGTAGCCAAAGCAGCAGGTAAGGAGAGAGACAGACCGCCAAAGCCAGAGACAGTCAACGACTGGCGGTGGTGAAATTAGGAAAAAAAATCGTTTTAAGTTCCGGCTGCATGTTTTTTTTTTACTGTGCAGCTGAGCTTTTAGGTATTTGATGTGTAGAAATAAAGAGACGGGGCAGTTTGCTTTGGTCAAACCCACAGGGAGAAGGGTGAGGCGACACACTCCCCCCCCCAAAAATCCTTTCTTTCTCATCCTTTTTTTCCCCCCCTTTCATAAAGTGACATGACATTTAAGATGTACATTACTTTGGCCTTTCCCCCTCTTTTCATCATATATTTTATTCCCTCCATCCCCCCCTGATTAATCCTGGCTTTGTGGCATTCACCAATGTCTATAAATCCATTTATCTGACGCCATGGTAGGCCGCCAGTTTTGGAATAAGAGGGAGAGTGGGAAAGGTTTGGACACAAATCAGGAGAGAGAGAGAGAGGAGAGGGGGTTCAATTTGATGGAGGGATCCAGACAGAGAGACAGAAAAGAAGAAGAAAAAAACATAAAGTGTAGGAAAAAAAAAGAAGCAACAAGGAAATAAATGTAAATATCGGGAGAAGCGACGGGATGATGGGAGATTGTGCAGGGTAGGGGAGAAAAGAGTGACGAGAGCAGACCCATTTAAGTAGATGAGGTGATGGTGATGATTTAATCTCTCCTTTTTCACTCTTTATGCTCTTTTGTGCCCCCTCCCTCCGACCGTCAATCCCTCTGAGTACCATTAAGTGAAAGAGTTTAAGTGCCAAAAGATCTCAGGTGCCTTTTTTTTTCTCCCCTCCTCTCTCTCTCTCTCTCTCTCTCTCTCTCAAATTCTCATCTATCTCTCTCCCCGCCTTCCCACCCGTTCCCCCTCTTTGCTCCGTCTCTCCCTTTCTTTCCCTCTATCTGTCTGTGTGCTCTCTCTTTCTCTCTCTCTCTCTCTCTCTCTCACTTATAAATGAAAAATAATGGCAGTGGAATGGGGAGGAATAAAAAGAATAAGAAAGGAAGACATGCGTGCACAGGAGAGGAGCGGAGGAAAGAAGATTAAGAAATCACAGCCAGTGCGCTGTGCCGAGCAAGAGGTTGAATGCATTTATGTATGTATGTTATCAGTATAATTATGGCGCTATGTAGCCACGGCTCAGTGCTGAAAGAGCAGTCTTATTGTGCCTGTCTGCTCTTCAGATGAGTAAGGAGAGAGAGAGAGAGAGAGAGAGAGAGAGAGAGAGAGACAGGGAAGGGGGTGGGCCTCCGTTTTTTTTTTTTTATCAATTCTTTATGTTTCTAGGTGTTTAAAGAGATTTATATAAAGAGGAAACGGCTTGAGTGCATTTCTTTTTCTTTTTCTGCATTTTGACAAAGATGTGAGCAGTGTGTTATGAGACGAGTAACGCACAATGAAGGGCAATAATCAGATTTTAGGCTTAGCCGCTTTGCACAATCCTGTTGGAGAAAAGGGGGTTTGAGACGAGATTTTCTCCCTTCTTTTTGGTACATTTTGACGCACGTTATAACCCTGGCATGAAAAAGCTCAAGCTGATAGGGAATAAGGGGATTTCTGCTTTTTGAAGATCATCAATTAAACAATGTCAACATTTTCCCGTGCGTTTTTTTAAATTACAGTCGCCAATTGTAATTTTACACTTCGTAAAAACAGACAACACACAAGAGTTCTGTTGACAAAAAACGACGGGGGATATGAGACTGTTTTACAAACAGTCAAAGGAACGGGACTAAAGCGGTTGCTTAGTTCCTGCAGGCATCAAACATTAAGCAGGCCTATTTACCGGCCTCTCGCTGAGGAAGACCACACGCGCGCGCGCGCACCTTTCCCTTGTCTCCATTTCCAGCTAGATCCCTGTCATCTTCTCTCTTTTTATTTTTTTATTTTTTTATATTTCTCACTTTTTTTTTGAAGGTATAAGCACAGCTATTTGTGAAAGAGAGATAGACACTTGGAGACTTGAAAAGAGAGAGGGAGAGAGAGAACAGAAGCTACAGAATGATGCATGGGAGCGAAAGAAATAAAGAAAACAAAACAAGTCGCCTTCCCCCCCCCTCCCCCCCTCCCCCCCTTTTTCCGTGTGTGCTTAGAAAGAAGGTGGGCCACTTTGCTCTGACAAGCTGTCATTACAGCGGCGGGCTGATGCAGTGCCCCGACAACTGTCAGCGACAAACATACAATCATCGTATTAGAGCAACGACTCCCGGGCCTCACCGTTTTCGCCGTGCGCGCTCGGACTCTTTTATTATATACAATCTGTGTAGGACTGCCTCGCTAGATGGCAGCCATAAACACAAACGTATCCTCAAACAACTCCCGGCTGCCTCAGCTCTCCCTCTGGGCTGGGGCAGAGAAGTGAAGGAGAGAGAGAAAGTGGGGAGGTGATCGGAGAACAGCACAGAAGCGGACGGAAACGAATAGGATAGAATAGAATCAAATAGAACAAGAGTTGGAAATAGGCGTCTACAGCGGTACAGACAAACCGGGGTGTCCTTTTAAACGTTCACCTTCCAGTGACCGATCAAATGATCAAGCACGAGGGAGCGCACGAGCCGTACGATCTTCTGTGTCTTCGTCCTTTCATTTCGTCCCCAATTTCAGCCATGACACCGATGAGGGAAAAATTGTTGTCCCCAAAAAAATTAAAGAGCATGGCAACAATGGTTTTTCAAAACTAGGCGAGGTGTGAACGAGCAGGCACACACCAAAAAAAAAAAAAAAAGAAAAAAAAAGACTGTCCTGGCCAAACCATTTTTTTCGAAAACCAAATTCCCATGGAAAGCTGGGAGAGGGAGGAGGAGGAGTTGGTAGCACAGACAGCGGAGGGAGAAGTGCTGACAACGCCGCTACCCGGGGTTGGCTAATACCTTTCCATCACACCGAGCATTGTGCTCACGTTGCTGATAAGAACACACAGTCCAATAAGCAAAAGAGAAAGGAAGAGAGGAAAAAAAAAACGGACACAATTCTATCTAGACGATACCGGCAAGGCTTTCGGGACGGCGGAGAGGTGAAGGCAGGATGGGGGAGAGAAAAAGGAAAGGCAGCGAATTGAATGAAGTTCGTGGGGGGAGGTGGGGTCGCAGATACCCAAAAAAAAAAAAAGAACGTCTTTTACATTTCCATAGTCAAACGAGGCAAACGATTTCATCAATGGACTGAATTGCTTTTTTCAACCCCTCACACTCCTCTGTTTATTGTTCTGCCTTTGCTCTCTTTTCCACTCCTCCTTCCAATCCTCCCCCTATCTGTGGAGGGGTTGTTGAACTGCACGCCCGCTTGTTAGCCAGATACACGCGCTTGTGAATTTCCCCACCAAAGTGATTTCTTTTTTATTTTATTTTTTTCGGGGGGGGGGGGGGGGGGCGGGTGGCTGGCATGAAAATCAAATCTCTATTTTCACTTTTGCATGGTGCAAAGTGTCCATACAGCACACGGTTGAAAACATATATCATCTCGGAGGCTGTGTAGTGTTTGTGTGTCTTTATGTGTGTGTGTGTGTGTGTGTGTTTAGCGCCCCTGCACCTGCAGTGGGCGGATGATTATAGTTGTTTTCAGAGACAAAAATAAATAAAGCACAGAATAAAAACTCATGCGGCGACAGTCAATCTGAACCACTCTCCCTCCCACTGAGCTCTCCCTTGCCCTCTTCTTCCTGCTCTCTTTGGGTCTAAATGGCTCTCTCTCTCTCTCTCTCTCTCTCTCTCTCTCTCTCTCTTTTCTACTCCTCGCCCAAATACACACTCTATCATTGCTTCTCCCTCTTTCTCCTAAATCCACACCCTGTCACACACACACACACACACACACCACTTTACACCCCACTCAAATGCACGCCCGCACGCCCGCACACACACACACACACGCACAAACACACACACACACACACCCGCGCGCCGGGGAGCAGATCAATTGTTACAGTGTTAGTCGGGCAGGAAACCTGTAATTCACTTCATTGGCGGCAGAATAAACCCCTGATTACATACAATCAATGTGATAATGTCTAAAACACATTCTGCCCAATGGGCTGTTTGGGCCGTAAAGACCAACAGAGGAGAGAAACGGAGTGAGTCAGTGTGCGTCTGTGATCGGGTGGTTAGACGCAATGACTCTTTCTTAGCATGAATCCCGATGTGACCGATGCATAACTACCCATCTTTGCTGGGCACAATTATCCATATACATACACTGATGCACCCAATCATACGCACGCACAGGCGCACACGCACACACACACTAGGTGTGAATGGATAAACTGTGGGAGACAGAGACACAGGGCAGCTTCAGCCAAACGCGAACAATTAGGAAGTGCATGCGCTCCAAAACTGCGGACTGCATGCGATTTTTTTCTTAATCGCATGTCAATACATCAAATGTGCCTCAAATAGTGCAACGTATTAGAACTGTTTAATGCACAAACTTTTCTTTTCGTCAATTCTCTTCTTCAATTCCCCCATTTGAAAGTCATTTATTTTTCCTCTCGAAGTCCTATCTGGCCCGCACGAAGGATCATTTCGATTTGAGTGTCTGACTGCGATGGTGAAGTAAGTTTAGTATTTCGGTTATAGATATGAAGAGGTTGAGCTTGTTCAGGGGAAAAAAAGAACGTAAGTAACTGGTAACCCTTTGTGTGTGTGTGTGTGTGTGTGTGTGTGTGCGTGTGGGTGCACGTGCTTGTGTGTGCACGCGTGCGTGTCAGATGGGAATCTTGATGATTTAGGTCATTTTCTTGTGGCGCAGTAGCTGATAAGTGTGTTGCTGCCAGCCACTATCTTTGTCACCATGTCTCTCTCCCTCCGTACCTCTCCCTTTGTCTCTCTCTCTCTCTCTCTCTTTCTGTCTCCTTTATCTGGTGTGTGTCATTGTGTTTGTAAGGGTGGTTGTCTCCACTAAGAATAGTGCTTCAAAACTCTAACAACAGCTCAACTCCGTCCACTGCACTGCACATCCAGAGCAGAGTGGACACAAACTCTTTGCCAATTAAACCCCCCCCCCAAAAAAAACACCTTTTCAAAGCTAATCTTTAAATACTATGTTAAAAATAATGTTTAAATGACGCCGTTTGTACGGCCTTGATCTTTGAGTATCCTGTAACGCGCTCACAAAATAAATGTATACTTATTATTCATACGAATCACATTAATTCGTTTATTTGGTGAAATGTGTTTGATGAATTCAAACTTACATAAATAACTGTACGTGGGAAGTACAATTTTGGTCTATTTTGGGACTACAGAGACTGAATTGCATACAACGTACTTGTGGTGACCTCCAGCCTATTACTGGAAAGGCTGAAGAGTGGAAATCAATGACATTACTGAATGCATCCTCTTGTTAGGTAAACCTTTCATGGAAGATGCTGCAAAATGTAAATGTGGAATTACTGATCCTTTTTTATGAAATATGCAAATTGTTACCAATGTGTTTCTAAACATTACACCATTTTTTTTTTTTTTTTTTTTTTTTTGGGGGGGGGGGGGGAAAGGGGGGGTTCTTTATAAATGAAAGATCATTGATCTTTTTGTGTGTGTGTATGTGGGTATTAGCAGTGTTAGCGCTTGGCAATAGGGGTGCAACAGTAATAAACACTTACTGACACTTACCTAAACACACACACCCACACAGACACACACATGCATTCCTATACAGTTCTCTCATACGCAGACAGATACAGACCTGGACAAGGTGCGGCAACAAATGAAATTGAAAGGAAGCATCATAAAAAAAGGTGTTTAAAAAAATATATATATATATATATATATATATATATATATATATAGTGTTTAAAAAAAAAATATATATATATATATATATATATATATATATATCCCCCCTCGGATTAAAAAACACATTTTACTAAGCAGATGGTAAAAGAGGATTTCCACTCTCGTAAATATGACAGGGCTTTCAGATGTGACACGGGAGGAAGTCAGAGACAGGGGAGGGGACGGGGAAGGGAAAGGAATGAAATGGAAAAAAAGAGTGCACTGCTGCAAAAGAGAGGACAGGCCGAAATAATGTGGTTGTATATGTATCCTGGTACTCTGAAGAGAGAGAGAGAGAGAGAGAGAGAGAGGGAGAGAGAGAGGGAGAGAGAGTGAGGGGTGGGAGGAGGGGAGACGAGAGGAGACGCTAGTGAGGAGAGCGTTAAAGCTGCATTCTTTAAGCAGATCAGATTTGGGGAAATTGGGCTGTCACTACAGGATTGGGATGATTTACACCTATCCGTCACAGGGAGAGAAGCTCGGCAAAAGTATGTACAATATAATGCATAGAATCTGAGTGTGGGGAAGAAAAAAAAACCCTCAGCAAGTTCACTGCTCACTCTTTGATCCATAAATGTATATAACACATTGAGGAAAGTAAGCAAAAAAATAATAAATAAATCGGGGATCGGCCAGTTCACAACCTTAACTACGATTATTATCTGGATCAAAATAAGGAGAGTTATTGTCATCAATTATGTCTGAATACATAATATTTTTTTTCCTAAATAGATGGAAAAGCAATTAGAGATTATGGTGTCATAAACGTTTTTTTTTTGTTTTTTTTTTACTGCTCCAGGTTTTTGAAGTGAATTGATCAGTATCGTCACGAGCCGCTGTTGACACTTGTCCCTTCTGCTCCCTCGCCCGATCTTCCCTCTCACTCCCCCCGGTTCCTCCTCCCCCTCTTCCTCCCCTCACTGCTGGCTGGTGCACCTTACAGCCTCGCTCCTGGGCCATCTGTTAGGGAATCTAATTCGCATCCAGTCATAATCGGGTTTGCTGGAGTGCCCACTGTCTCCGTCTCTCTCTCTCTCTGTCCGTATTTTTTTTTTTATTTCTATTCCCTCCCGGCCACTTCATCCAAAGAGAATCAATGGATTGGATCTCGTCATTTTGTGAATTCAATTACATCAACCTTTGAACATTGTTTTTCACCTATGTTCATCTTTGACATTAGATGTGTTTACACATAGTTTGAAATTCAGCCATCCTAAAATCACATCATCTTTAAAATGAGATATTAAATAGACCTTGATGATTTTAATAGGGAAATTCAACGATCGCATGGAAGGAAGAGGCACATCGTCGACCCTGATTTCTAAATGTGCATGTTAATGCATGTATATACGAGTGTGGTTCTAAGTTGAGTTGAGGTGAGGGGGGTGGAAGTTAATGAGAGGTGAATGTCTGAACCCCCCCCCCTCTCTCTTTCTCTCTCTCTCCCTTTCTCTGCTCCCGCAGTAATCCTCTTCTATAAATCTGCAATCCAATCAGCGTTGTCCACACACACACAAACGCACACACACAGGCAAACGCGCACACACACACACAGACAAACACACACACACATACACGGAGCTGTTGGGAGGCCCAGCTGCGTGTTAAGGCAATCTGCTTTATCATTATGATTACATTGGGCTCAGTTTACAGCAAAGTGTGTGTGTGTGTGTGTGTGTGTGTATTCAAGCGTATCCTGGCCGCCTGACATTAATCACATTCCCATGGTTTGATGGCCTAAATAAAAAAAGAGGAATAATATTGTTTCTGTCCAATGAAAACTGCAGATCTCCCAAACCAAAAGTGGAATTTCTAAGTTTTGATTACAAAAGGCTCCAAATTGCCATGCTGTTCTTATGTAACAATGAAGGTTCATGGTGGAATTATTACGAGTTCTGTGGTAGGAAAAATGTTGTTTAGGTGTATTTGCATACAGGTGTGTACGTGTGTCAGTGTGTGTAAATAAACGTCTGCTCTTTTTGCGTGCGTATAGGGGAAAGTAATGCAGGATTGTGACTGATTGTGTGATAATTGAGGCAATATATTAATTGCATTATTTATGATACTCAAAAGAATAAATACGTTTTAATATTTTCTAAAATATTATTTTATTTACATTTTTAAATGAATAAAGTAAGACACTGTTTTTTTTTTCAAAGACATGTTATATTGCAGTTGTAAAAAGAAGAAAAAGTGTCTTTGACCAAAACAATTATGGCTGAATTCCATTGTTTTTTTAGCTGCTTTATTTTCAGGGTCTCGATGTTGTCCACTGCCAGACTTGAATTGAAACAGAGCTATTGTTGTGGTTAACCATACCTGTGGTTTGACTTATATGAACATTCAATGAAATTGAAATATCAAATCGTGAGGGGTTTTCGGATCATTAAATATTTCTGTATTGGCGCGTTTCAACTTCATGAAATGACGTGAGTATCAATATTATATGCCAGCTGGATTATTATTATTTTTTTCTAACATCTGATGCTTGGCATAGTTCAGCAGTTGAATTCACAATTACATCATCAATTGCAGTTCATCTGACTTGGTCAAAACCTTGAACCAATATGGGGGCAATCATGTTTTATAGTGTGTGTGCGAGGGTAGTTTGTGACTTCAAGCCATGGCGTGACTGCCTTGCCCCTGGCAAACCTCAACACATCCCATCACCAGACCTCCCTGTCGGCCAACGCACACACCCACGCACACCTACTCACATTGTACCTGTAGGAGTCCTCTGGTGATTGGCTGAAAGTCTGCGTGAGAATGGCTTGCCAGACCTCTAACTGGCTTGACCCAGACTAACCCTGAAATCCTATTGGACTAAGGCTTCCCAGTCTACAGCGCACGTGCACGCACGTACACACACACAAACACAGACTTAAAATTAAAGAGCTCTACAAAAGCCTGAGAATGTACGAATCAATAGTAGGCTGACAACGATACAGCAACAATTATACCATGATACATGATAGTAGCATTATTGAGATAATAATGTCAGCCAGTTAGGTCATTCAGCATAAAGCTCGGTTGCGAAATAATTATACCAGACAATATATTTATGCAGATAACTGCATAAATAAGGCTTCAAGAAAACCTGAAAATATCAGTAACTTGTTAGACGGAACTAATAATGTTTGTTGTAATCATTTTCCTTATCTAGTCACAACATTTTCGGGTGACATTATACATCATAGAATATAAATTCTGAGCACTAATAACTTCCATGCTCACTTACAAATATTCATACCAAAAAACAAAGAATGGCAATGCTGTCCCTACAAGACAGGCAGGGAAAGCAGAAACGGCAGGAGAAAGGAGGACTATAAAAGTAAAGTTCTAAAAATGGACCACAGGAGTCCTCAGTTTCACCTGCGTCCAACCACACGAACCCAGAACTGGTTTCCACCGCGGGGCATTGGAGATTTCACTTTTACTAAAGCGTGCCTCAGATTTTACTGCACATGCAGATGGCATGGGGGATTACATCCGAAGGTAAAAGTGACCGTCCTTCAACCAAACGACGGGACTTAAAAGTCCCTTGCACTACTTGAGTGTCCTTGAACTTCCTTGTGATACTTCCACATACTGTATATATATATATACTGTATATATATACAGTATATATATATATATATATATAGTGTAAAAAATATAAAACAAATGAAGGTAGTGGGATTTAAAAATAAACTAGTTTGACACACACACACACACACACACACCGTCTCACATTTGAATAGATCATGAAGACCTCCCACGGCACTGTGTCTCCAACACACTGACCACATTAAACAGTGGCGTTTGATGTCTTGGATGTGCTCGCCTTTTTCGTTCTCTTTCATCTCAGCTTTATAGAGGTCAAATGAGGCTTTTGCGTAAAACCGAACCTAGCGTCTTTGGCCCCCTCCAGTCGTCGTTTCTTACCTGGGGTTGTAGAGGGCATGTGCGTCTCTCATGTGGTTGACCTCCACTGGATCGTAGCTCTGGTGCATCCTCCAGGCGCCAGCGCCGCATTTACCAAAAGTCGACTTGGAGTTGTCCTCACTGCTGCTGTTCACCAATGGCCCCTTCGATAAGTTCATTCTGTGGGCAGGGGCGAGGGCAGACAAGGAGGGATGTTAAAAATATATAAACGTTAAAATACATCTAAAATATTTAAAAAATGTGCAAATAAAGAAATAAAGCTTTAAAATGTTGTGAAATCTTGAAATCTTAAAAAAATATCTTTATACATTTTTATATTAGCTCTTTCATAATACGACAATCGACATTTCCTGTTTCAATACAAATGAAAGGAAGAACAGAAATTGCGAAGATGTCAGTGGAATACAATGGCGCAACATACAAACACACATTCACCCACATTGGTTTGTCGTACAAATAATACACAGCTAGAGTATACGCAAATATGCTGCTTCCTATTTCAAACTGACATGCTGAGAGTGCCGGCACCGGACAGGCAGACGCACCAAGGACAGGTTGGGACTTTAAACCAAGACATGAGAATGCTCAGGAATGTGGAAAGGAATTTCTGCCGGATACGTCCCACAGTGCGCACATGCATCGGTTGATACGTCAGCACATCCACCGCTGTGTTTAACGTCAGAGTAGTTTAACCAGTTTTATCCTCGGGGGGAAAAAAAAGGCTTTTCAGAGACAGAGGGAATATAAAAATAAAAGGGCCAGAGGAGGGACGGCTATCCGTCAATCAAACAGCGCTGTCGTCAGGGGAGGAGCTGTTACCGGAGTGATAAGGTCACCATGGGGCAATAGAATCAAAATTGTTCACTTCGGAAAATGTTTTAAATAAAACTAAATACAAAATGATATAATGTATATGAATGAAAGAAAGAAAGGCGGGGGATTCACAGTTGATTTTAAAGTAGTATAGAAGCAGCGTTTATAATAAAACTGGCTGGGTGGCCTACATTTAAACAAAACTATCAGGGGGAAACTGAGCTGGGCTGGTGGGAGAAAAAGCGCCTTCAGAAATATAGAAAATACAGGAACCAAGATAGATAGTGGAACAGATGTCAGAACACAAGTGATCCTTTTAAAATAATTCAAAACGCAGATACCTCGAAGAGAGACCTGCTGTGGAAGCGTGAGGCCTCCCTGTGTTGTGCATTTTCAGCATTCGTATGTTGTTGTTTCCCCTGCCTATTGACAGAAGTTAAAACAATTATGCTCGTTTGCGGTAAAACGGGCGAAAATGGGGCGACACATTCTAATTTCTCATCGTAATTAATATTCAATGTTGAAATGTTGCCAAATTAAAAAAGGATTTATTTCTTGATGTGGGTTTTAGAAATTTACAACTTTAAGGCTTAAAATAGCCAAAAAAAAATGTATATATATGTTTTGGTTTGGATCCCATTCCAGTGTGGGTGTATGCACCTGCTGTCTGAGGCATAGTCTAGTCTAGTAAAACGGAGAAGGATGTCGGTATGTGTCACAAACCGATAGACATGGGTTTCACACACAAACATCCACCACAGACGTGTGTGTGTGTGTGTGTGTGTGTGTGTGCGTGTGCGTGTGCGTGTGCGTGTGCGTGTCTCTGGTTGTGTGTGTCATGTCGTCCCACTGTGGGTTCCTGTTAAGGAGAGGGTCTAGGAGACGGACAGGTAGACAGACCAATCACGGGTGTGACAGCCATCTCTCCATCCACCGAGCTGTGTTGGCTCAGTGAGAGGTGGAGGGCCAGGGTGTGTACTATGTAGGTTTTAGTTCCACTCTGGTGAATAGGAGGAATCGATATCTCGCTGCCGCCGCTGCTGCTGCTGCTGCAGCAGACACTTATTGGCTTTGGTTGCTGTGACACAATGCTATATAGACAGGCAACACTTAATACTGCTTTTTTTTTTTTTTTTTTTTATTGGGGCGTGTCCTGGTGTCCCACTGGACGAAGATGCATCCAGTTCCGTGGGAAGGTGATGCTTCATTCTCCGTTTCCCACAAGCTGAAATATATATATTTTTTTATACGAGAAGATTTGTATCTTTATCAGATAAGCCTTACGTCATGATTATGAGGAACCACTGATGTCGCATGAGAAAGGAAGTCCAAGTTTAAATCTTTTTAGCCTTTACCAAGTTCTGGCATAAATCACGACTACAATATTTCAGCTGGACAGGGCAAAGCTTTTGGATTTTTCAGAAATCAGCTGCAGTCTGCTACTTGCATGAACCCAGACAGTAAAAGTGTTGGGGATTACAGAGAGATTCACTTTCATTCCTTCATACCTTATGGCAAGGTAATCGGATTTACCGTTTTTTTTCCCACTCTTTCAGTAGATTACATTTTCAGCTCAACCACATCTTCAAATCATCAGGCAATCTTCTAAATCAGGCATCAACTATTATTATTATTATTATTATTATTATTATTATTATTATTATTATTATTATTATTATTATTATTATTATTATTATTATTATTATTATATTAAATTTTTTTGAAAAACTTACTAAATGAAAAAGTGCAATATGCACAAAGAAGTATTACACTAATGAATATTCACTAGATTAAATGTAACGGATTATTCAGATTATTTTAAAAGACCTTTCGTTTTTGCCATTCAAACCATTAGCGTACCAACACATAAAATAAATTGCGATGGTCATAAATATTTACGTAAGCTTACAAAATGAATGGAGAGAATAGAGAAGAAGAGTATTAACCTATGTAATTCTACCTATTTCACGCTCCTGTCAGTACATGTAAGTGGCAACAGCACACACACACACACATGTACGCAAGCACGCACTAGTGTGTTAGCGTGTGTGTGTGTGTGTGTGTGTATGTGTGCGTAAATGTAGGGAGATCGTGGGTGTCTTTTCGATGCTCAGTGACTCGCTCATGTGTTGCTGGCCCATCTGTGAGCAGAATGACCATGACACAGTATGTGTGTGTGTGTGTGTGTGTGTGTGTGTGCGTGTGTTTGTGTGTGTGACATGGTGATGCAGTGATTGATGAGACAGTTGCCATTCTTGCTAATGCAAAACGCACCTATCCCTGAAGAGGGCAAATGCCAGAAAGCACACACGTACACATGCATACACTTTCGGGGCTGCAACTGCCCTACCTAATTGTCCCCCTAATCAGGGCCGTGTGATGTCTTCCAGTCACATGCAAAATAAATATCATACACTATAATACATGAGTATTATGCTTCAATGTAGTTTCTCAAACACATATGCATCAGGGAGAGCTCAAAAAAAGAGCAGGGGCGCAGCCTTTTGACGACACGGTGAAATGTGACTTCATCTGACGTTACAGCGGGTTAACATAACAATGTCATGTAATTGTTTAAAAATATAAACTTATTATCTGGGAGTGTGAAATCACAATGGCATCAAGTCTTTCTAAAAAAAAAAGAATACTAAAAAAAAAAGGAGTCCGACACATTAACGTGATCCGAACATAAAGCAAAGCACCAACACAATTTTCGCCCACAAATGTGTGTGTGACTCCATTTCTCCGTCTGCCTGCGCATCAGGCAGGTGGGGTCCGCCGCGGCCCCCGCGTGTGTGTGTCTGAGAGGATGTGGATGTGTGTGCACGTTAGCGTTAGCGACGGGAGCTGTTAGCGGGGCAGGCGGCAGATGGGCTGTCGGCCTTAATAGGGACTGAGCGGATGCAGAAAGGTGACAGCTCCATGCGGGGAGGGAGGGAGGGAGAGGAGGAGTGTGTGTGTGTGTGTGTGTGTGTGTGTGTGTGGGTTGGGGCGGTGGAGGAGGGAGAGGAGGGATAAGGGGGAAACAAATTATCTCTGGAGGTGCAGAAAAGTATGCATCAGCTGCGTGGAAGAGCGCACCTCCTGCGGGCAAGAAGTGTCTGTAGTGTTTAAATTATTCCACGCGTTCATTTATATGTGCTGTGCGCTATAATTTGACAAGTGAACAGGTTTTAAACGTAAAATGTTTATCTCTACGGCCACATCATTATCTCGGCATTATTATTATCAAACGGCATCCACGAAAGCACAACCCGAAAAAGGTTTGGAAGTGAGAGAAGCTGTGCGTTTTCCCCAACGACGAAATGCTCGTTTGATTTAACCTCGTCAGCTTTGTTTATCGGTTTGCCGATTACGTTGAGAAGTAAAGCCTATTTATACTTTGAAACATCGTGTTTTTTTCAACAAAATCGAAAGCTTATGGGAAATATCTTCATTTCCTGCGCATCGACATTGTACGGTAAGCGGTAAAAGGCCCTGCTGGGTTTTTAAGTTTCACAGTGTACGCAATGAACACGGACACAGAACCCTCCCCCCCCCCCCCCCCCCCCCCGACAAATGCGCGTTTGAACACGGACACAGAACCCTCCCCCCCCTCCCCCCCTCCCCCGACAAATGCGCGTTCTTTCGTGGTCACAGGTGGTTACGCCGCGTCGCACGTGCACTTACACACGTACGTACAGCTTTGTCTAAAAGCTGACACTTTGAGGTCATTTGAGGGGCTGCGACATTTCTCTTTCCACAAAAACGACACAAAATGCGAAATGTATTCTAAAGTTAGATTCTTTCATGCATTCCAGACAGACCGGCACATAATATTTACCATTTTATTTATTATTATGTTTTGCTAAAAATGATGTTTAATTACAGGACGTTAGCCAGAGTTTAGAAGATGGCTTCGCTATCGCCATTTACTTTGATAAGGTTCTGTACTCCGGTTTAAGGTTTGCATTTTTTATGTATTTTTATTTTTTAATCTTATGGTGAATAAGTTGGGGGAAAAAAAAGTTTTCCGGAAAAATAAGCTGTCATTAGACAGAGATAAACTCGTATTTTTTTTTTTTTTCGTATAATTCTGTATGATTACTTTAACTATGTAAAAATTTCAGGTGCCGGATAATCACCAATGTACAATTGTAAGTTAAAGATAAAGTTGCCAATTTACCCACAAGATGTTAAGTGCGCAGACAATAAAACAGGGAGAGAGAAAAGGGAAAGAAAGGGAGGCTGTCATTCTCTCCCCATCAGGCACACACATGAAGCATGATGGGAGGATGAGAGGAGGAATATTTCACTGTCAGTCGGAAGGTGGCATGGTCATTCATTTCTTTCTGTCTGTGTGTCCATCCCTTGCATTCCACTGCATCTTTCCCTTTTGCGCGCGCGCACACACACACACACACACACACACACACACACACACACACACACACACACACACACACACACACACACACACACACACACACACACACACACACACACACACACACACACACACACACACACACACACACACACACACACACACACGGAGATGGTGGGAGAGCATTGCGCAGTTTAAGTGCAAACGACCCACAACTTTAATATTTGAATCTGCGTCTCTCGATCCTGTTTAACCCAAACACACACACACACACTCTTCCACACCCACACACATGCACACACACACACACACACACACATAGCACCTCTCCATCTGAATCAGTTTTATTGTGGCCCAGTCTCTGCTGTCTCCTCCCATTAGGCGTGAGAGGCGGCATTAGACGCCTTGAGCCTGACACGATGGACCTACACACACACCCACACCCACACACACAAACACACACATACGTAAGCCAGTCTCCTGATCTAACGCACAGCTTATTATTATCTTGAGAAGAAAAAAAAAAAAAGCATTATTGATTCCTTTACTCAAGACAAAAGAAATTACGGCAGTGGCGATACCAATTCTGATACATAAATTAAGAAAAGTCAATATTCCCAAAAACCCGACAGGCAGATCCGTGTAACATTCGGTCAAAATCACCCCATTTCCACACTAAAAGCTCAAAACGTCACATCAGTAATTCATGGTCACAACACACATGATTTGTATGTTGTATAATATATATAACGCTAGTAATTAATGAAGGTGTACTTCAATGTATGGCGGATGAGGGCGTGTGAACGTTGAAGATAAGGAATGAGCAGGTGTGGAAGGAGGGAAGAGACGAGAGTCGATGAGCGGTGTTGCCACACAGACACACACGCGCACACACGCACACACACACACACATCACCAGGGTGGTGAAATGGCTAATTGCAGTCAGTTGGCGTGCGTGTGTGTGTGTGTGTGTGTGTGTGTGTCACAGCTGGTACACACTCTTTCAACACATAAAGACTGCCACTGACCCATGACACACTCGCACAACACACACGCAAACACACACGGAACTGACGGACTGATTAAAAATCACAAACATTCACATCCACATAGCTCGTCCCATTCGGCTCCGTCATCACCACGGCCTCCCATGCAAGTGAGTGTTTGCGAGGGCGACAGTGTTGTTTCAATGTCCGCATACATGCGTGTCAGTCCCTGTGTATGTTAGTGAGTGTGTCATTAGAAACGTTACACAATCCGATTACTTTTTGCTGCAAATGCTCATACAAAAAAGGGTTTTTAGATCGATGCTTTGTGTGTCTGTGTGTGCGCGCGTCTGTGCTGTCTGTGCGCGTGTGCAAGCATGTGTGCGTTCATGCGTACATATGTGTCCAGCGGACCCCTAAGTGCTGGTGTCAGACAAAAGCAACTCCCCCCCCCCCTCCTTCCTACATCTTGCTCTGTCGGTCTCTTTCATTGCATCCCTCGCTCTTTAGGGGACTAAATAACCAGCGGAATGCCCGGGTCGCATGAGAGGGAGGCCGCCTTACGCAGAGGCATGTGTGTGTGTGTGTTTGCGCGCGCTTCTGTGTGTGTTGGTGCATGTGCACGTGTGTAGACTTGCAACAACTGACCGACAACAATGCCACGGGGACAGCGGGATAGGCAAACAGACACACGAAAAAGAACGCTTCCTCGTAGAGGCCACTAATCAGTCGCTCTCACTCTCTTTCCCACCTCACAAATGCACAAAGTGTGCACACACACTCACACACACACACACACACACACACACACACACACACAAAATATGGGCAGGCATGAACCAATGCGTGATAACAAACAGATGCAAATTGACACACACACATGCTCAACACTCTCGCTTTCTATCTCTCTCACACACACACGTACGCGTGCGCACACACACACGCACGCGCGCACACACACGCACACACCAGTGTGGGACATATTGACATGCTTTGACAGATGAATTAAGTAAATGATTTTATAAGGAGATTAAAAGGATTTTAATTTACGCAATCTCTCTTTGCCCCCCCCCCCCCCCCCCCCCCCCCCCCCCCCCCCCCCCCTGCATCCCCCTGTCCCTCCCTCCAGTCATCTTTACCTCTCCATCTCTCTCTCTCTCTCTCTATCGCTTTCTCTGGCTCCTGACCTGACGAAAAAATGAAAGACCATCAAAATCTAAAAAGGCCAAAATCAAATTTTAAAAGTATGCATTTCATTTCAGGAAGCCAATAACATTTTCTTTTCATTGGGATCGATTAGGCCGATGTGGATCTTTTCTTCCACAAAGGAACAATGACCTTATAAAAGGTGTGTTAGTGTGTATGTATGTTTTGGATCGAAAAAAAAAAAAGCCTCAGCTCTCATTGATATTTTGAACAAGCATCAGCAGGAACGGTCCGCCTCCCACTTTTAATTTTTTTATTTATTTTTTTCCTTTCTGTTATCTCACCAAAATTAAAAGAAGAAAATCATGGCAACATCTTTCGTGTTAATGTTTAGCTCCAGAACGAACTGGAACAATGAAATTCATCTGCAAACTGTAAGAGGAACACTCAGACTTGCAGACTGAAAACTGAGCGCTATCTTGTGCACCTAATTATTCATTAAGCCCGTTCAAGTGACAAATAAATATCCCTATAACTAAAGAGTGTTTCTCTTGCATGCCTGCATGCATTTACAGTGATGAATTGAATTGTTTTCCCTCATAGGGGCAGACTGACCAATTTCCAAAAAACAACTGCTATTCAGTCAAGAGGTTTGAACGGGAGTTTAGAATTTTACTTCAAGTCACAGCACAAAAATATACGTGTATTTAACAAAAGGAATTATGCCAAACAAGCGTATTGATTGAAAATAACCGAGACAAAAAATCACTTCTGCTGCCTTGTGTTTTTCATCATCTTTCACACCGCAAACCTTTGCCTGAATGATGCGGACAGTTGCTGTGCGGCTCTCGACGCCCGCTACCCCCGTCCCCCCCCCTCACACCCACTGATCAAAACCCACTAAATTCACAGAAGTCACTGTAGAAAATACATCTTAATCATATGCAAATGGGATGTATATGGTGGCATGAGGGGAATGCAATTATGTTAACAGCTTAAGCGGTACTTGTTGTTGTTATTATTATTATCGGTATGATCATCATTATCCCTAATATTTTAATTAGCGGAGGAAAGCAGTGCCTGAGAGCAAAGGACGGGGAGCCTGAGCAGCGAAAAAGGAGAGCAAAGCAAGGAGGGATCGATGAGTGAATGAATGGGCCGGTGAAGGACTAAACAGACAGACAGATGGTAGAATGGACCACAGGGTTTTTTTGTTTCTTCCTTTAAATTTGTTTGAGCCGCCCGAGTTTAAATAGACTCACAGGAACACAAACAGGTTAAGCAGACAGATTCATCTGCAAACTGTCTGACATGCAAGTGTTTTTTATTTAATTTTTTTGAAATCATGATTTCTCAGCTCACACACTTTACACTTGCAAACCCTGGTCATAAACTCTCACAGTTCTTGTCTTAATTCACAATAAAGGAACAAAGTTTCGTGTTTTAAATATGAAATGCTGTTGGTCTAGCATAAACTTCACTGTTTTGACTTGGAATGCCTGTGATGCACACGGGTGGATTCCCTAAAGTCGCAAATGTACTGAACTCAGACTTTGCTCAGGATATTTAGTCCCTGGATTGAAAAAAAGCAATTCAGCAGGCTGGGGAGTATTTGTGCATCAGAACCTCACGCTTACTTTATCAGATTGCACTTATATTTAAATGATATAGATAAAAAAACAAAACATTAATGTATTCCATAATTCCGTAGCACAGATTTGTGTTAAAGTGATCACATTTTAAACATGTGTAAATCTAACAATAATTGAAAACTAAAATTTGGGATTGTAAAAAAGAGTGTAGTGTAAGAAGTTGAATCATTTCTCCATCTGCCGCATTTTCATAAAATTGTCTGATTGACTCTCACCTACACATGCTGTGTGTGTAGGTAAGAGTGTCTCTGCATGTAAAGACACGGAGACGGAGACAAAGGTGAGATGGCTTCAGAGCACACACAAATGTCAGTTTTCTTTTAAAATGTGAACGATGTCATGTTAAGGAAGTACAGCAGTTTATCATTCTGCACTGGCCTCTGCTCTGAATTTGTCCTTTTCAGCTCTCCAGCACCGACTTTCCACCATAAAGACACCTCAGCTGTGATTGTTTCAGTCTAATGCATTTATATAATTTCACAAATAAGCCATGGAAAAAAAATTACCTATTCGCACATATAGTTTTTATCTCTACATATTTCCTGTAAATTTCTCGCATTAATAAGGGCAATAAAAAAATACAATCTCAGGGCAATAAGTGAATTCACAGCTGCAATGCACTTTCTGAATTAGACTGTAAATCGTGAATATTTAGCAACACATCATATGGTGCAATATATGGGAGTTTGCATTTCTTAATTTCGTATTTCCTTACGCACACACACAATTATTCACAGACACACACACACACACACACACACACACTGTTGTCCACTCCGCCACTCAGTTATTCTCAATTTTCCACTGTATTTTCAACACACTACTAAAAGAGCAAAGTGATGGCAAAAGGAGCAGCTCAGCAGCAATCACTTGTTTGTGTGTGTGTGTGTGCGCGCGTGCGCGCGCGTGTGTGACTGTCTCTAATTCCTGCGCGGGGCCACACGCTGAGTTGCCCATCTGAAATTCCACCTCCTCTGGCATTTAAGAGCGCGGCTCTCCGCTCTCCTCTCTGACGGGCCCTTCCACTCCCGTCTCTACACGAATGCCCCGTTACCTCATCGATTCTCTGCTTGAGCGAGCACACATTTAAAACACACACAGACACACACCGGCTGTCCCGAGTGAGTTGGTCTGCCATGACAACAGTTTGACTGCGAGTAAAACAATGTGGAGATGGGAAAAACGGAGAAAGTCAACGAGAAACTCTCGGTGCTATTACTCAGTGAGTACAAGTGCGCGCGCGCTCGCAGGTGCGAATCCCAGGTGGAGGAAATGCCACTCCTCTGCCCACTGAGGGCGAGCTTCTGTCCGGATACAGCAGCCACGCGCACACGCGCACGCACACGGACACAGAGCGCTCGTGCTACCTGACAGCAGAAACAACCTTGACATGGTGCCGGCCACCTCCGCTGCATGCCAGCACACACACACACACTTTCACTCTCTCTCTGTCTCCCTCTCTCTCTCACACACACACGCACGCGCGCGTTGTATTGGACGATGACAGTGGCAAGTTGAATGATGAAATAAATGAAAAGAGAAAGAGATAAAAATTTTACCTACTCTTGTTCAGAGTGCATGAAAAAACACTCGGATAGCGGGTGTCCTACCAAATCCATCGACGATACCGGGTCATTGTCAGGTCAAACTCGTCCAGGAAAAAAACAACAACGAGCAAATCTTAAAAAAAAATTAAAAAAAAAAATAAGGATCAAAGTTTTTATATCTGTCCTCTCTCTTTTTTCTCTCTTCTCTTATTTCTCTGGTCTTCCTCTCTGGGTCCTTCCTTCCGCTCGGAGGGAGCAATACAATTACCGGGCTGCGCGCTGGCCGCTCTGGTCGGCTCTCTGCGTGTGTGTCGGAGTGTGTGTCTGTGTGAGTGAGTGAGTGAGTGTGAGCGCAGTGAGTCTATGACAGGGGCTACAGGCGCACACACACACGGCCAGCCGGACAGCAGGTTGGGATGGAAAGCTGTGCCGCTGTCCTAATCAACGACTTAAAGCCCGGAGAGAAGCTCATGATTATTAAGCAGCGCTTTGCATATGCAGTCCCTCAGGCCCCTGCGCCGCTGTGATTGGTGGACCCGGGACCAATGGCTGCGGGGAGGGGCGGAGAGAGGGGGTGGAGCCAAGGTGGGAGAAGGCGAGAGGGAGAGGTAAGAGAGGAGCAGGTGGAGAGGGAGGGATCAGACAAAGAGCGATAGATGGGATGAGAGGGAGAGAGAGAGAGAGAGGGAGGGAGCAAGGAATGGAGGGAACGGAGAGGAGAAAGAGACAGGTGAGGGAAAGATTTAGAGCAAGACATCCTGCTTTCTTTCTTTCTTTCTTTCTTTTTTATCTTTCGTTCCATCTCTTTTTTTAGTTTTTGCTCTCACCATGTCATGTTTCTGCACTGCAAATTGCATTCTTATTAAAAAAAACATGTGAACAAAGCGACTACGGGAAAAATGTAAGCTTCCCTTTTTCTTTAAACATTTTTTTCTTCCCCAAGTTCATGATAAAAACGTTTGGAGCAATGGTTTAAAATTTGAGTTGCACTGTGTTTCCGAGTGACAGTTTTGAGTCGGAAAAGCATCTTTGTGTCAGCTCAGCCTCAAAACAAAATTGACCTAATCAAATCCCCGGAATTACAAGATCAAAGGAGGAAGTTTCAGCTTGTCCCTAAACCTTAAGCCTAAATAATGTGTCACACTGCAAATGCACCAGCAAAAACACACACGCACACACACACACACACACACACACATGCACGCAGACGCACACGCACAGAGGCACGGCACAGCAGAGCCCATCACAGCTCAGCAGTAAAATACAGGATTATGGCAATTCCGGGGCCCTTGTCCTTTGTTGTGGAATGATTTGGGGATGATTGGGACAAGCTTTTTCCTGCTGCTTGCTGTTTTATCGAGCTCCCTGCCATCTCACTACCAGCAGGCTGTGTATTCCCAGTATTTCCGATATTTGTAACACCTTGGAATGTGCGCGTTGCGAAATGAATGTGCGAGAGGGTTTTCTCCGGCGGAATTAGCTCATCGCTCCACGGAGAGAGAGAGGAGGGGACAAGAGGACAGACAACGCGAGGAGGGGAGGGAAGGGTCTCGGAAAAAATAGAAGGCCTTCGGGGAGACTCAGTGATCCCCCGCCATAGGGCGCTCTATTTCTCTCTTTCTATCTTTCTTCCTTTTTTTCTCTCTTTCTGACCATTCTGACACGAGTGCACACTGGATGGAGGGGGAGGAAGGAAGGGAAGGTGTGCAGGAGAAAGGGTGCGAGACAGAATGAAAATCAGAGGGTTGGAAAGGGGGGGATGCAAAGATGAAAGAGGGGTTGTGATTAGCAGCTTTGGAGGCGAACAGATAATAAAACATTTCCTGAAACCAATCTCTGCTTTGATGTGTGTGTGTGTGTGTTTGTGTGCGAGATTGCACACTCACAAACATGTTTAACACACAGTCAAATGGTGAACTCTCGCGAATTGAAAAACAAAATGGCTATGAGATGTGCACGTTGGCTACATGGAGAACTCAGCAAGGAGTCAGTCAATATGAATATATAGTATATTATAAGGGTAACCTGAAGCTGAGTTGTTTTTCAAATTTTAGAAGCAACTTTAAATGAAACCAAAATAGCCGCACACATGATCCGTACATATGTCGTTCGCACAGACGCACACGTATTCCAAGGCCTGTATACACGGATGCTATGAGGTTCATGTACACACACACCCACAAACACATAGTTATGATGTATCCAGGGGCTTATAAGCATCGACAAAGATGAGTGTGAATCAATGCTGCCGTCACTACTGGGCAAACAAATCCTTTACCAAAACCTCTGTCTCTAAGAAACAAAACACAGGCACACGCGCACACACACACACCCACGCACGTAAACACACGCACACACACACACGCTATGTCTGTATCTGAGTAGACAACTTAAGATACAGTACCACGGATTTAATTTTTTACTCAACATCATGTGTATTGAAAAATATGAAATCAATTTGTGGAAGATGAATTCGACACCATTTACACACCACCATCCTAACTTCCCATCTCCCTTCCCTTCAGACTCTATTGGTTCGGAAAGGAAATCTATGTTAGAATTAAATACCGTTTTATCCATGTCAATTCAAAATATGAATAATTACAAAAAAACATTATGGCAAAGAGTAAAAAAAAAAAAAAAGTATACTTTCAATAAAAAAAAGCAGGACCCAGATTAACGTAGAATGAAGGTTACCTTTGGATATGTCACTGGCAGTCATTTTAATACGGGCAGTGATGAGCCCTTACAATTAAACCGTGGCTTCACTAGCACTAAAGCCCTACAACTGGCACACAATATTATATTATTACCGGAGCCCCCTGCCCACTCGTCCCATCCCTGACCATTGACTGGCTCTCGGACAGTGTGCATGTTGACAGTGACCCCTTAAGGCCACTTCTCTCTCACAGTGGCCCAACGTGGCTGCCACGCGCACTCCTCGAGCCAGCGACCTTTTAAAGCCAGAATTTAAATACATTTCTAGAAAAGAAAAACCAAACGCGCACACATAATGAATAGCTGTATGCGTGTGCTGTATGGATCTGTTGCCGTTCATTTACTCCTGACCTGTCACTCTTCCTCTGTCGGTCTGAGGCTGCGTTTTGTGTTTTGACCCTGTGGCGGCAGCCTGTTGACATCCGTGGAGGAATTATCCGTTGCAACTCTCACTCACATCAATCACGACACTCAATAGGCCACAGCCAGTTCATTCAGGGCAGCGTGTGTACGGTATACCGTATGTGTGAGTATGTTTTGTGCCGGTCTAAATGGTCTTTAACAAATTCAAGAGGTGGTCACTTAACAGCTGACTTCGGCCACCCAATCGACAAAGGTGTCGTACAAACAGCATCCGACTGGGGCTAAAACTGCCAACAAAGCTCCTGTACTGCACCTGAACGAATACACCATGTTCCATTGAATGAGAAATTTGGTTACACAATTCATTCACAGTTGAGGAAATATTTTCGAAGCAGTTTTTTTTAGCCAGCACAGGAATCACATCATACTTCATAAAACTGCGCGCTCTGTGTTGTAGGTACTTACTGGTCAAGTTTTAACATTATACCAACTCTTTTGTTTGTGTGTATTTTTTCTCAAGTTAACCACAATAAGTACCGAGCATTGATTTACACTTTTACAACTCATTTCAAGAATGAAAAAAAGAATGAAATAATTGGCTTCTGCAGCTCCTTGAAATACAGCTGACTAAACATTGTAAACCAAACCAGAGGGTGAGAGTCTCTGGGAAATGAAAAGAAAAAAGCCAATTTGAAAATTGTGTAGATACAAAATACATGCACTGACCTTGGACGAGAGAGCGCGAGCTGCCAATGCAGGGGAGAGAGACGGAGAGATTGAGGCTCACTATTAGCCAACAGAGGGAGCTATGGACTCTGGTCAGTTCATAACCAACTGCAGCAGGTTCCTATTAAGACTTACCAGGTCTGTCTGTGTGTGTGCGTGTTTGTGTTTGTGTGTGTGCGTGTGTTTAAAGAGGATGCAAAATTAAATTATCATAAATTCAAAAATCATTCCAACCATAAAAATGCATACATGACATCCAATTACATTAAAGAACCTGAAAATGATCACACACACACACACACACACACATTCATGCAGAGTTTACACAGCCAGCAGGGGCGGGGGAGATGGAGCTAAGTTATCTGATAGCTCTGTCAGCAGGTACAGCGGAACACAGGCCAATTTGACCACACACCCCCTGCCTGGTCCTCAAACCAGCTCCCTGTGGGGGGAGGTGGCCTAGTGGCGAGGGAGACAGGCATCGGACCAGACCGGTTCGAGGCCCAGTCGAGGTGGTCTCCCTCTGGCAGGATGCACGAACCCCCGCCACTAACAAAAAAGACGCCACCTCTAATGCCCTTGAGCAAGGCACCAACCCCATCTGCTCCCCGGACGCTTTCAGCTGTCCACTGCTCTGTGGCCTTGCATGGGCCACAGATGGGTTAAGGTCAAAAGGTCAAATTTCCCCCGACTCGTGTGTGTTTGCATGTGCATGTTTGTGCGGGACAATGTGCAATTCTATTTCTAATTCTAATTCTACTGAACCCAGAAACAGAGAGAGAGAGAAAGGGAGTGGCGAGAGAGGGAGAGAGGTCCTCAACGCAAAAGTCAGACCAAAACACCGCTGTCACCTAAGTGACCAATTGGTGTAATAGCCGTGAAGGTTCCGCAGTCACACACCATTGTCAGATAAACACTTTTAGGCAGCACGTGAGTGACAGAGTGTGTTTATCCATGTTTCCGAGTGTGTCGCATCTGTGCGACTCCATTTCAAGGCTTTTAAAATGTGTCAAAACAGCACAAAGCAACAGAGCAGCAGCGAAAAATGCATTTATTCAAACACATCAATGGTGTTGTTACATTAATAATGTATATCGATAATATATTACCCATTCATGGACGTGTATGTATATATGTGATTTTGGTGTTTACAAATATTGACTCAAAACCCTTGTGAATGGAAACTGAGCTCTCAATCTTCACTCCTGAAACTCCTCAAAGGTTTTTCTGCTCTGCATTCACTGTGAGAAATTGTTGTCCTCAGAAAGTAAAGAGCCCACATGCACAGATATATCAGCAGTCAAGTACGCCGCCCCCTCCCCCCACACACACACACAGCGTGGTATACTATATGGTGCTGACATATAGTTGAGCTGCATGTACTCAAAACTAAAAAAAAAACACACACACACACTTGACAGCCGACTGATTTTAGGGTTTTCAGTATTTCATCTTCCGCAAACAATTCCATGCCTTCGAGGCGCCGAGAGGCTTCGGATTGTTCTCAAACACACACTTCAGGGGGAAACAAGGAGATGCAAGGGAAGCGGAAGCACTAAATTGTCAAGATTTAGCACTTTTAGGCCAAAATCATTCCAACACTAAATAATAATCCATGAAATCCAATTACAGCACTAAACACAATGTCTTAGCTTTACTGCTAAACCTCCTAAATTCAATGTGTGTGCGTGTGTGTGTGTGTGTGTGTGTGTGTGTGTGTGTCCACCCAGGGGTGGCAAGGGGTAGTGGTGGTGGTCAAGGCCAAGGGGAGAAGACCAGCTGCTGGAAAAGCTGCTGGGTTTAGGGGGCTTTCTTGAGCCTGTCACCAAAACTCTGTCTGGGTAACCTTTGGAGGAGGGAATGCGGAAGATGCAATGCACGCGCAACAGACACAGACACACACACAGACACAGACACACACACACACACACACACACACACACACACACACACACACACACACACACACACACTGACTAAAACGTACATGATCAAACCTTTATAATCGTATGATTATGTGCCCTGACACCACATACGCAGTCTGTATTCAGCAGAGGAAAACAGATTCCTCTGGTATTGGTGCAGTTTCATGAAAGAAAAGACACTGCATATATCAAAATATTACAACATTAAACATTACTGATCTGACACACACACACAGACACGCACGCGAACACACAATCACTTGTGCAATCATATACGCATGCTTTTAATCTTAGCGGCTGTATGATGTGTTCTCTTTAGAACAGAGACATGTGACAGCCCTGTTATTCCACACAAAGGTCAGGCAAGCTACACAGCTGGCAAGACAGGGTGTGTGTGTGTGTGTGTGTGTGTGTGTGTGTGAGAGAGAGAGAGATAGAGGGAAAGGAGAATGTAAGATGTGAATAACGAGTTGACAAAAAGAGCCATATGGAGAGAGTCACCTGACCATTCAGTTTATTCAAAACTATATTTTCTTTTATTCTCTTAACCTTACAATCTCTCCGGACCTCTCTGTGCTCTCCTCCCCCACACACCTCAGGTTTCCCAGTGATAAATTAGAACTGGGAAGTAATTATATACAGAGTGAGTTTTTCCTGGGTAGAAAAAAAAGCACAGTGCGAGTGTGCGCGTCTTGCAGCCCGCAGTGTTTTGTATTGAAATAGGTGACTTCGGAGAGGTGCGCTCTTTTAATTACGCGGCTCTCAAACAGAACATGAGTGGGCTATTCCACTGGGATTAGTCGTCTCTCATTGCTCCCTCTGTGAACGCAACAAGCACATAACACATGCACACTCAGACGCAAATGTATGCCGGCCTAAAAAAAAAAGGAAAAAAAAAGCCCCTCTCTCTCCAATAGTTCAACGCTCTATTTATTCAAACCGGGGTGTAAGGTAAGTGAATAATTTCACTACTAAAAAAGACGGGAGGAGGATGGGTGTGCGTACAGAAGAGATGGAGGAGGAAAGGGATAAAACAGCAGAAGGGAGCGGGGGGGGGGGTTTACTGGTTAAGAGGAAAGGTAAGCCCCCCCCAAAAATATATAAATATATATTTTCAAGGATAACCAAACATGAAATATAACCTCGACATCAATTGTCAGTTTCAAACTTCTGAAAGTGGATATTTCGTTTCTACCGGTTGTCTTTTGACTATGGGTCACCGGAAAGTACGTACGATGTATGATTTTTAGCAGACACCTGATCAGCCAGCCAAAATGTTACGAAGGGATCTTTTTGTCTCCTTTTTGGAGCCCTAAACTTGAGAGCGGTCCTGGGCTGTGTGAGGCAGTTTTTTGGAGTTGTGTCTCAGCTGACCTAAACAATACCTAAACAAATCAGGTCGGGTCACGGTCAGGTCGTGATCCTCTGGAACACACTCGCAGGCACATTTGGTCAGATCGAGAGGGGAAAGGTCAGGGTACACACGGTGCGCTGTCGTCAGAGAGATGAACGTTTGGCCAGAGGGGGAATAACGCTGGGACTGAAAAATCATACAGCAATAATATGAAAATAAAAACCTCCAATAGATAATAAATCTGAAAAAAAAGGATACTAATGGCACAATCTTTCCTTTCTTTGCAGTTCTTCCAGAAACAATACACACACACTTACAGACACACTCTAACTGCACTGTGTTTGTCTGTTGTCAGCTGTTACTGTCAAGGCATCGCCGCAGCGAACAGCTTCCATCCCACCTCAGACAGAGATTTGCCACTTAGCCGCTTCCCTGGCGCAACTTGTTTTACTCCGCATGCTGTGGAATTGTGAACATCGGCTCATTCGCCGTACTGCACGAGCGATACCTGGCGCATCCGAAGAGGAAAAGGGGACAACATGAGTCCACGCCGCGAGATACACAGAACATAAACCCACTCCACTTGATCTGTGTCTGTGTCTAATGACGTGTGTGAGTAATTACTCTAAAGCCAGTGTGTGCGGATGTTAAAGTGTCTGTGTTGATGTTTTTATCCGCGCTTTTGTCTGCGTCTGTGCCCTGCAATGAGTGTGTTTAATGGTGTGTGTGGAAATAATCGCTTAATCGTTGTGCCGCTTCCATTTGAGAAGAAGTGTGTGTGTGTGTGTGTGTGTGTGTGTGTGTGTGTGTGTGTGTGTGTGTGTGTTTCTTAGTGCCATGATTTCACTGTAAAGTAACCGGAATGACGCAGACTAAGTGGGAATGTCTGAAAGCAGAAAGAGAGTTAAAATGGTGAGAATGATTGTCGAGAGGAAGGGGAAGGGAGAAAATAAAAACAAGGGACAGAGACTGACGGTATGGACAGGTAGAGAGACACAGACCTCTCTCTTTTCTCCCCTCTAATTCTCCACAATATCCCTTCCTTCCAACGGGGCTCTCCAAACCGTCGGCCTGTGAATTTATAGTTGGCCCAATGATTGCTTCTCGGGCCACGGTGGCTGTAAATTGCTTTGCCATTTGGTAAATGTTGGCGGTTAGAAGCTATACAAGTAATTATTTCCGCTTGTGCTGATTGAGACATAATTCCAAGACGAGACCCCGGAAAAATGACAGCATTTCGAAAACAACTCCGTTTTAATTTCCCAGCATTCCTAATTAGAATCTGTACGAACATGGGGCGTTTTTTTTTTTATTTTATTATTATTTATTTATTTATTTTTATGTGGTTTCCTCCAATGGGGCCAGAAATAATTAAACTGTCAAGGGGGAAATGAATACGTATAAACAAGGCATAATTTTTACAGCACGCAGCACCTTGTCAGGCTGTGACTTTTTGTGGAGAAAAACAATGTGGGGAACAATGCAGAGGCGCAGAGGACACACGGAAGGCGCGCGCGCTGCAATACAGACACAAAATACATTACGGTGTCTAACGAGAGCGACTCTTGTCCCTGACGGGGCCCTCCTCGACACAAGGACTTGACATTTTAGTCCCACTTTAATCCTTGAGAATACCGGACTGATTTAAAAAGTCAGGTACTCAATCAATGTGCAGGGGGGGGGGGACAAAAGAGGAACCTCTAGCAAGTCAACTCGAGAAGGAGCATTGGTGCCACCCCTTAAAGGAGACCCACTATTTATGGCCGTTCATCATGCATGATCAAGATGATGGCCGATCACTCACGGGGTACAAATGCAACTCGGCAGCATGGCAAAACAAATCATTGACAGGTTGATCGTGGCAACTGGCAAGTTGCATGTCAAGTGGCAAGGTACACATTGGGGAAGCTCACCTTTGTTTGCCAGGACACGAGGCAAATATTCAGCGTACAGTAACAACAGCCTGGTCTCCGCCACATACGGCAAAGCACGAGAGGTTTTTGTTCACGGTTGTCCCACAGTGATTTTTAACCGGCAGGCTTGTTAATTAAATGAGCTTGTATTATCCCTGCTGTTTGCGTAATGGTAATGAAATGACATTTAATGAGACCCTTATTAATATTATACAGCGGATGTAAAAAAAACAAAACAACAGCAAGTCACGTACAGTAAGCAACCATTTCAAATGACACCAACCTATGTTTGTCAAACCTACGCAAAGACACAACTTAAATGCCGCACAATCTGCCCAGCTGAACTACAATTCCGGGAGTCTTCCTGCCGGCCCTTGAGTTAGCAACACTGTGGATTAGAGGCTCAGTGTGAGCTCCCACTGATAGGAAGAGCTAATGGAGATGCATTGGAACTGGAGTTACTCAATTACAATCTGACATCAGCTTGTGGACGCCAGCTTTGCCTGAACACACACACACACCCCCACACACACATGCACCGAGTAAGCAGTTAACACCACCAGGGCTTAAATGAATCTTGTAACACAGCAGATATCAGAGACTTCATCAGGCCCCAAATGAAAGTGGTATAAAAGAAAGTGTGTGGGTGTGTGTGTGTGTGTTGGGATGCAGTGTGTTGGGCCTGCGACTGACAGGGTCCCCGAAAATGATTACCGCATTAGGCAATTTATTAACCTATCATCATTAATCGAATATTTTTTTTATTTACAATGCGCTAATAAAAGCCAATGGTCGCTTCCGGATTGCTCGCAGTGAATTACGGCTGATGAGTTCCTGCTGGAGAATCACGACTAACCTTCCGAACGCAAAATCTCAGTCTCAGAAGTTAGAGGGCCTTCTTTTACCATTTCAGCTCTAAAATGTAACATGAGTGAATCACTGAGAAGAAAATATAACTGAAATAAAACTTTTTTTTATAAAAAAAAATGCCCCTTTTTTTTTTTTTTTCAGTACAGCTTTTCTTTCGGATCTTTTCTTTCTCACAGATTTTCCCGTACAGGTCCGATTGCGTTGGATGCAAACGTTTTTATGGATAAAGTTAGAGATCTCCTATGTCCTTATATTATGAGAAATGTACGTATATTTTTGTACTGTGACGGGTAATATTAGATCTACATGGCAAACTATGGTGTGGCAGCGAAAAGGCCTGTGCAAAACACCAGCGAGAAAAAGGGGGTGGGGCAAAGTCTGACGAACTTTATCAGTATACCAGGTGATTGTGTTTTTTACGAGGCGGCACAACTTCACTTTGTATGGTCTACCTCATGAAACACGTTTATTATTTATTATCTTCTCTATTCATGACACAGCATCCAAGCTGACTCGGTGCAGTCATATTGCTGAGCTGAGCCTCCCAAACCCCAGTTGCGAGAACTGAGGTTATTTATCTTTCATCTTTCCTCTTTTTTTCTCTTTTTTTTGTCAGAAAAAGTATTCAAAGGGACTTTTCCGCTTGTGCGCTAACATCCACTCTTACAAGTTCTGAGAGCATGGGTTTCAGCGTGCAGACGCACGCATACACATACACATGTTCTTCTGCAGACTAAGGTCAATGGTGCGCTCAGATACAAATGATTCTCATCTAATATTAATAGGATATGCTAAACGGTAACACCGAGGCAGCACGCGAGAGCAGAGCGTCTCGGAGTGAATCTGCGCGTGCGCGTGCGTGCATTTTCCCCGCGCGCGCAGGGAGACGAATCCTACGGGGAATGAAATCGAATTTAAGAAGAACAGAACTCACCCTGTTAACAATCCGCCACAATATGAGCATGCATGTTAATATTTTTGGGGAAATGGGCCCCCTGATGGAAGAAATGCAGCAAGCCAAAAGTAAGATTGTCCTCGAGAGGAAAACTAAAGTTTTGGTTATTTGCAAAAACAACTATATCGACCTCCCGAATCAACATGTTCTACTATGCGATCTCGTTATGGCCCTGGGAACACTTCCGAAAGGTCGCGGTCAGCGCGGATGTTCGGCGCAAACAGTCGTGGTTCCTTTTAAAGAAATGCCTGAACATAACCAAAGCTTGACAATATCAGTAGAGGATCAGCGAAATGTTTTTTGAATCATTCACGTCATTTGTAACTATTGATGTGTGGCTGAAGTTAAAAACCAACACTTGGTCATATGGGTAATTACGAAAGGTGGGTCATTTGGGGTAAGGTTTAGGGGTTAGGCAATTTACTTTCCTCTTCTTCGAGTGCTGAAACGTCCCAGGGATGCCAGTTTCATCATCTGGCGGAGCGGGCAAGACTCTGTAGCCACCAATTTGGGGGAAAACCAGAATCAATTTTGAGGGAGCTAAAAAATAGCAATGGATACTGAGAAGGGTCTGCGTGAGGAACTGTGTATCACCTGTTTTTCAAAGTGAAAACAAGCACTTAGGCATGAATAGCAGGGCTTGAGAAACATCAATATTTCACTCAGGTATGTCGGGGGGGGGGGGGGGGGGGGGGAGAGCGGGGGGGAGAGAGAGGAATCAATTTTGAGGGAGCTAAAAAATAGCAATGGATACTGAGAAGGGTCTGCGTGAGGAACTGTGTGTCACCTGTTTTTCAAAGTGAAAACAAGCACTTAGGCATGAATAGCAGGGCTTGAGAAACATCAATATTTCACTCAGGTATGTCGGGGGGGGGGGGGGGGGGGAGAGAGAGAGAGAGAGAGAGAGAGAAAGAGAGAGGATGGTGGGACTGGGGGACCCTTGGCAGCCATTCTATGGCTCTCCCGGGATGGAAAGGGTAAGAATGTGCGTGTGTGTGTGTGTGTATGTGTGTATGTGTACGGTCATATGTGTCTGCCATCCCTATATCCTCACCCCGCCCCAACACCCACCATTGTGTGCACCACCTCTGTCACCTTTCCTCTAATCAGGAGTTTAAATCAATGACGTTGTCCAAAACTATAATTGCCACTCCTTAAACTGCTTCTCTCGCAATATGCTTTCACCAAGAAACCACTCAGCAGCAGAAATACGTCCCGGCGCGTGTTGATGTGTGTGGGTGTGTGTGTGTGTGAGCTGGATTAAGAGTATTTTCTCATTACGGCCGTGTCTGAATGAGTGGAAAGTGCTTCTCACATTGTTTTACAGCATCCTGGAACCTCAAAGCTCAGCACTTAGCAACATAATACCCGGTTGTCCCGCACACACACGCCTCAGCCTGGAGCCGCCGCGTCACTAATTTTGCCACGAGTCCGACTGATTGGACGGCATTTTTCGAGCTTTTTGAGCGCGCACTCATTTACACACATATAGCCCAGGGCCCCGATTGCCAGATTCTGGGAGCAGACGTACTCTTCCAGTCGTTTGGCGGTTCCACCTCTGTAGGCTCTGGTTTCTTCTCGGGACCCAGCGTCTGATTTGCATATAGCTTGTGCTGTGAACTGCCATCCATTCCCAATGCAACTCACTGTGTCGTACGGTGTGTTCCAACACGTTGGCTCATAGCAAGTATGTATCATTCTGCATATTGTGCGACACTGAATTCAATCAGTGGGTGTGTATTTACCTGCGATGAGGGGGCAACACTAAACTATTGCTGTGACAACCAGACTCTCTCGCAGAGATCCTCAAATCAAAACAAACCTGCTGGTGTATGTGTGCGCACGTGTGTGTGTGTGTGTGTGTGTGTGTGTGTGTGCTCGGACTTTAGCTGCCAGTCTGTGTTAACCTTGGCTGATGTCCCATTAACCAGAGACAGGAGTTTCCTTTAACCCGACCATGCACTGACAACACACACGGACCCACAAACAATCAAACGCTCGCGCGCGCACGCGCACGCACACGCACACGCATACTACGAGAGCACCTCTGTGACAGAAACAAACTGTTTGCCAAACAAATCAAACAGCACTAACTGCGCCTCTGTGTGAAATAGTCAAATTTACCCGTAGACTGAGAGAAAAAAAAAAACGAGCGAGGCGGTGACAGACAGAGAGAGAGAGAGAGAGGGAGGGAGGGAGGGAGGGAGGGAGGAAGAGAGAGAGGCAGAGCGAGGAGGAAAGAGAGATGGAAATAGAGATGGAAAGAGAGATGTCTGGTTAACAAGGTGCTGAGCACGACGAGCCCTGGGGAGTCCACGCTCCCTTACCCTCTAAGATTAGACATCTCTCTCTCTGTCGATCCCACTCTCTCTCTCTTGTTGCGACACGAGGGGAACATGCCACTATCACAGGGGGACGCCCCGGAACCACCTCTCTCTCGCTCTCTCTCTCTCGCTCTCTCTGTCTCTCTCTCTCTCTGTCTCTCCTGTCAGATAAAAAAAAAAAAAAAGACTGGCTTTCTCCTCATTCCTCTTCTTTACGTGCCCCCCCCCCCACCACTCATTCTTCCTCCTGTTCTTCTCACTCTCTCTCTCTCTCTGTGGTTTTCTTTTTGTTGTGTCATTTTAACACCGCACTATCACAGGGGGACGCCCCGGAACCACCTCTCTCTCTCTCTCTCTCTCTCTCTCGCTCTCTCTGTCTCTCTCTCTCTCTGTCTCTCCTGTCAGATAAAAAAAAAAAAAAAAGACTGGCTTTCTCCTCATTCCTCTTCTTTACGTGCCCCCCACCCCACCACTCATTCTTCCTCCTGTTCTTATCACTCTCTCTCTCTCTCTGTGGTTTTCTTTTTGTTGTGTCATTTTAACACCGCATTTGGTCCTATGATTTATTTTGGTCCGATACTGAGGGGGAAAGAAAAATTGCGCCTGAGCGATCACGTTGAGTCAGATCCAAATTACCTTCCCCCAGTCCCACTAGGTGCCCGTGTGGGCCTGTGCTTCAGAGGATCGCTCAGGACAGAAGCGAGGCCAATTTTTAGACGCCAAATATAAATGACATTTAGCCCCGTCGGATTTTATTGTCCATATAGGAAATGTTTGCGTGGCTCCCGTTCAGCCGAAGCATGTCGTAATACATACATAAATGCGTTTTTGATGGAGGTATGTCCATTTTTTGCGGCTTTTTCTGTCTCTTCAGCTTTGTTCATGTTAACCGTGACCCGCGATATTTATTTCTTGTATTTTATTCTGTTTTTAAGATGTCAAATAAATGTAATGTACCCAGGGTGCGGATTCCGCGGGTCAGTGTCTGAACAGGCCCGAAATCTGCAACAGGCATACAGAAAAACAGAATCATCTGCTTTATTGTGTGGTAATCATTTCCTTCCTCTGCCTTTCCCCGGCCTCCTGGCCTTGCCCCCCCCCCCCCCCCCCCCCCCCCCCCCCCCCCCCCATCCCATCTCTTGTTCTCTCTTTTAGTTGCTTGACACCTCTCTCCCACCTGAGCATCTCTGTGTGTCAGGACCAATTGGCCGGGACTCACATCTCTCTCTCTCTCTCTCCGTTTTTCTCTCCTTCTCAGTCTGCTCACCACTCAACCGCAGAGAGAGATGGGGAGAGCGGGAGAGAGAAAGAAAGAGAAAGAGATTGATAATGTGGGGAGAGTGGGGGAGGTGGAACAATATGCATCAGAGGAAAAGAGCAGGTCGGTGGGGAGGGAGGTTAAGGAAGAAAAAAAATGTTTCGAATGACGTGAAACGTGAAAATGAAAGAAGAGGGGAGAAGACCGGCAAAAGAAGGAGAGCAGTAAAACATTTGAATATCAAGTGTTTACAAACATATCGCGTTATCCCAGGCACCTATAAAAAACACAAACCTGACACATCCACACGCAGGGATCAGAGGGTGGACCAATCACGAGTGTCGGATATCAACCACTGCATCTCTCTCCATTGTACAGTAAAAAAAACCGAATAAAAATAAATAAACATAACAAATAACTTCCCAATAACTTACTGAAAATAACAAATAATAATAATATAATAATAGTAATTATATTATTAATAATAATAAAAATAAAAAAAAAGACCTGTGCTTTGAGGACCGTTGATTTGTTTCGGCTTTACTTTTGGGGAGCTGACATTTTGTCCATCTTTTTCTTTTTTTTTCCGATTTTAAACACGTTGCCTTGCCATGTGTTTTACTCAGAAAAGCCAAATAACGCGCACAACTCATGTTCTCTCAAACACACACACAAACGCACAAGCAGGTCTATAGCACTGCAACAAAGAGATCAGAGGAATGGGCAGAAAATAATAGAATCTTCATCCCAGTAATCCATATTCATTCTTCTCATCCTGCCTCGCCTCATCCCTCCCTCCCTGCACGCCGCGCTTCCCTGTAGCTGACATTCAAATGAGTTGTCTTTTCTCCCTTGTTAGACGCTCGCACGCACGCGCGCTCACGCACACACACACACACACGCACAAACACCCTCATCCTCTTTCTTGGATACTTTCTGCCCCGCTGCACCCGTGATGGCAAATTGAGCACCTCCTGTCTCTCTCTCTCTCTCTCTCTCTCTCTCTCTCCCTCTCACTCGCCCCCTCTCTCTCTTGACTCCTCTCGTCTTTCCTCCATCTTCTCCTCTCCGCTGACCCCACCTCCTCCCCCCCCTCCCTCCACCCCATCTCCTAACCCCTCCAGACCCTCCTCTCCCTTTCTCTCCATCCTCTTCTCCTCCTCCCTCCCTGTGATTTGACTATGGTGGCAGGTAGGGTTGGATCACAAACCAGTGAAGGGAGGAGAGGAGCCTTTGTGTGGTGAAGGGGTGCGTGTCTGTCACACACTTCAACATCTCACTCGCTCGCTGCGCTACTTTCCGAGGAAGAGTTTGTCTGCGCAGAACCACACTACAGAGAGATGTCCTTTTTTTTCTGTCATTCTCTCTCTCTCTCTCTCTCTCCTTCCTTCTACCCATTTATCTTTGCTCTTCATCTGGTCTGTCGGGGTCCTATTAGTGGGAGATGGAGGTGTGATCATGGTTACTGTGTGCTAACAGGGAACGCGCTGCCACGGATGACAAATATGGCGCACACACGCGCACACACGCAAAAACATGCACATGCCCGCGTACATGCACGCACACACCCACAGGCAGCCATGCAGGGAGAAAACACTTGGTGGATTTCATCACTGCCCGTAATTATGATCCTGTCAAGTCCACCACGTGGCAATCCATAACGACACATGCACCAAACACACACACACACACACACACACACCGCACACACACAGACGCGCAGACAGAAACGTTAGAGTTGTCCGTCCACACACACTATCTTACACACTCACACACTGAAGACATTCTTATTTAAACATTCTGAGGTGCACACAGCTAAAAATAATATGAAACACATTAACACATATTTAAAGCTGTTAGGAGATCAGTGACTCTGTAGGATAAAAACATGAAGGCGGCCGTGTCAAATATTACAAACCAAAGAACCCAAACAAACAACTGATTCTAATGCTTCTATTAATATTTGTTTTCTACTCAACTTGTGTACACTGACTCATTTAGCGTGTGAAAATGTGTACTTCAATGCGTTTTACACCATGCAATTTCATTTTCTTTGTAACTTAGTGTCTATTTACAGGGACGGGAAATGTGTGGCTGTGTGTTTGTGGCCTGTCTGTTGGTGTGTGAATGTGTGTGTGTGTGCGTGTGTTTGTGTGTGTGTGTGTGTGTGTGTGTGTGTGTTTGTGTGTGCGATGACATCTCTGTTGACACCTCATGTGTCAGGGGAACCTATTAGAGACCCTCACAGCCTAACCCCACACCTGACCCCCACTCTGATGTATGTGTGTAAGTGTGTAGTTGGTTTATTCGGAATCTAACCCTAAATGTTGTTGTATTAACTTTAAAAACGTAAAACTTCATTTCAAGGTCTCCATCACGTATCACTAATTTGAGTCAGATTTTGGGAATGGGAATGCTTTTAAACACTTATTAATAACGGATGGAATTGTCTAGCCGGTGGACATGTGTGTGTAAGCTTGTATTTGTGTGGGTGTGTGTGTGTGTGTGTGTATGTGTGCGCGCGCGTGTGTGTGTATGTGTGCGTGTGTACCCCAGAACTCCCAAACAAACCAGGGGGTCAGGACTCTGGTTACCCCTGGATAGCTGACCTGGAGACCCTATTGACCTAATCATTCTACTGGGCCATGCTGTGTGTGTGTTTGAGTATGTGTGCTTCCTGTATACATGTTTTTGTTTGTGTGTGTGTGTTTGAGTGAGCAGTAGTGATAGAGAGAGAGAGAGAGAGAGAGTATATAGAAGAAAATATAGAATCACAGTGAGAAGCCTTGGTATCTTCTCTGTGTCGCTCCATTCTGTTGCGTTCACTTACATATATTTGTGATGTCATGTGTGCGACGTGGTATGCTGTCCTTAAATGATTCTTGTTTTGCAAGACTATTGAGAGCTTGATGCTCTCGGGCCTTGCGGGCCTTCGTAAATATATAGACCAGAAAAAGGAAATCGTGTTACTTCACTTTTTTTTTTTTGCTGTTTTGTCCTGGTCACCTTCTTTCTTGGCCTCTCTCGTCTTACATTCAATGTTGTACAGCCTGATTGCAGGTTGTTTAAAAGGAAATCATAAGCAGACTAACATAACACAAGAACGTTTTTTAACCAAGCAAATACATCTTCAATAAAATGTATTCAAATATTTAACTTGTATCCTTTTTTCTAAACAAGTCGATAGCCCTTCTTTTTTTAAATCGAGCATTATCCTTGAAATAAAAAAAAATGAAGCACAATTTGTCAAAAAAAAAAAAATACTGCTGATTTTATTATCATACACATTTTTTGGCTTTGAGGTATTATGTCTCTGTGTTTCTTTTACTGAATGCTTTTCTTTTGAAGGACACTTGAGAAAAAAATAAAAAAATCCACTTAGGGTTAGAGGCTTGTTGCATGTATCTTGGCAGAGGGGAATGTACAGCACTTTCTTTTTTTTTTTTTTTTTTTTACCACATAAAGATAGTGTGTGGGGCTTAATGGGTTGAATGTCAGAGGATATCAGTCGGCAGGTCTTGTGCTTGACTCCGCTCTACACAGTCAACACTGCGTTTAACCCCATTGACATTGAGCAACCGCACACTCGCACACAAACTCTTCGGTACACCGTCACGAAAAACACCTACGGACCTCCGAGCCCTTTGTCTGAGACCGAGGGGGCCAGATTTGGAAAAAAACAAAAAAACATAAGCCGTTTGAGATATGATTAGAAGAGGTCTCTATTATTGTTGCACCATAAAAGACACATAAATACGTGAAAATAGTACCAATACATTCCTGCCGCAACTCAGTGATTATTATGTTCCTCCAAAGCAGAGCACAAAACACAGTGGATATATACATGTTTTATGTTTCTTTATATTTTTTATTATGATGTATTTATATATATTTCTAGATTTGAAATCAACAATTTACCATGGTTTCTTTTTCTTATATTGAGTGATGATAAAATTCTGGCCTTTAACTCATATATTCATATATTCAGCCTTGGGAAAGTGATATGACAGGGGGGGGGGGGCATCAGAAAACAGGTTTAGGCGGAGAATCAGGAGCCAACAGGGACTCGCAGAGTTCCCCATAGGCGCCGGGGCTTTTTCCAACCTCAGACCCGACCTCGGTCGTCCCGGTGACATTTGAAAGGGGTCACCTCGCCGCAGATATGACTCGAGGTAAATTGACACAGGCCCAGTAGCTGTTGTACACCTGTCTTGTCTGGCGCTGTGTTTATTTAATCCCTGCATTTTTTTTCTCCCCTCCTGGAGACAGAACATTTACGGGAGGGTATATATATATATATATTTTTTTTTTTAACAGATCAGTACCTGCAAGGGATTCATTGAGGGAGTTTAAGCATTAGTGATCTTAATAAGCAGCTTGAGCGTCAAATGTCAAGCTTTGAGGAAGAGGTAAAAAAAAAAACAATCCATTCATGACTTCTGTCTCCTGTCTCCAAACATTTCCTGCTCATTACACTCCCAACTTGCACGCTCCCTCGTTATAGCCTTTCTGTTTTTTTGTTGTTGTTGTGTCTTCCTCTCCCTCTTCTCCACCTCTTCCTCGTCTCACCATTTCTCTCTCAATCCAAATGTGCTTCTCTGCCAACTCGGATTTCCTCTCCTCCCTCTCCATCGCTCCTTCAAACTAATTCACTCCCACTCCCTGTCCTGCCCCCTGGTCTCTCCCCTGTTCCCTTTTTCCCTCACCCTGCCTCCCTCGTACGCGCGCGCACACACACGCCTGCATTCACAGACACACACAAACCACTTTCTCCCCCTCTTGTCTCTCCACGAAAGTCGCTCAAGCACAACTAAGCCGAGGGTTTGAGTCCCAATGAGAGCGGTTAGGGCAATCAGTGCTTTTCACACCCTCTGATGTTCTTAAAAGGTGGAGGGATCAGACGCCCCTGCTGTACAGCAGCACTTCACCCACACACCACACACACACACACACACACACACACACACTGTCTGACATGCACAAACTCACACAGGCCAATTCGCTGGCTCGTGCACACAAATGAATGCACACATGCTGCTTGCACATACTCCCGGCATGGTCAGACAGAGTCCCAAGTCCGCACTCACTTGCACACACCCACATGCATACATGCTCACACATGAACTCGTACGCAGACAGACCAACAGGCACGTTCCCTGTTGCACTAAAACGAGCGGGTTATGAGAGTGGGAGAGGGAAAAAAACAAACAACAGGGAACCCTTATGCCGTTGCGGCACGTTGCAGCACAGGAACTCAGACTTTAGAAAAATATATATATATTGGAGATAAATGAATGGCAGATTTAGGAGTAGAAAGTTTGTGGCACGCAGGTCATGAGAATCATGAGAATTGAATGGTTACAAAGAATTGTCACTTTACCGTGTGGTTGGCTGTACCAAAGAAAAGACATCCAACACGGCTTAAAGCTTTATCCCTGGTAAAAACCTACCCTGCCAGAAAGCGCAAAATGAACATAAAAAAAAATACTTGCACCTGAGATACAGAAGTGTGTGTGTGGGTGTGTGTGTGTGTGAGTGTTACCAGCGAGGTCTCAAGTTTAAATGCTTCGAAATAGTCCTTGCTGGTGTATCATTCAGGTCTGTGGGATCAGGTGAGCATGATTGTGTGATATAGAATGCAGTTAGGAAACTGAATGTACAGCTCCATGCTGCCTGTAATGCGGCAAAGAGCAGCGGCGCGATCACCTTACACCGTAACGGACGACACAGTCACTTTGCACCAAAGTGAAAGACACGCACGCACGCACTCACGCACGCACACACACAGAGGCCAGGCAATAGGTTCAGGGGGATTAATTCACCGCATCATGTCATCAATCCTTCCTTATTGTCAGAAAGGAAAGAAATTTAGTTAAAAAAAAAAAAAAAAAAAAAAAGGAAATCCGAAACGCAGTGCCCTTTAATATTGTGATAACATCTCCATCTTCTCTCCTCCCTCTTTCTTTCTCGTCTGACTCAATTGTCTCCTCTTTTTCCTCCTCCTACTCTACTTTCCCGTCCTCTCTTCATCAATCTGTCCTCTCCCTGCCGCTTCAGCCATCCAGCTTTGATGAGCAGAGGCTCTTAGTCACATTGAGGTCAGTTTGGGTTTGCGCCCACACACGCCTGCACGCAAACACAGACACACACATACACGGGCGCGCGGGAGCGCACACATGCGCACACACACACAAAGGGTAAGGGTCATCCTGGCAGGGTTACGCTGCACAAAGTCAGCTTCCCATAATGTGGCGGCTGTCGCCTGCATCACACCCTCATGATCCAATTAGGGGCCTCGGCTCCTCCAATCAGCTGCTGCGGCAACCAACGGGAAGACGAGCGGGCAGCGGCGGGCGGGCGGTGCCAATCTTTTAAGTGCTTTTAAGGGATTAGAAGGTGGCTGGAAAGCAGGGAGGGAGGGGAACACGTCGCTCTCTCCATCCTTGGTGCTCTCGTTTTGATGCTGAGAACGGAGCTCGACAATTCCTCTTAATTGGCCACGCAAATGATTTTTACATTTCGAAATAGAGATGGCGTAACGAAGGGGGGAATGAAGCTGGGAACCGGAGGAACTGACACACACACTTAACTGTAAAAGATGGGGCCAGTTGGGTGATAGAGGATAAAGTACCCTGAAAGGGCACAGACATGAACGGCCCAGAGAAAACAGGGGAAGAGGGAAATAAAAGAAGGATACATGGAGGCTCAAATGATGCGGCTTTACCTGATTAAAAAACGAAGCAAAATATGGACAATTTATTTTTACATTGTATATTCATTGGCAAAGCAAATAACTCCTTTTACTATTAGCAGCAGGCATGAATTATATATGAAAAAAATTGGATCATACGGGGTCCGTATTGCTCGATATGCAATAAGGCCTGCCTCACGCACTCTCTATCAGCGCAACCAACGTGTTAAATATGCAGATATATTATCTTTGGTAAACTATTTAGTCAAGGCCATGACTTAGATCTGTCACGGTAGAACAAATGATTTTAAAAGCTTTTACGGGCCATTATCCACATATCTAGTGCATGTGCAAAGAGCTCCGTGTTTGTGTTTGTGTGAAAAGAGAGAAAGAAAGTCCTTTCGACGGAGAGGCGGCCTGTTGCGTGGGACCACAGTGTGTGTCCATGTCTCAAATGAAAACATTTAATATCTATACGATATGAAGAAAAAAACCCAACCGCACAGGCGGTTGTGGTTTCAGTGCCAACACACACACACACCAACACTGGTAGAATAAACTTTCTACCAATCAAGAACACTGATAACATTGTGACTGATTTTCATGCTCAATGCGTTTTATTTAATCCCTGACCTCTGGTGAGATTAGTAGACAAACATGAGGCAGTGCCCGCACCACGTCAGCCCTCCTGACCCCACAAGTTAAGGTGACCCGTGGTTAAGCATGCAGGGCGGCGAGCTGTCCATTTACGGCACGATTCCTACAAAAATGTCACGCGTATGCGAGCCATTTATACCGCCACCACCAATTCAGTAAAACACACACTCCGAAATCTCTGGCAGAAACCGTTTTTTTTTTTTTTTTTTTTTTTTACAAAAGGTGCTTAAGCCATCAGTGGGTAAAAAAACTTGTCTTGTGTCACTGTGTGCGCTTGAAAATTGCCCTTTGTATGAAATCCTAACGCTTGTAGTGCTATGTGTAGAGGATAAATACCATGACCAACTGTACCTAAAGAAATAATCTTGCAGCTGTACGTTGACACTTTGACATAAAGCCATTTTAATCAACATAAAAGAAGTTGAATGTGTTATTTTGTACGTAAAAAGCGTTTTCTGCCAGGTGAGGAAAGTGACTTTCTAACCGATTGTACACGCAAAGCCTTAAAACACGTAGAACAGCTTTCTTTTACCGGCAGTGGTTAGCGAGTAACCTGCATTCTATGAGTGACTGATAAGTTATTTCCGTATTCATCTCATTTTCATGCCGACTACTTTTTTTGTGTGTTTGTGTGGGCATGTGAGGCTGCGTGCGTGTGTGTGTGTGTGTGTGTGTGTGCGGTTACCCGCCGCTTTGCAGGCTTTATCTTTTTTTCCAAAGCATTTTGCCTGAGGCGTCAGGACCTCAATTAAAGGCAACTGCTTGTATCAGTCATGAGCTCGACACACATACACTCTCAGACATGCGCGGGGAAACGCGCACACGCCAGTGCGCGCACACAAACACACGGTCTAAACTATGAATATTTCACTATATCTAAGTCCTTTTACCTTGGAATGACCTGATTGTCCCCCCATGTGTGTGTGTGTGTGTGTGTGTGTGTGTGTGTGAGTATGTGTGTGCGTGTGTGTGTCTCTTCATTTCCATAGAGGTATGTGGAAGTGCATTCAATCTACTGCTCGAGCAAAGACATGGACACTAATACAGACACAGAGGACTTGTCCAATGACATAGGATACCCTCAAAAAATGGTTTCCCGTTTTGTCCGTTTTTAAATCCAGACCGGCATCTCCGTGGCCTCCTGATGAGTTTGCCCTACATTCACCGGCGTCTGGGATGAACTATTAATAATGAATATGACGATTAAAATATTTGGGAAAACATTGTTAAGTTAATGCTTCTGCGAAAAATCGATCTCATCGTATGGGTTTTCTCTTTCCTAAGCACAAGGAATTATACTAATATGCATTTAATTATTTAATCATTCTAATAATAATAATAAAAACACTGCCTCCAGCTTCATACGCAAAAAACAAACAAGTATCCTCATTCAAGTTAAACCATATGATCACCTTCAGAGGGGGCTTTGTGTTCTTGCTGATCTTTTTCTTTTCTAAAAGCAATTAAATTATTGGTGAATTATACAGCTGTCACCTACTTAAATATCTACAGTGGGGCAGCACACAAAACTCACACACACACACACACGCACATAAAAAATTTGAGCAATAGGGGAATAACTTTTTTTCTCTCTCTCTTTCTGCTCTCTCCGTTTCTTCATGGTCATTTAAGAGGCACAGTTATTGAGAGGAAAAAAAGCTACACACATTCTATGGGTATTAATCAAATACGGCAGCCTCTCTCTTAGTCCTCAGCCCCGCATCAATTACCAGGATATTTCCAAAAAATTCCCCCCTCCCCGAGGTGACTTGCCGCACATGTTTAAGAGCCAGACAGGCAGTTAAGGAGCACACGGGAAGGAAGACATACACTGTGCAACTTCTGTGCCTAAAACATATTCCTCCACTTCTACGACGGAGGAGTTTTTCTCCCAAGTGGTGCATTTCTTTTCAACATGTGTTAACCTGACACCTGAAATTTGGTCACAGCCCTCTAAGGCCCAAATAGAGGAGAATCGGAGCCCGAAAGATCCATCATGTACGGTTTGACGTGTCTCACTTCTGATCCTAAGCATTACCACTTGATTCTAATGGTTCGTACTATCAATCTTTGCTGTTGATTGAACTTCTTTACCGTTTCTACCTGCTGACTAAATCACTGCAGCCCACTGGTGGCCTGAGTTACAGCACTGATCACTGGCCCACCGGTTCAGGTCTCCCACAGAAACTTGGTAATTGAACTTTGCCGCACGTTGTATTCTCTGTCTCTCTCTCTCTCTTCCCTGATCGCCGTCAACGTCGCTCAGATAAAGGCATTAAATGGCAAACAATGTTCATTTGCAAAAAGTGTCCATTTAAAAAAATCTGTATCAATTAAATAAATGATAAGCTTGGAGGACGAGTGAGCAAAGCGCTCCCCTCTTACCGGAGTAATCAGGCTATCGATCAAGGCGGCTTTTCTCATAGAATTGACCATTTCTTATAGATTATCAATACTTGGGCCACTTAGGCCATTTAGAGGTGACTAGGCAGCAAGACCAATGTTGCACCTAATGAGTATGGAATTGAGTCACATGTAGTGGAAAGTAGATCTTTGTAAGTGTAATTGTGTGTGTGTGTGTGTGTGTGTGTGTGTGTTTGTGTGTGCCTGTTACATTCTTGTATTTTGATGATTTGTGATCATGCAGTGATTTTGGCAAATTCTGGTCTTGTCTTCCTGCAGCTGTAATGCAGCTGTGGAGTTGATCAAATCAATCAAATGTAACACATACAACAACAAAAAAACATTGAGAAACTCAGCGGTTAGCACATGCACAGCTGCGTGGTGGGAAAGGAAGGGAAACCCGAGCTGGACCAGGAGTGGGATAACAGAAGTCCAAGAATAGTGGCAATCGATGGATGGATAGATGGGCTAAGATGGATGGATGGATGGATAGGTGGATAGATGAGGGTTGGGAGATGAAGAGAGAGAAGAGTGGTCTCCTGGGTGGAGTGCTGATAGTTGCGTTGAGTATCTGTGAGACTAAATCCTTTCCAAACTGAGGGGGGGGGAGGAGGAGAATGAAGAACAGAAGAGGGACAAATAAAATAGACAAGTGAAAGAGCTACTGGTGGAGAGCAGAGGAGAAGATATCAAAGGCAAACAGAGCCATGATAATAGGGAGAAATTAAGGAAGAGTAATGTAATAAAGGAGAATAGCTCAGAGGTTAGAGGATGGAGGAAAAAAAAAATATTGACGCTCTTCTGGAAACTGGCAGTGAGCCGTCAATTTTTTCCCGACAATCCAGCTTACCGACCGCATCTAATTGGTATAAAAATATTTGTGAGGATGCCCTGCAATTATTGCATAACCGTGACATTTTGCTAAAATGTAACCCGTGCCTTCCACCGGGGACCACCATAGCTGATTGCCGCCTCTCTGGACACCGGTTGGTATTCCAGCAGGCTGCTCTTTGCTCTGCTCAAGAAAATATGCACCTGGTGTGTTTCAGCACAGAGCACAGCCTTCGGGGTTCGGCGCACCAGCAAGTCAACACGAGCAGGCAGGCAAAACACAACACTTGGTCCAACGCTCGTCATCTGCGCACACCGAGAATGCATGGCAGAGGCCACGTCACAGACGCGTGAAATCCGGGCATATCTAGGCTCCGTGGGCTTGAAAATAGTCAGTGGTGTTTAGTTGTGTTATATTCACGCATGACATATTCACAATATGACTACGAGGGAAGCATAACAATGTTAATTATACCAAATAACAAGGTCACGTTGTCACAGTGAAGGAATTTGCCCTGTGGTACTTCAGGGTGGTTCCGATGATTGCGGTTCTAGTGCTTCATGGTGGGTGTAATATTTAAGGTCACATGAAGGCACACAACAGCTGTGATTGGTTTGACTCGTCCGTGTCTCTGACAGGCTCTGTGTCAGAATGACTTTTAAGAACTTAATGGACAAAGAAGAGCAGAGATATTTGAAGAAATGACCAATACGCTTCTGGCAACGTGGGGTAGTAGCGTGTGAGAGCATGCGAGCGCATTACCAACGCACGCACGCCCGACCGCACACACAAACACAGAGGAGGGGCGAGAGATAGGGAGAGAGATGTAAAAAAGAAAGAAAAAAAAAAAGTATTGATGAAAAGGCCTAGTCAATGACCATCAGAGGAAAACAGAGACCGCCATTAGCCAGCCAGTCAATCGCTAAAGCATTCTGGGTAATTCTAGCACACACATAAACCCAGACACGGGGATACACACATCGACAGCAAGAGGACACCCCTCAGGGGCTTCTTAAAACGCACACACACACACACACACACATGCACGCAGGCCCACACACACCCACGCGCGCAAAACTGTGGTCAAGTAGCACTTCCATCTTTCTATCTTCCCCCTACTTCCATTCATTCTCCATTCCTCTCCCTCTCTCTCTCTCTGTGTTTTCCCTCTTTTCACACCCACATCCCCTCACACCCTCCTGTCTCTCTCAGGGGTAAAGTGGCGGTTGGCTGCTCCTAGGGGGTCTTAACCAACTCTCATTAGTACAGTGCAGTCGTTGTGTGTGTGTGCGCGCACAAGTGGTGGGAATGATTGTGCATTAGCCAGCCAGCTAATCAATGGGAAAACCACTGAGCTTCGGGCCCCAGCTTATGTTACCGCCATGACTATTTATAGGGAAACAAACATGTACACACGTAGAACATTTTTTAAAAATAAAATAAATCCCAAATCCAATGGAAAAAAAGGCACCAAGAGAGTAGTTGCAGCAAAAAAACACCCATTTTGGAAAATGCTTTAATATGCTATGTGTTGTGATGTCACGTTGGGGTGCCTGAATCAAAACGACGGTAACTTTTTGTCTTTGACTCCGTCAACTGTCTCACCCTCCCTCCGCCACTCCCTCCGGCTCCTCCACCCCCCCCCCCACCCCCTTATCTATCTGTCTTTCCTAGTGGGAGTGAGACAGATTAACGTCGGCGCTGGTTTTACTTATCGTACTGCAGCCAGCACAACCCTGCGAGGGATGGAGCGGAGCAAACCGCAGCCCTCGTCAACACGGGGCACCACAAACACGGCGCTGCGGCAACTGCGCAAGACGCGCACGCGCACTGGGCGCGCGCTACACTTCACCGACTGTACAGTGCCGCAAGTTCACTCGGCGGCCCGTTACCGAGACTCTCAAAATCCACTTGAACGTCGACTTGTTTTCACGCGGCGCATGCGCGCAAGGCGTCGGCCTCGCATGCTATGTTGCAACAAATGCTCTTGAGCCTGACGGTTAACATCACATATGGCGTGTTTTGGTGAAAGCTATGCCACGCGCGCGTCACTCTCAGGCCCCTCTCCCTCCGACACACAAACACGCACAAACCGGTTGGAGCTTAATGAAGCAGAACTCAGCCCGGGTGCCCATTAGCTTGATAATTAATAATTTCTCCCTGCCTCCATTCGCACTTATCAACGTGCAGAGGAGGTTGTGGCTGTGTGTTTGTGCGTGTGCGTGTGTGTGTGTGTGATCGTGGTAATGGAGTGCCTGCCAGCGCTTGTGCACTTTGGTAGATAAGACACGTGGTCGTGTGTACAGTACGTGCACATACAACCGCTTGTGTAGACGAGTTACGTTACGTTAAACCAAGCCAATACGCCACGTGGCAAGCCAAAGATGGACAAAGCGATTCCGAACTATACATTTCCGTCAAAATAGGAATTCATTCAAACATAAAATCGGAATAATGGCAAAAAAGAAGGATCAAAATATATATAAAAAAAAAAAAGGACACGCGTCAGCTCCAGTGATAGCTCGAACACGCACTCACAGACCTGTCGGTAGGGAAGCCCTCAGTACTACACGACAGCACTGTCGAGACAGCAACAAGGTTATGGACAGGAGTTCACTCCGTGTTCCTCTTTTTTCATGCGTTTTTTTTTTTTTCCTTTTTTCCTTCTCTTTGCCCCTTGTTCTTACTGCCAAATGATTGCGTCACGATACGGCAGATAGAGACAAAGGCGAAAGAGGAATCGGAAAAGCAAGCGAAGCGTTCGAAACCAAGTTTCCAAAATGCTCCCTCTCGTTCAGCCAACTTCCTTCCTTACTTCTCCTCCTCCTGGGTCTTTCCCGTCTTTCCACCCCTCCGCGCGCCCACTTTCCCCATCCCTGCACTCTCTATACCTCCATTCCCCTTCTTCACCTCCCCTCCTCCCTATCTCTGTGAATAGAACATCAAAAGCCTGTGAGTCAGATGGGGAGTGACAGTGTTTGCCATTGGTATGCGGCAGACATGTGCGCTCCAAAGTGTGAGTCTAAAGGCCCGGGCTAAGTGTTTGTCAAGACTTAAAGCCATTGTTCTCCTCTCCTCTCAGATCTCAGACCTCTCCCCTCCTTCTCCGTCTCTTGCTCCACTTTTGTACTTTGATGGAGCATTTTGACTGCCGCGTGAGTGGGTGTGCGCACGTGTGTGCGTAGAGACCGGTGGATAACAGCGCGTGTGTGCGCGCGCGCATCTGAGAGTGAGAGCGTGTGCCGTGCTTGTGTTTGGTGGAAAAGTGTAGGTATTGAAATCACAATAGAGATCGATCCACTTGTCGCAACTGGTGAAGACTGAACGTGAACAAACGTGAGATACCTTAACTCGGGATTTCAGCAACGCTCCTCTGATGATCAATTTTGCTTTTCTGTGCTTGCGGCGAGAGTGGATGAAAAAGCACTTCCTGTCTTTTCATTTGTTTGGCACAAAAAAAGAACGTTTGAAACGCGCGACCCAGAACCACAAATCCAAACTGTCCCGGTCATCAGAATTCTAGTGCACTTATCAAGACAATCATCCAAAAAGCGTCTGTGCCACTACATCTGAGTAACCATTAGAGATGCGCCCCCCCCCCCCCCCCCCCCCCCCCCCCCCCCCCCCGCTCCTCGCCCCCCCCCCCCAAACAACTCATCTCTGCTCATTAATTGGACATTTACAGTTTTGCTACTTGACCAGCCTCAAAGTAGAAAAACAAACAAAAAAAAAATCAGAGACAGTCAGTGACGAACACAAAATAACCCGCGTCAGCCTCCGCACAAAGTTTTGGATCCCACAAGGACGAAGCAACTCGTAACGTCCCCTTTGACGGTTTTGCTCTCAATGCCGCAGCCGTTTTTTTTTTTTTTTCCTTTTTCTTTCTCCAGTCCCTCCGTATCTTGTGTCACCCACCTCTTGTGTTTCCATCTCTCCCATCTTGCCGTGCGTGCTCCCCTGTTTCTCGCTGGTAAACGCCGGTGTGTGTGTGTGTGCTTGGCGTGTGTGTGTGTGTGTGTGTTGCGTATAAACAGTACATTCCCAAACAGGGTTTACACTAAAGGCCTGGAAACCACAAGCAGCTCTTTCTTTGAAGCCCGACCCAACGTTCTATAGGGTGGAACTGTTAATCGCTGATAACCCTGCAGCATCTCATCTCTCCTTTCCCCCATCACCCGTGTGTCTCACCCCCACTCGTCCATTGTTGCCCTCCTCCCTCTCTATCTCCTCACCTCATACCTCTCCCCCTTGCTCATTGTCTTCCTGGTATTTCTCTCCTTCCAGTCTTTTTTTTCTTCTCCCCCCCCCCCCCCCCCCCTCCCCCCCCCCCCCCCCCCACTTTCTTTTCACACGCTCGGTTTTCACCGGAGAGTTAGCATCTTGTTGTGTTGTGTTGGCTGCTCACCACTGGTGTGTGTGTGTGTGTGTGTGTGTGTGCGTGTTTGTGTCTGGTAGGTGCTGTGAGTGGTGCAGCGGTGCCTAGTGGTGCCAGTAAAGCAGATTATGAGTTGATTTTGGCGAAGGAAGAATGATAATTCCGTTAAACCAACAAAGCCCTTCCATTAGCCCCCCGCTGGTGTGCCGAAAAACAGACACTGTAATGTCCCAAAAACACGCGAGTGCACAACTCCACACACGCGCTCTCTAGTAACTGTTCCTGGCTATTATTTAAGCCTCCGCCACGTGCATACTATACAAGCACCCCAAAGAAAAGCACTAGTTTGCTCTTTCGCACACAGACATGGACGCACGCTCTCTTCAAAACGGTCATACGTGTATTCATGTCACTACAGACATGCACTTTGTCATGCTGCTTCCTCTAAACGTCATCCAACAATTAAGAAAGTCTAAATATGGCTACATTTGTCGCCGAAGACATGTACGAGCAGGAGCTTTCATTGCGCAGCAAGAGAAAATGTTTAGCTAGCATGCCAAACTTCAACTATTCTTCAGAGCATCGTGGGCTGTCAAAGTCAAACATCAAAACCAGTGTATTGTTTTATGAAACGCGTTCATTTTTTAAAACATTAAAAGCAGTTCATCGTCTCATATGTAAATGAACTGAGATTCAATTCTGAGGGCTGAGCTTTTTCCCCTCTCTTCACAGGCACAGTCACACTTGTCAAGCCATTAGACACATACACGTACGCCCGCGCGCACACGTGCACGCACTAGTCTGGATACCAGGCTTACTTCTGTCATGGGGAAACTGGTATCCCCTAATCAGCATGCCCATGCAGACACTCAAACACATACAGACACACACACAGACACATGCCCACACAGACACACACACACACACACACACACAGTGTGCGTGGTTGTGAGTAGGTATGTTGAGAATTCTCTGATGGCAAGGATTAGGGACTTTTGACTCCCTCAGTCTCTGCAGTAAAAACCCAAACAGCATAAAGCACGGTATCTCTCTCTCTCTCTCTCTCTCTCTCACACACACACACACGCGCACGCATACACACACACACACATACAGGTACACATTGGTACAGCACAAAGTGCTGCTTGGGATTTAATCGGACTGCTTGCTTAAGCAGCTAAGCGCAGTTTTCAAGACATAAAATAGGTTGACTGAAAAGGATACAAGTGTAAATATATCTCAAAATGAACAAATTGAATGTAGCATTTATCCCAGGGGTAATATTAAAATGTGAACGGCACCCTTCTCCATCACATCATATTATTTCCGAAAAAATGATTATACAACACAAGTTTACAAACAGCCATGGTGACACAAATGATAAATGCCATTTACAGCAATTATATTAATGTGAATGGTAAGCTTCTAGATTCAAGTGGACAAACCCCCTCAGCCAAGACATAAAAATGGGAGGGAGTGAAATGGAATGGGAGAAAATATAGGAGTGGGAATAGCATGTCAGAATGAGAGAGAGAGAGAGAGACACAGAGAGAGAGAGAGAGAGAGAGAGAGGGAGAGAGAGGAGACAAGATGAATGTTGGAGAAGGAGGGAAGGAGCACTTAACCCCTGGTTAGTGGGGGCAGGTCCCTGTGGTGGTTGAAGAAGAAGGTCCCTGCACATGCACACATCCCTCCACACATCGAAACACAGACACACACTGTAGATGCAACGCATGCACACCAAATCATTTGCACACACACACCGTGCGTCTCGGGTCTGGACACTTCTGTGGTTTCAATTCCTGTGGGGAATGTCTGTCCCTGAGAAGATCTCTCACCCTAAAAACTTCTCGGTCTCCCGCATTCTCCCCCGGGGTCGGACAGCCCCCCCCGCCATAAAAACAACACAAACCAAAAAAAATTTAAAAATCAACATTTCGAAAAATATATACTTCTGTAGTTTGAGAGTTAATCTGTGTGAAGTTTGGGAAGTATTAAATGTACATACAACTCACAGTGAGTCATGAATGGGAAAGAAAGAGAGGGGGAAGTATACACACGATTAAAGATGAAATGAACCCGCAGAAAGAAAATCTGACAGAAAACACACAGAGCAAAGAAAGACAGGGAGAGGCAGAGGGAGGGAGAGAGAGAGAGAGAGAGAGAGAGAGAGAGAGAGAGGGAGAGAAAGAGAGCATCAATTATTTAGTGAAGGTAACGTGAAGCTTCCTTGGATCAGGCAAACTGCTGGCTCTTCCCCAGAGAAAAGAGAGAATGAATTAGGGTGAATTTATTAGAGACTGTGTGTGTGCGTGTCTGTGTGCGCGCGCGCGTGTGTGTGTGTGTGTGTCAATACAGTCCAGGCACCCACCTTCGTTGTGCGAGTGTAAAGCCAACACACACGCACACACCCACGCCTGCTCGTGGATGCACACGCACACATACAAACACACGCACACACGCACGCACACACACACACACACACAGACACGCACACACACACACACACACAATGATCCTGAGAATCCCAAGCCTGTTTCCAGGTTCATTAATAAAACAGCAGCTCTTTATATGTGTTCTTCCCCTCGCTGTCTTGCCTTTCATCCTCTGTTTGTTCACACACACAGTGGGATTTTATTATGTGTGAGTGTGTGTGTGTGTGTGTGTGTGTGTGTGTGAGTGCGCATTTGTGTGTGTAAACTCCGACTGGGATTAGAGGATCCCAACAGTTTGTTCATCAGACAGACAATAGCCAACCCCACCGTGGTACATATCAAAATCTGATCTCTCTTTCATCGGGGGTAAAGGCAAACACACTCGATCTATTCCCGGGCTTTGGAAGGTACATTCTTTCTGTTCATTCAGAAATCTGAGGCCTCGTTTAAGCTCGGCTTTTATCTGTATCAGGGGGATATATTAGGGATAATAGAAAAAAAGCGAAATAATGCAATTCATTTGACCCACAGTCGGAATTGGATTCGGTCAGCTGTAGTTTTTTTTTCTTCTTCAAATTGCCATGAAAATGCACCTAAATATTCTAGCACCGATCGTGAATATTGTTTATCGAATAACTGTTCAATGAACACGATGAAGTACTTATGTATAACGTATTTCTCTATTTATGTTTTCTTGTTTATTGCATTTATGAGGCATTGGAAGCGTTTTTTTGTGTGAGGGAAGCAAGTATGGGGGAAACTCACTCACTCGCTCGCTAAATATGAGTCAGAGCAGCACCAAGGTATTTTCCCTCGGTCAGATTCTTGGCCAGTCAGCCGTTCTGCTAACTTCTGCTACATCACCGGGATGTCTCCATCCTACCAGTCTTCACGTTATGCTCTTTATTGTCATTCCCGTTACGTAGGAGACTCAGGGCATCACGTTCCTGAATTGGGCCTTTTTGTCAATTCCCCGTGTGATTTATTACACTTCCGTGGCTTGTGTGAATGCTCCTGATTTGCTGAGGCAGGGAGTTTAAAGACTGCACTTTCAGAATAAGCACTGCTGTCTGACTAAATCAGTGAGCAGTCAAAGTGACTTTATTGATGATCTAAACAAACAATGGGGGGGAGGGGCTCAAACTAAATATCACCTGAATACGAATAATGGGCTATGTACATCTAGACAGTGACACAATTTGTTTTAAATAAAAATAAAAATTGACAAGGTGTAAATGCAGCAGCCGATACTTTTTGTTACAACACATGGCATTCAGAAAATCCGTCTCGGATCTTCTGCGTGCCATTTTCAAACATGAAAGCCTTGTCAATGAAGTGGATTGCAGCCAGTGAATGAAAGAACCCCATCAGGTTCACCGCCTCACTCATTTGTATTGGCGAGCGCGCAAAAGCAAGTGGCGCGTCACTTTCCCACACATTCAACATTATAAACCTCTTTTGTCTTCATGTCTGTTTTTCATTCCTCCTTTCCATCATCGCTCATCATTCCTTTCTTTCTGCATTTCTTCATCTCTGCTTCCTCTACAAACCGGATGCATCTCCTCTTCGCCTGTCTGTTTATTTCCTCGGTCTCTGTGATGTGTGTGTGTGTGTGTGTGTCTGTGTGTGTATAGCTGTATTTGGAGCATCAGCTGAACACCAAACATGAAAATGTATGTGACGTATGTGAGCTTCACGTATTATTGTGTATTTGTGTGCAGCCGTGTGTGCCTTTGTGTCAGTGTGAATTAGTGATTGTCTTAAAACTCTGAATACATATGGCTGACTCAGTGATTCTGTCTCCAACACAGCGGCGGCATCTAATCTGCACCTCTCTCTGTCTTTCCCTCTTTCTGTGTGTGCGTGTGTGTGCGTGCGTGCGTGTGTGTGTTTGTGTGTGTGTGTGCATGGTATCTGGAATAGAAATCTTAACAGTTTTCCACATTAGAGAAGGGGAAACGTCAGAATGCTATTGTAAGAGATCCACTTCCTGTCCAATAAGCAAAAAATCTCCCTCTCTTCCTCTATCTCTTTCTCTCTCCCTCTCTCTTTTTCCACACATGCACACACGCACACACACACAGAAATCCTGACAAGCAGAATTTGCTTTCTATTTCTTTCTGTTCTCCCCCTCTTTCTATCTTTTTGGCCTTCGCTCTTCGTCAGTCTACGTTTCCTCCTCTAATAAGCAAAGGTTTGCCGCCGAGGGCAGACAGGGCAGCACGCATGAAAGAGGAGAGAGGACAAGCACTCAGGGAGAAAAACAGAAATAAAAACAAATGCAAGTGTAAGCGTGCAAAAGAGCGACATTGCAAACAGACGAGTACAATCTTATTTGTTCCCTGGATGTCCATAATGTGACTAAAACCTGACAATTGCAGCTGTAGAAACACTTTGATAACTCCATGAAGGCCAAGAATTGAAAGGGTTAAACACCCCAAAAGCTTTTGGGCCACAATGATTATTTATTTATTCATTTTTTCAGTAATTAGTTATATTTTCCAAAGCCTCGATAACACAGACAATCAGCAAGAACATTTGGCGCCTATGTCACGGTTGGAAATGCGCGGCGCAGGACAGCAACAAAGCGGAAGCGGGTCACCAATGCCAGTGGGAGAGTCCTCGGCATAAGTTCACATTCATAACCTAGTTACTGTGACTGTTGAGGAATTAAAAAGGAAGGGGAAAATGGTCCGGTGTAAAGCTACAACAGAAGCAGAGGATTCCATGAAGGAAAGGGTTCTACGTAAAACGTATGAATCCAGATCTCAAAACAAATCGAACATGCTAGACAGCACTTGGTGAGAATATTGGATTATTTATTTGACCCTCTTCAGTCTCCTAAAACCTTAATAATTGTGTTTCCGCTTCTTTAAAATTCCCTTCGACTCTACTAGTTGACCTCTGTTGACCCGTAGTGTTAATCATCGCGGTATCTGTGTGAACTGGGTTTTTCCCCCGCGGGGACTACCGGTGCCTGTAGGGCCGCACAAATTGCCTCGCCGCGACGCCCACTCCAACCTCCGTCTGCCTCTCTGGAGAAAAGACCAGGGCCTCTGGTTTAACGGTGTTAAACTGGTAAAACGGCCTGCTTAAAACCCCGAGCGTGCTTCCACTAAGAAAAGCAAAATGTGCTGATCGAGCGCAACATCACTGCCTCACAGGGCGTAGAACGCACAGGGCGGTGGAGGCTGTAAACAGTCCGAGCACTGAGGTCACAACAGAAACTAAGCAATCCTAACTGCTTCTACTACCACGTTTAGATTAAATAGGCTCCTGACACACTGACCCTGGAGCCGTAGCCTACCAAAGCTTATTTAAGAGACACTGGCTTGTGGGCAGTGACAAACAACAGCTTTGTTGTTGTAATTTTGTCCAAAAATCAGTGTTTGGAAATGTTCCCATTCACACCCTCTAATTGTCTCTCACATAACTATCAGGGAGTCCATTTCTGTTGATCTTCTCGACACAAAACCCGATAACCTCCGATTGCTGAGTTCACTGGTTAGCTTGGGACATTTATTGAAAAATCTAGTCTGTGAAAAACATATACGGTTCTCCACTTGAATAATCAATAGGTCGCTCCCTAAGATTTTTATTTCACCATCAACCTATCGTTAACCAGGCGAGATTCTGTGACCAGAAACTCTGCCATCATTGTGTGTGTGTGTGTGTGTGTGTGTGTGTGTGTGTGTGAGTGGGTACATGTATTTTTGCCTGTGGGTCACAGTAGGCCCATCTGTTGTAAACCAAACAGAATCAAAGACACAGCTAGAAAAAAAACTCACCCTTAACCCTGACCTTACCATACTCCTTCTGTCTCTCATAAAGGATACATACGTAATCGTACATTCTCTTCCCAAAGCAAAGGGCCTGTTCGGTAAACAATAGAGAGGCCGTTGTAAAATAAATGTGGAACCAAGTGTCGATAGTGATTTAATGTCTTTAATGCCCCCCTTTTTTACTGTCTTATGCCAGTTTTTAAATGGTGTTATATAATTGCCTTGCCTCTTTATTATTCCCCCTCCAGAGCTACAGTCATTCACAGATATTATGTTAAAAAAATATGATGATGATAATGATAAACGGTGTATCAGTTGATGGCAACAAATCAAAAGGCAGTATTGATAGTACAACTAAATCACAGTGACTTCCACATATAAACACATCATCTGAATATTGTTATTGAAATAACATTGCTGTCCGAAATAAATAAAACCATTTCTTTTATAGCTGTAAAGTAAAATGCCTGCATTACACAATTTGGAGCGTTCGGCAATTATACCTGCTATAAAGAGAGCAATCCCCTTTTGTATGGGAGTTTGGTTTTAATGAGAAACGATTCACTTTCGGCCCAGAATATAAGGCTACTGTGAGTCATTGTTTCGACAGTAAGCTCGAACCATTCTGGCCGTATATAAAAAAATTTAAATAAAACGTCTGCTTTAAAGTACTTTCCCTCTCTTCACTCTCTGCGGAGTGCTCTGCTTCCTTTCCTGCAGTAGCAAAAGTAAACATTTCCTACTTTTCTGTAAAGTTCAAACATCTCAGCGCAGTGAGAGGGAGTCAGAGTCGTGGAGGAGTGGTAGAAGGGAGTAAAGAGATTAGGTATGTACGCTGCTCCTCGCCTGTGTTTGTGCTCTATAGCCTGCTGAGACGGGAAAAAGTTATGAATATGCATCAAGCAAAGCGCTACTCGCAGGTGACATGCTTGACTCGTGTTACAGGCTGCACAACAGCTTCACCAGACAAATGTTTCCTCCATCTTTCCCTTCCCCTGTGAACAAGGGGAGTGAGGGAGAGTAATCTCACGGGAGCGCTTCCTTTTCACGGGGGATAAAAAAACCAACACACTAATGATGCAGGCACAAAGCAACGAGAGACACAAATACATGTGCACCCAGCCACGAAGGCGCAAAAAAGCCCGTCTGCCCTCCTTTCCAACTCATTTAAAGTTTGTCGTCGTCTTGCTGAGGGGCTGGATACGTGGGACTCGTGTAGCCTGACATAACATACATAAAATGTAGTCTAAAGCAGATTTTTTTGTATGACACCACAATCTGGCACAGAGTAGGCTAGTGTTCAGCCGTTTCGACTTACCATTACCCAAACACCAAAAATAATGATGGTCAAGATCAGGCGACAGTCAAAGCATCCGCTGATGTGACATTTGACATGAAGCCCATTCTTCAAGAAAAAAAACCAAAAAAACCCTGGGGAGCAACATGTATAAATGTTCTGAGAGCAAACGTATAAATATATTTCCAACTCAGATTCAAAAGTCTTTTTCGGCTTATATTTGACTATAAGTGAAACCAAGTGTTTGATATTACCGAAATGAGGTGCACATCAAGTCAAATTTCGACAGGGGAAGACATTTGCATTTTTGGTGGATTCCCACAAGAGCGGAAAAAATTGCGTTGAGACGTGAAAGTGGCAGCGAAAGTGTGGTAGAAGGAAAGAGAGCTGGACGCGGTACAGAGGGGATTCTGGGAGGAAGGGGGCGAGGGGAGACGAGGGAGGTGAGCCGGGTCAGACAGTGGGAGGAAGCTAATATCTTTATATCCTGGTGAGGTGGGACCTTTCGTTTACCCCTGAGGTCAGTGGTCGCGGACGGGGTCACTGAGGGGTGGAGGGGGTATCACAACACACAGGAAGAGAGGGAATATCTCTATAACCAAAAAAAAAAAAAAAAAAAAAAGCGCGAGTAATGGGAGGAGGGGGAGGAGGAGGAGGCGGAAGAAAGAGGAGCAAGACCTACTTTCAGTCGGGAGGGGAATGTGGAAAGGTGGAAAGGTTGAGGAGGAGCACTCGAGGGAGACACACAGACACACAGGAGAAAGAAAAAAAACCCACCGTACACGTGACATTCCCTGGAAATCTACACTGCGACACAAGAGAAAGAGAGCGGTTTCAGGGTTTGTTTATTCACCCGCGAAAACGCACGTGTCCACCGTATTTCTGTTCGCCACTGTCCACGCCCGACTGTGTATTTTCGGGGCCCCCGCCAGCGCACGCCGACAGATAAATACAAACGGAGTCAACTTATGAGCCTTCCTCCGGAGGATTGGGAGCGGTTATCCTCTCCAAACGGCTTGACTTACTGCCTGCCATTGATGTAAATCGCATTTGTCAAACGCGATGCGATAAATATCCGGCCCGCGCCAGCCTCAGTGGCTCCCTGGCTTGTGTTCCAGCATGTGACTGCACTACCGGCAATCACAGGAATTGCCACTGACAAACGCGGTGAGATAAGACGGACAATGATTGTCTGTCTTTATTTGTTTCTCCAGGGTACCGGTGTTGCATTTAGTCCTATTTAACCGCTCGGTGTGATGCTTTTCCGTCAACACGATGACATTTTTCAACAAACAATGAAATCACCCTTTTTTTTTTTTTTTTTTTTAATGCGACATTTCAGTTCTTTTAGAATCATTGTTTGACGCCTGTTTGCGGTACGAATTGTTAGGCGCGTGTGTGCACGTGACAATATCGGATAAAAAACAAACATGGCGATGAACGACCGTGATGTCGTCATTTCATGTGTGATACTGCTATGTTGTACTTTCTTGGGCAAGTGTCGTTGCCTCATCTGTGAGCGCTCGCTGTAAAAGGTTACATGTTCATAAAGTGTATAATAATAATAATAATAATAATAATAATAATAATATATATAATATATATAATATATATAATATATATAATATTTTTTTTTTTCACCCTTTCCCGCTCATATTTCCCTCTGTTCCCAGGCTCTCCGACACCGTGTCTTGGACATTTACACTTCGGTGACAGAATATGACCTGCGGCTAAAAATAATATTCGCGGCCTCAGTTCAGTTTTTAGACCCTCTATTGCTGTCCAGTTGGAGTTATTCTTGTCTGGACGCAAGCAGGTTAATTCATCCCTCGGCCTCCCTCCACTGCTCTCTGATGTCAGGAAATAACTGAGAGCGTGTCAATAAAAAAACAAAAAAAAACAAAAAACAAAAACACCTCCGCCGGTCATTTTGGGAACAGCTGAGTGAACGACCCGAACTGTGCACGCAAGAGGTCAGCAACACGGCTGAGGAAGCGGGTCAGCGGGAGCCTCCGCACGCCGGACCCTTTCAACTCCCCTCACCGTGTGAAATGGCCGCGCTTGGTAAATCTTTGCTGATATCGTCTGAAAAGCTCAATGGTCGCTCTTGCGCTCCGTTGTCGGGAATCTCACGAGGCTTTCGAAATATGGAGAAGCGAAACCACGCGCTACCATCGCAAATGCCTCTCTCCAGATTTTTCTCCATATTTCCCTGCAGTCTGTTGTTCACTCTCATTACTTCTTAGAGTTTCGGCGAAAAGTTTTCGCCGTCATCCACAGTTGTCGTGAACCATCTGCCCGATTGACTGAGGGCGGGGCCTTACAATTAACACACACACACACACGCACACGCACAGAGCAACTCAGCAGATTGTTTTAATGGTTCTAACCAGCTGTTCAACCATTTTAAGGAGTTTTTCTTCCGGCTGTGATCGGTATCAAAGAGTGACTCAGCAGGCTTTAAATACAGCTCCGGGTTGAGTTTTCCTTTAGACCTTTATTTTGGTCCCGTTCTGGAGTTATTCCGGTCCCGGTCTCAGAATTGGACATCTGTAAGACAGAATGTGATTCACTCCGCTATAAATATGAATGGCCTTTCTGCTGGGCCAGCCCAGCGGATTAGCAACTCTTCCTGCGTTTCCACTGGGCTCAAAACATAGCGCTGCTCTCTCTCGCACGCGCGTGCGCACGCACGCACACGGGCGCGCACGCACCATCCAGAAAAAAAACAAACCCTCACACACCTATTTCCACTTTCCAGTGCTCACCCGCGAGCATGTGCATATCAAACAGAAACCCACCGCAGTGTATAGCTTCTCTATTTCGTCCTTGTTTTCATTCACACGTTTGCTTTGTGTGTTAACGGTGGAGGGAAAGACAAGTCTCTCCTGCTGCAGCACCGTTGAGTGCGTGATTTATGACGATGACCATGAAATGAACACGTCTACGCAATATAGTCCCGGAAGTGTTTCATCGGAGAAACCTCACAACTTAACTTTCAAGCTTCTTACAGAACTTATCAAGGAACTTTACAATTTGGCCGGAAACTGAGTTTGCAGCTAATATATCACTACACAGCTCATACGCTATTAAAGGTTGACAGTTAACAGTTTGCAATATAATTACACAAATCACTGGAATATACATGAATACAACAATGTATTCACATTTCTGAAAAAAATACCAGAAAGTCAACATCTGTCCCCTGTGTAAAGTGCATTAGAATGACTAAATATTACCTTATTTGATATCACACACTAAAATAGCCTCACAAATTGCAGTCAGGTCTCAAGGCCCAAATGTGCTTCTATGTTAATATGCATCATTGAGGGGTATAATCTGGTTTAAATGAAATAGTAAGACTGGTACACGATACTCGGCAAAGGAGAAAAGCCATAAGTAACCATAAGTGCCTTGGATATTACCTACATTGCTACATTACACACTCGCATATACACACACACAGGCACGCACCCACACACACACACACACACACACACACGCATGTTAATGTGCAAGCATACACCAGACAGCCACTTAGGTCTCTGGTGACCGGGAGACATTTAAAAGGGAGTCGGATTAAATTAAGCCAGTTATGTCTTCTTATCACAGGATTGAAGGTATCGATATATTTGTATTCACGGGTGTTATTAATAGCACCCAAGAGGCAACCAGACACTGCAGAGTTGGGTGACAAACAAATCCTCAGGATATTAATAGAGGGAGATGGAAAAACGACAGTCACCAAGCAGAGAGAGGAAAATCCTGACACCAGCTCAGGGTCAGGAACAAGACGGAGGCGGTAGGGGGCAATGGGAGCCTTTAATCATCAAAATGTATGACCAATGACACGGATAGTAAGATACAATATATATATATATATATAACGAGTAATGCTATAGCTATGAATTGTGAATGCCCATACAAGCTAATATCACTGATCCAATACATCGGCACTCTAATGGACAGACCTCTTTTGTATGGACTGAGGACTTATAGTTATAATAATATAGTTTAAATAGTTCTAAAATAATCTAAAAATGATTCAAAATATATCCTATCTAATTGATCTGTATCAAGTTCTTGAAAAGTAAGGCGCACATTCAAGTTATAACCTCAATGTACATTTCAAATTACACAACTTTAGCAGGATTACCTTTGCCTTGACTCTGCGTTTTTTATTTAGAGTGATAAATGTCAAACAATGCCAAAATGGGTTATGTAGCAACAAGCAATGCGTACATCTGGGGAGTTTTGTGAGAAAACAGGTTGCGGCGCAGCTTCTTGTGTTTAACTAGCGTTGCAAATGTCCGCTTAAAAGTCACAAAACTTACTTACATTTGAAAGTATAAATGTTATGTTAATATCATTTACAAAATGAGAATTGTATTTCCTTCATCTTATTTCTGTGAAATGCTCTGCAGGGAAGTGTGTAAGTGGATTGGAGTTTGGCTGTGGGAAAAGTTTTCTACCAGAGGGGCGGTAAGTCCCAGAAGAGCCTGTGCTTATCTGTATCAAACAGACAAACAGATCAAACTGGGGCGAACGGCACACACATACAAAAACAAAAACACACACTTCTGAGTATGAAGGGGTGAGTTTGTTCTACTCCCCCCCACCCCCCCCCCGCCCATTCCTGCTTTCATCAAATGGCCGGTGGTCCGATGGGGGTACAAAGAGAACGAGGCAGGCTCTGTTAGATTAGTATTAACCGTGATCCAGGAGAGAACGAACAGTCCCACCCGTCTCATTCCGTCCCATTACTTCTGGCCATCCTCTGACCCCCGTTCACTTTATGTCTGCATTAGCTTCATCCGGCCTACCTAGGTTAATGTTGAGTTATATGCGATATGGACTTTACCGGAAGTGCTTGGTCACAGTTGCCACCCAGCACCATTCTTTGCCATGGCTCCCTTTAAACAATAAAGTGCACATTATTAAGTGAGCTTACATGCACATATCATCCAGGCAATGCGCATAGCCAGTCAAGTCACCATTGACCGATGGGTGCACAGCTTTTTTCCCAAAAGCCAAAGCTGCACCCCTCGAAAGGTGCCGTAAGATTAATATTAACAATATATATATATATATATATATATATATGTGTTCCTCAGAGATCTTCAGAAGACCGTTTTCGAATTTCAGCCCATAAATTCATGGCCAGCGAGTATCAAACAGGCACATTTTCTCCCCCCCCCCCTGCCTTGGCCCCGACTAGTCATATTCACCCCCTGCCTTGGCCCCGACTAGTCATATTCATACAGCATATTTGTTTTAATCGCTGCAGCTTATGCCGACCGTCGGGGTGAGATAAACTTCGTCGGAGGCCCGGCCTGGAGCTGCGTTGCTTTTGTGCGGCAAGGTTGTACACTCGCAATTTGCAAAACAAACTGCTGCAGCACCCCCGAAAACCCCCACCGACCACCGTGGACGTGGTGGTTCGTCACAACGTCGCGAGACGCTGTTAGTCTTATAAAAGCCCGATCCAAACACCCTGCTATTGTTGGGACCGAAAGGCTGACGATGAGACAGAAGGGAGACCCTATTCGGTGAGTAACACCAGGCAATGTCCTATCTATCTTTAGTAATTCCATGAATACAGCGCTGAGGGGCAAAACATGCTGTCCTCCTGCTAATGAAGCTTTCAGCCATGCACCACAACCACACAATGACAGCTGGCAGGGGAGGGGCAGGAACTACACGCCATGAAATAAGAGGGGGCAAAAATTGATTAGCAATTTTCATTTGCGCTAAGCTAAACAAAAGAAGGCTGCTGCCCTACTCTGCATATCATCACGGGGCGGGAGAGGCGGAGGGTGGGTGGTGCAGGCGGTGTCGGGGTGGTATGGAGAGTGATCTTTCAGAGCTCCAGGCAGCTATTGTTTTCGTTGGAGATGACGACGGTGCGATGGGGGCAAAGGGGGATTTGGGACGGGGGCGGGGGGTGGGGGGGGGGAGAGGACCAGCGACAAGAAGTGAGGCTGGACGAATGTTGAGGACAGAAGAAACAGGACGGGAAAAAGGAAAGGGAGGACTGGGAAGAAGGGGAGGGAGGTGGAGGCAGGTGGTGGAGGAGGTTGCGGGGTTAAAGGGAGTTAAAAGAGAGAGGGGCGGGAGGATGGGAGCGCAGAGAGACGGGGATGGAAACACTGAGGGACGGAGGGATGAGGGACACGAAGGATGGGGGTTGAAGTATGAGATGAGGGTTGACAAAGACAAAAACAAGGGAAGACGAGAGAGAGAGAGAGAGAGAGATGGAGAAGACGACGAAAAGGAAAAAAAAAGAATGAGGAGGAAAAAACATTGATCACGTATTCATATGCACATCTATCTTGAGGTCAGTTAGCAGGGCATCGCGCAATAAATACGGCATATTATCTAAGGCGGACATGTGCTTGGTCCCGGGTCGGGTGCGTAATTGAAAGATGAGGGAAAAATGTAAATGGCAAAAAATAATGGGAGGGGAAGGGGGCGGTGCAGCGTCCAAAGAGTTCATGACCAATTCTGAAAATTAAAGCTGGACCAGGCCTGAGCCACAATGCGGTCGGAAAAAACAAAAGCAGCGCGGCAGGGGGAGGAAAAAAAAAAACACCACCACCGTCACTTTTAAGTTATTAAAGCCACTGAATACAAAGGCTGTGACAATGAAAAAATGTGCCAACACTAAGGGAAAAAAAAACTGCAATACGTGTGCAGTACTGTGGCCGCGCCATGTTGTTGTATGGGCAGTTTTCTAGAAGTTTTTCTTTTTTTTTTTTTTTTTTTTTGACATCACCACGATGCATGACAGCTTAAAAACGGACACTAATGCATCTGGGTGTGTGGTGTATTCTGCGCGTGTGCGTGCGTATGTGTGCGCGTGTGTGTGTGTGTGCGCGCACTATAAACAGGTTTCCCTTCCTTCTGAGTGGCTTCAACACGTACACACAAACGTGTGCACGCGCACACGCACCGAAAAAAAAATAGCAGCTGGTAAGTGAGTGAGAGGAGGAAAAATCAACAACTTTTAACCAAAACACTGTACACAACTCTAAATTTAATTTTCTGCAAGATTAAGCACAATAATGACTAGCTTTATGAAAACCCATAACTAATGGCTTCCAATGAGCCAATCTATAGGCATTGATCTGCTCAGTATCTCATAGACTTGCAGGGCAAAGCCTATAAATGAAGCAGGGAAAGACAAAAGGAGAGAAGATGAGCATTATGGAAAACGATGAAACAAAGGGAAAGAGATGCTGCATAGTAGAATGCATAGTATTTGGTTTTATTTGGTCTTTTCCAGTTTATTTTGCTATAATAATAATAATAATAATAATAATAATAATAATAATCATAATCATAATCATAATCATAATCATAATCATAATAATAATATCAGTAGTTATATATAATCACTAATGTTGGGCAGTAACAAATGACTAGTATTGTATTATAGAATTAATATTACTTTCCCCAGTGATGAGTAGTGTTAAATATCAGCATTATTTTTCTACAGTTATCTCATCCAAAAAACAAACAAAAGCTCAGTTGCTATCACTCTTAAACTAAAATCATGTGTAAACAGGAGCAGGAAACAAGAGCACAATACTACACGTGTCCTATTATCTTTGTCGCTGTATTAAAAAACCTGTCTATATAGAGGTTGCACCAATCCTAGGGAAAAACAGCAATGTTTGTGTGTAGAGAGCTGCAGACACACCTAATCAACCAGGCCGTCATTTGAACAATTCGTCACAATAATACTATAAACAAAATGTAAAGGTCATGAGGGCAATTAGATATCTGGTGGCATCCTGCATTTCTAAGCCTGCACTTGACAGCTTTTTAGAGGCTCACTGACTTAGAACTAAAGGTGGTGGTGTGTGAGGAGGAGGAGGAGGAGGAGGAGGAGGAGGAGGAGGAGGAGGAGGAGGATGGAGTGAAATTAAACAATCCTCTGCTGAAAATGCACAGAAGCTTAAATCCGGAGAGGGCTGCTTGCGTTAATCCCCACGGATTAAGCTTCTAAATACTCCTATTCAAGCCAATTAATTCATGCATATACAGTATCTCTCTCGAGCTCTTTTCATGTCATTTAAGATGATGGAGGGTGACTTCCTGGGAAATCAGGAGGAGGCTGGATATGTGTCCACATTAATGCACACGGGGCTCTCTCTTCAGGACCATGCTGGCTACATACATCCTAGTACAGCGCGCGCACACACACACACACACACACAGAGACTACAATGCAGATATATACGTTCAGGTTTTAATGGACAGATGATAAGAGAGGGTGTGAGGAATGAGAGAGGCCTCCAAAAGTTGACTGACTTATTCTGACAGCTGAATACTAATCACGAGATCAACCTCTGGCTAAATCTACAGGATCTCACTGGGGCTTCTGGCTGGGAGAAGCATAAAAAGGATTAGCAGTAAATACAGGAGGCTTAGGGAGAACAGAGACACCAGTGGACACACTCAACTACTTGAAATAAAAGGTTGAGCGGAAGACAAAACCAAGGAGCTGAGGAAGTGGCCAGCTGACCACCGCGGTGACCTGGGACTGTCGTGTACAAATGGGAGGGCCGAAGACGGCAGGGAAAACAAAGGTAGAGTTCGTCCTTTTTTTGGGGGGGGGGTTTGAAATGTAGGAGATGGAATGCATAGGCATGACCCGTGTGAATCATTTCCTGTTTGCAGTGGAGCCACAGGGTGATATGCTGTCCCTACTGACATCACCGGGACCCGGTGTGGAGTGCAGTCTGGAGATGCCATAAGTCTCTGGTTGCAGGTCTATCTCTCTTTCTTTCTCTCTCTGTTGGCGTGTGTTTGGTGTGTGTGTGTGTGTGGAAGGGGGGGGGAGGTGTACAAGCAGGCTGGCTGGCAGTCACCGCTGCATGGAGTATTAATAGGGGCTCACATCACCCAGAGAGGCTTCAAGTTAAACAGAAGCTCACACAGGAATCCACAATCAGATTACAACCCGACGACGATAGCGGAGGTCCCAGGGTAACGATGTACAGTAATGGGATTACTTTTTAAAAAAGCAACTCAACTTCGCTCCACCCGAAAAAAAATAAATAAAAAAAAGAACGGCGACCCTCTGCATTTCAGTTTCCGACTCTCGGATGGGGAACACACAGCACGCGGAAAAGCTGCTGTAGCTCACAGCTCGACACTGCGTCACTGTGGAGACAACCAGCGCTCGGTGAGATTAATTAAGACGTGTCGTTGGTTCCCACCAGCAGCAGAAATGAGCAGAAGTGCTGCGAGTCTGTCGACCGCCCCGCGTTCACCAGAAGCTGCAGAATCAGCATTCTGGGGATTATTTGGAGAGCACGACATACGACAGTGACGCCGCGTGAGTCAGGACGAAAAACGACTCGTCAAACGCTGGTCTACAAAAAGACACTCAAAGCGCGTGTGCTGCTCGCTGCCGTCAGCTAGGAAAACGGGCTGATGGTAATCAATAAAAAAAAACAACCAATTATTAATTATTATAATGAAGTTACAAATCAATAACCCCCTGGGGAAATTTACGCTGGAAACCACATTAAGGAACTGTGGGTCACGCACATGATGCAGGGAACCAGGGACCCAATCGGCGCTTCACGTCAGAGGCAGTGTGTGAGTGTTGCAAACGTACAGCTCCACAAAGCAGGGGAGGTACAGGTGGGGCGAGCAGGTGACCGCGCAAAAGGTACGACCCACTGTGCCAGCGTTTGAGCTCAGGGCGGCTAGCGACAAACGCATCAGAGCCAATTGCTACTCAACGAGAACAAACATCTCCGAGAACACGACAAATGCCAGAAAACAATGACAACCGCATTTCTTACTTCTTGTGCGACACGATTTCACATCAGCGACCACTGTGCGAACATATTGTGACACTACAAAATGGTGGCACCCTATCAATGAAGAATAGCAAGGTGTAAACAAACGATATATCAACTTTTTTGTTATCCGATATAAGTTTGACCGAATTCAAGCCTGTGGACTAATTCCACACTAAGACAACTATTGTCAGTACTTAGTCTGTTTTGAGTCGACCACACCGCTTCTCTTACCTGACGTTGTCCTACTCAGGTATCTGCTGGTGAGGTGTGCTCAGTCCTCAGACACTGTAATAAGGTAAAGAAAAATAAACATGATTGTAGCTGGGTTAAGGTTAGGGTTAGTTGTCTATACAAGTACAAACAACGGCCACACATATGGAAAGCAGCCACACAACGCGGGCCAAGTGTAGACCTGAACAGTGATGAACGTCAAACATCACACTCTTAGTCGTCGCATCTCTCTTCCTCTCGGTGGCAGGCTCTGTCTCTCCTCATCGGCCCTTTCTCTCGTTCTCTTTTTCGCAGTCACTCCGACTTTCTTTCGTGCTGACCCGACATCGGCCCCTGTGATTGGTCAACCCAGCTCGTGCACAAACCAGTGACACGCTTTAATTATTGAGCGGCTGACCTCAATTGGTTGGCTGGAGCAGCCGAAAAACACACTGAGCACATCACATAAACACACACACACACACACACACACACACACACACACACACCAAATCACACACACATTCCCAATCTCACTACTACTTACATGCTCACCCTGGGGACAGTTTCTGAAGTCTAAATATATACCGTGGACAACATCAGCGCTGCCTCTTGCTCTCAGTTCATTGATGCACATTAGTAATGATAAGAGGCCTGCCTGTGCCAAAATATATTTTTAACAGGGATTGTAATAAAATATAATGCGTATTAATAAACAGAAAAAAAAACACTCAATCTAAGATATAATTAAAGATGTGTTATTCACCTAACAAAAGTCTGTGGAACGAAAAGAGGATTTTTAAAAGAAGGCACACCTGAAAAACAGCCACCCGTAAAGACTAATGTATAGAGAGCTCAAAAATGTATTTCCATGAGCTGAGGCTTCCTTTTCATTTAGTATATTTGGTATTTTACCAGTGGAAAAAGTTAAGATTTTCAAAAACAAGCAGTTTATGGAACTTGAATATACAAATATATACCACTCAGCCACATCGTAGGGTGTTTTAACTAAAGTCCGCAAAACCAAATATTAGATTACCATAACACAATTAAAGCCGTGTTCTCCGTTTTTTTGTTTTTTACCTAGGCTTATATAAAAAAATTAAATGGGGAGGAGATTTTATAAGGGATTGAATATAATTTGCCTTTTCGCTATATTGCATGTACGCATTTTACCATGGTAGTAAACCGAATGACACTCAAATATAGCAAGAGGGAAAATAAAGAAATGGCATTAAGTTAATAATATATGCTGACAGACAGCGGTTTACAAGGGCTGTCACATATGCGATTCATGGTCATCACAGTTCATTTGACAATGATAAACTGTATGTATAGGCTTACAAAGATTCATTTCAAAGGTATAAGGAGTTCAAAATACCCATATAATTTACGATACATCCCTGATGTTGATTGGTAACATGAATCCTGTGTCTTTCATAACCGGTGTGGCCACAGAGAGAAATGATATACATCCTCTGGTATGCCATCCATGCACTTAGTATGCTACAATTTAATATCTAAATATATCACAGAGAGTATGATCTATGTGACACTTGGCTCCGTACAAATCAGTCAATGATACCGGACATGCGATACCCACGCTGCTTTATAAGACGTGATGCGGCGGTGTGCGTTTTTAGATTAGGGTGTGATGGTATTCAGTGCATTTCCACCGGTTGCACTTCCACGTCAACGCGAGAGCAGAGAGGAGTTCACCTGCCCCGCCGACCTCATGACGTCCCGGCCGTTTGGCCCTCTACGCGACGAAATTGGCACGCACACCTTTAGGTGCGACGTTCATCTCAGGAACACTTTTGGAAACGAGAGTGACATGTTGACTCATTATATTTTGATGAGCGTAACCCAGCTGAGATCCATGGCATGCTGTGTGGCTTGTGGCCTATGATTAGTTACAAATAGTTCAATGGGTCACACCGCTTGGCTCAGCATCCGAGACCTCGGAGGGTTCAAACATACAAGCTCCGAAACCACAAGTCCACAACAAGTGCAGCATATGAATGCAAATAAGTCTGGCAAGGAGCCAGTATTTTACTGATACTGGGATACAACCCGTCAATAATAAGGCTTCGTATATATATATATATATATACATTTTTTGCTCTTGGAAGTGTCACTTTTATTAACTGTTCTTCCATACACAACATAACAATATTAACAAAGTGTAGTTCGGGGCCAAAGGTCACACAACGGCTTTTAGTGTCGTCTCACCTTTCGTTTTTGCTGCGGAGTTACAGGTGGTTTTGGCGCTATTGTAAAATACAGTTTCTTTTACTATTGCAAACTACATTTCTTTTTTTTTTTTTTAATCGAGCCACAATATTAACAAAGTGTAGTTTGGGGCCAAAGGTCACACAACGGCTTTTAGTGTCGTCTCACCTTTCGTTTTTGCTGCGGAGTTACAGGTGGTTTTGGCGCTATTGTAAAATACAGTTTCTTTTACTATTGCAAACTACATTTCTTTTTTTTTTTTTTAATCGAGCCAATGGTGAAAATGGACCACATACGGCGTACATTCATATTTATACAAACTCAAATTGACACACGCTACCATGAACCTAACAGACACATACGCATATCGGTGCTGTCAAACAGAGCTCTCAACATGGAGCTTCATGCATGCGTGCGCGGGTCTATTAAGTTTGGCACTGTGTGTCTTTGGTCCATACGGCATTTTGTATTTGCCATAATCCCCTGTCAGCAACACTTAGGCAGGCAGACAATAGCGGAGAAGATCGGCAGCCAAACCCCCTTCACTGTGCACTTGGCAGGTCAACTCGCAAGCAGCAGGTTACACACGCACGCATGTGCGCGCGCGCGCGCAAATAAACAGCACTGTACATGTGCTGCCATGCAACACACACACACACACACACACACACACACATATGTCCCGCTGAGATACTCACACCGTCTCCGGCTCTCTTCAAAGAGTTGTGGTGCGCTTCTCAAGGACACGGCTGTCTGACATCTCCTCTCTTTTTCTCTCTCTCCCCCACCTCACACTCTCTCCGCTCCCCTCACACCCTCGCATTCACTTCCCCGTTCCTGGACGCTACCACAACGGATGTGAAGTGTGTCGCCGCCTTTGTCCTCTTTTCCCGTTTCCTCTCTCCCTTCTCTCTCCCATTCTCTCGGTCTGCGGTCTGAGAGGCAGAGCTCATTCTCGAAGCCACGAAGAAGGGCTTCGCTCTCTTTTTTCATGAGAACCAGAAAGCAATAGGGAGGGAGAAAGAGGAGACGAAGGAGTGCCGGGCGAACTGGCCAAAACTGATGTGCCACTCCAGGACATCAGCGTTTCTGCAGAGAGTCAGCCAGACTCCCGCCGCAGGGAGAACAAACGGCTTTACTGTGAAGGAGCAGCAGCAGAAACTGCGGCGGCATCACGTTTGTTTCAGCAGACGGACAAAAACACAAAATAATGACAAAGCTCATGAGAGTTTTCAGTCTGAAATGATCTTGTACAGCCTTAGAAATCGGAGTGGAAAATGATGGGCCGCAAACAATATTAAGAAGAGAAGAGAGAGAAAATCAGAGAAAATCAGAGAAGCTCCACATATACAGGGAGGAGTAGAGGGGAAGTTGGGCAAAGAAAGTATAGGTATTCCCCAAAGTCTTCCTGTCTTTTCTGAAAAATTGACCCTGCAGGCAGATCCAGAAAGAGGCAAGACAAACAAACAGAGTAGAAACAAACATCTATTTAGGGAGGAAGGCGGGGTCCAGTGTCCCAACACCATTTGCCATCAGCTTTTTTGACAATGTTAGCGATTCAGCAATGTAAGAGAAACGGTTCTGTTCAGGAGAAATTGCAGCTCAGTTAAAATGTCACCTATAGTTGATGAATCCGTTAGTAGAAGAAAACTTATAGCTGTTTTGATTCAAATAAGTATTGTTTTTTTCATATAAATTTATATTTTACAAAATGATTATAGTTACAGTCATCCGGAAATGTTGTTTTTAATGTGAGTAGTCTCTCCTAGTGCCAGTGCCGTATCGATTTTCCAGCATCTTAACATGTTTTTCTTTTTGATTCAATTTATGCACTTGGCATGTAGGACTCTGATTGCAATGTGCAGATCCACCTGAGAGAGACAAATGGCCAGACAGGGGGCTACGATGACATAATATTTGATTCCAGAACTGCAAACGCAAGAATGCAAGACCTGCAACGTGGATGAGGTGGAAGCCAAAAATGAACAGGATAAAGGGGTAAAGGAAGAGGAGACATAAAAAGAAACAGAATAGAAGATCAGGTGGAGGAAAGGACATGGAGGAAGATGACAAAAGCAGGGACACCGAGGAGAGGGGAAAAATGGTGGAGGACAAGGACAGGGGTGAAGGGTGTAACTCACTCCTGTCCCCATCACCAGCGCCCAGTCCTAATTTACACAGAACAATCAATCAGATCAGGAGGCAGACACTGATAGAGGACTACCATGCAACAGGATCCACAGCGTACACACACACACTGGGAGAGATGGAGGACTCACCAGCAACAGGATCTATTCGCACATGCACGCTCGCACAAGTGCACGCTTGCACACGCACACACGCGCACACGCACGCACACCCACACACACACACACACACACACACTTTTATGCTGACGAGGGAGAAAACTTTGCAGCTCATATCTGTAGCCTCTGCACTGACTTTTACAAACTAGGCTGCACTACGCACCAAAGTCACGGAGGCTCTGCGGGGTCACAGCAGTAGGTCAGGGCCCGTGAGACGGTGGAAGAGCGGGGGGAACACAACGGGAGTGAGAGAGAGAGAGAGAGCAAAAGGGTGAGGGAGGAAGAAGGGAGTGACAGGACAACAATGATCAACAATGGGAAGAGAGGGGAACAAAAAGAGGAAGAAATCTGCGGTGAACTAGAGCAGTGTCAATCTTTTTTGAGGCATGACGCATCGCGGGGCACACCACCAACCAAAAATGTTACAAAAGTACAGACTTTGGCTTAATACAGTACATATAATGACAATTAAGTCTCTCGACTTGTTTATACTGACAAATCTGGGCCTGTTTAGAAATCATTTGCTGTAACTAATTAATATTTTTGGACCAATTGGCAAACTTAATGATATCTCACTCTCTCTCACTAGTGTGCCTAGGCACAGTGGTTGAAAATCACTGCCCTCACCCAATCCCCTAACCCTATCCCCCAAGCCAAACCCGATCCCCTCACCCAGTCCCCTAACCCAGTCCCCTAACCCAGTCCCTGAACCCTGTCCTCCAACATGAGAAGAACAAGAACCTTTAATAGTACCACAATGGAGAAATTCAGTTTCCTCACTCCTTTGTTGTACACACACTACAGACAGTCTGAACACAGACAATCATATACAAACTACATGCAATTTATTTTTTAGTAGTGTAGAGGGGAGAGATGTAAGGGTGTGGGAGCTGCCACACAGAGCGGTGCCAGGAACAAGTTTGGGGTTTCGGTGCCTTGTCAAGGGGCATCTCGGCAGTGTCCTTTTCTCTCCAATGTTGGTCGTGGGGGATCCCTAAACCCCTGACCCTATCCCCTATCCCCTGTCCCTAAACCAATCCCCTAACTCGAACTCAAACCCCCTAACCATCAATCATAATAAGCCCAACGCAGATTATCATGAGCGGCAATAAACTGAAATCCGTAACGTCACTTGTGTCACTACAACCCACATGAGCATCGCCCCTGTTGGAACATACAAATGGATGCAGCGTTATTTGCATTGATTTATTTGTAAAAGTATCGGAGATTGGGAAATGGGTGAATGGTCAAGACGGACAAAACTATCTGGAAATTTCGCCCAATTCTCGATTTACGAGCAACACAGGACCAAGATCAGTGCGTTCGGGGTCCTTGAAAACCCCCCAGTGCCAACTTTCATCTATTTAGCAGCGACCCTTCACTAAAATCCTAACCCTAATTCCACAGTTATAAGGGTTGTCAGAATTGAATTAAGGTTTTGGTGAAGGGTCGCTGCTAGAAAGATGAGAGTTGGTACTGGAGGGTTTTCAGGGATGCCGAACGCACTGGTTTTGGTCCCGTGTCACTCGAACATTGGAAAATAGGTGAACGGTCAATACGAACACAATTATGTGGCAATTTCGCCCACTTCTCGATGTCCGAGCAACACGGGACCAAGACCAGTGCGTTCG
>JAFBJU010002386.1:5724-22165 GCA_016785305.1 Colistium nudipinnis
ATATATGACTGGGGTGAAAGAAAAGTGAAATAAGTGAAAAAAAAAAAATTGTACATCGACCCAAATTTGATCCAAAACGTCATAGTATAGTATGTCGTCCGAAAATGTTAAAAAAGTCAAAAAATGAAAAATCTTCAAAAGTTGCTTAAAAACATGCAGAATGCTAACATATATGACTGGGATGAAGAAAAGTGAAATAAGTGAAAATATATATATATACTGTATGTATATCGGCCCAAATTTGACCAAAAAACATCATTATATAGTATGTTGTTAAAAAATTTAAAAAAAGTAAAAAATCTTCACAAGTTGCTTAAAAACATGCAGATTGCTCACATTTATGACTGGGGTGAAGAAAAGTGAAAAAACAAAAAAATTATATATTGTCCAAAATTTGACCCAGTACGTCATAGTATAGTCTGTTGTCCAAAAATCTCAGAAAGTCAAAACATTTTAAATTGCATTAGAACTTGCAAAACACTCAAGACTGAGGTGAGGAAAACTGAAATATGGTGAAAAAAATATTTGAGTCCCGAAATGTCAAAAAAGTCAAACATTTTCAAAACACTTGAAAGATACATATCAAGGTCAATAGTGTAAATAAATAGGGAAGAGTTGGGAAAAAAAATTAATTACATATAGCATGTTGCCCAAAAAATTTTAAAAAATAAAAATAAATTAAAAGGTGCAAAAGACACATCAGAAACTCATATTTATATATTACTGGCCGGAAATATCTGGTGAAAAGTAAACAAATTTGATAAAACGTCACAAATAAATATATTACAGAGCTGAAATAAATTTAACAAAATGTATTGTATGGTATGTTAAAACAAAATAAAACTGAATCTTGAAAACATATCAAAAAGGTGAAAAATTGTCAAATGTTTGACCAAAGCAAAGTCAAAAATAAAAAAAAAATGCGCAAAAATCGCAGAAAAATGTAATATGGGATAAATAATTAAAATGTCAAAAAACACCCAAAATATCAAAAATTGGGGGAAAAAATGTCATAAAACATGTTACTATAGTACATTGTGTAGGCATGTTCCGGTATGAGATTCTGATAAATAAAGAAAATGTATTGATAAATCTTTGTTACAGTTCTAAAATGTGTTCATTCCAAATGTGTGGATATAATAAAACAAAAACTCGAACTTTTTTATTTATTCATTTATTTTTTATTACATATTTGTAGCACAATTAAACATCCATGATGATACACACGAGGAGAGATAGTGAATGTAAATGATATATATATATATATATAATAAAACCAAAAAATTGTATATTTTAACATCTCTGATTGTGCATGTTGGTTTCTGTTCTGTTTCTGTTTTTCTACTTTTTTATTTTGATTGTGAAAACTAATATACAGTATACCACTTAGTGGAGTTATCATTTCATCACTTTGCCAATCACTCAACCGTTCCTGGGCTTCAAAGTTAAATCAGTGTATTACATCAATTTAATTTATGTGACACTGAATTCAACTCGGTCCTAATCAGGAACTCAAACCCTTCAAGATTTGAGCAGCATCAAAAAAGTTTTTTTTTTTCCAGCTGCTTCTCGTGGAGCAGAAACAACATAACACAGGAGCACAGACGGTTGATGCTGAATAAAATATTTGTGAAACAAGCAGACATTTGTTTAGTTTTTTTCTGTTTTTTACCGACTGAATTGAGGCCTTAATGTATAAAGAACAGCAGGACAACATCGTCCCTGCAGACTCTGTCTCGTCTCAAATGGACACAAAACCAGCCATATCAAACCCAGGTATGTGCATTTGCGTGTTTGCGTGCATTATTACATGTGATATTTCCAGTGAGACAGTGTTTTTAATACTCTGACTATTGACTGTGGTAAAACCTTGTTTTTTATCGCTCTGGATAAATACATGAATACAACAAATATTTTTATTTCTCACTGGGGGTCAATTCACTTTGAATCAGAGGTGCAGGTTTTTATTTACAACCATGAAAAGCAGCAAACACACAAAGAAACCAAGAAACAGACACACAAATATCAGCCAGTGGTGTGTGTCTCTATGGGGAAACATCTTCATCGACATACAGTATGTGCACAAACGTGGAGGCGAGTTGAGGATGAATGGGTGAATGGATGATGGACGCTATTAAATAGTGCTTAAAATGATTCTGTCTCAGCGGACTAAGAAGCGTTTCAGATTAAATGATTGGATGTTTAATGGACCAATCATAATAAAGCATGTTTCAAACAGCTGGAGTGGCATGGCAATGATGGGAATATTGGCTTTTAAACACTGGAACAATGTGGGAAAAAAACGTCCTGTTTATTTTGTGTTAACTCAAGTAGCCTCAGTGACATAAAGTCACTTTTGGAACTTTAATGGGAGAAAAATCAAAGGCCACTGCTTCAACACTGGCACCTGGTGGATCCTTCATTACAGTAAGTGGTGTTCTCCATTTATTATTAGTGTTGTTAAAATGATTGGTATTAATTACAATTAAACTTGAATAATATATTTATGGAAGAACTGCATTTGCTGTCCTGTCCCAACGTGCTCTCTGTCTCTGTTGTCTATGTATTTATTATTAATAAATCGTTGAATAATCAAATCTGTTATCAATATATATTATAAATGTATTCGGATTTATTAACTGCCTGGACAATGTATAAATGGAGTTTGCAGGGGGGAGAATTATTAATCAAATATGGGAACTTTTCAGAGTAAAGCTAAACTCTGGACAAACGTGTTTTAAAACACTCAATCAAATTTAATTCATTTAATTTAAATGTTTCGAATTTAAAAGATGGAGCAGAGAAAATGACAATAAATAAAGCTGAAATGTTCCAAACTAATTAAAAAAGATTAACAATAGTCGACGGATTATCATTATTATGTTATTTGTTTTTGGCAACATAAAAAAGTTTTTATACATTTTTACATCCGGCGGTGGTGGGAGGGATTTTGCAGCGTGACGTCACTGAGCAGGACGACGGTGGAGGTGATGGAGGCCACGCAGAGACAGGTGAGCGTGTTCGTTAGTGTGTTAACGGTTTTGTTGAGTTTGCGAACGTGTGTGTCAGTGTCGCTCCTGTGTGTGAGTGTGTGTCCGCCGTGTTCACTCCTCAGTTCGGATGTTTGTCGGATGTTTTTGTGTAAAAAATCACGTTTGTAAACAACGCGCGTGCGCTCAGCGACATGTGGTGGAAAAAAAAGTCGTCGTGCACCTGGTCACTTCGCTCCGTGTGTGTGTGTGTATGTGTGTGTGTTTTCATGTTTGGGTTTGTAACATTGTGTCGTTTGGTCTTTTCTTTCTTTTTGGACGCCGGGGTATTTTTTCACCTCACCTGACGCACGTGACGTTAATGAGGCTCTAGCCACTTGTCCACTTAAGGGGTCCACTTCATGTCCGGATTAAGACCGCATGTCCTCATAATGTCCTTCTCTGACGCAGAATAGTTTACAAGCACAAGTGAATGTATTTAAAAAGTTTAAATATACTTTTTGAAGGTGTTACCCTCCTCGGTGCTTGATGTCCTCAGTGTTTCAGCTTCATGTCTCATTATCGTCCAGAAGAGTCTGAAACTGTACTCACAGTTGAAGACGTCCTCGATGTTGTTGCAGCTCGGTGAAATTGTCCCTCGGTGTTCATTCATCAGAAAGACACGTCTTTGTTGGTCTGTAAAATCTCAGCGTGTGGTCGCCAGGTGCTGAAAGGGGAGCGAGTGCAGGTGTTGGAAACGTGGCTGAAGACCACCGACACCAAACTGACTCAGGTGAACGGCCAGAGGAAATATGGAGGACCACCAGAGGGTGAGGAAGCTGCAACACACACACACACAGAGAAACACACATCAGACACACAGGAACCAACGCTGAAGATTCTAATAATAATATATCCATTTTTTAGTTGTAGGTGCCAAATCATAACGGAGTCGAGGTATTTTACAGCAGATTTACGGAGAGAAAAAAAATATTCATCAAAATGTATTTTCTCACATTTAAAACGCTGTAGTTTGATGTTTGGCTGCTTTGTTTTCATGTTTTAATTGTCTCTTGATTTGAATGTGGGTTTAATCCAGGAAAGTTCCATCGAGTTCTTTTTTAAAAGCGCTTCACACTAAATGTATTATTATTATTATTATTAATGTGATAGTGGAGTGAAAAACTTCCTTTGACAGAACCAGCTTGAGGTCATCTGCCTCAACTGGTCTGTATAAAGGAGGGTCAGGGGGATAAATGGGGGGTGAGCGTGAGAGAGGGACAGACACAAAGAGACAAACAGGTCTATAAATCCGTGTCTCTCTTTTCTCAGGGTGGGAAGGCCCGCCCCCTGGGCCGCGCTGCGAGGTCTTCATCAGCCAGCTGCCGCGGGACACCTACGAGGATAGGCTCCTCCCCCTCTTCAGCTCCGTGGGCCCTCTGTGGGAGTTCCGGCTCATGATGAACTTCAGCGGTCAAAACCGCGGCTTCGCCTACGCCAAGTACGGCTCGTCGATGCTGGCCGCCGACGCCATCCGCCTGCTGCACGGCCACCTGCTGGAGGACGGCGTCCGCCTCAGCGTCCGCCACAGCACGGAGAAAAGACACGTCTGCATCGGAGCGCTGCCGGCCGCCACCCGGCAGGAAGATCTGCTGCAGGTACAAGTCACGCCGTCTCCATGGTTACGGCGTTCTACAAAAAGGGTTTATGGGTCAGATGCAAAATCACTGGTGACTTTTCTCTTTTCCAGTGCTCAGAAAAGAAAAGCGCATCTCAAAATAGAACCACACGCACGGATTGCAAGAATAGTTACAAAGTATATCCATAGCAGTGACATATAAGGGAGCCTGGGTATGGATAAAAAAATATATATATTAAATAGAATATATAGCAGCAATGCACCTTATTTTATTATTGGCTATTTAGCTTAACCCTGGATATTAGTTCATTTTCATTTACTTAATTTTGTTCCACACCATTTGAACATGTGATGGCACGACAAAGAATCCTTGAACCATTTGACGAGTTACAGGCAAATTAAAAATGTTTGTGTTATTTGTATCGGCTGATGCCAACACGTGGCTGTTTGTTTGAAGCTGTGATTTCAGTGCTTTGAGAAATTTCACATAATTGGTCCAAAAGAATATTATTTAGTTCCTGCAAATCATTTTGAAACAGGCCCATGCTTCACACTCAATTGAGGGACTAAATTGACATTATATTGACTATATTTGGCTACAATGTGTCATTTTGTTCAATTTTTGATGTTGGTTTGCCAGAGGATTTTTTGAACGTAAAAAATGTTCCCTGGCTCCATTTTTTTTTGATTTTTTTGATTGAAAGACGTCTTCTGATCCACCAATGAAAACGTCTCTCACTGATGTTGTCTGGCCTGACTGTTGTGATGTGTTCAGGTCCTGCGTGCGCTGGCGGAGGGGGTGGAGCGAGTGTCCCTGAAGTCCGGTCCTGGAATCGAGGGGGTGTCGGCTATGGTCGCCTTCTCCTCCCACCACGCCGCCTCCATGGCCAAGAAGATGCTGGTGGAAGGTGAGCGAGCGCCATGGAATCTTTCGTGCTCCTCACTGCTGAGGTCGTTAAACTTCTTCTTCTTCTCCAGCCTTTAAGAAGCAGTTTGCGCTGAGCATCTCCATCAAGTGGCAGTCGGCCATGAAGCCGAGTCCGTACGAGCCGCTCCCGCGCATGAAATCCAAGAGCTTCCTGGTGTCGCCAAACAGGCCGCCACGCGCACCGCGCCACTCCCACAATCCACCGCAGCCCTTGGCCACGCCTCCTCCACGTCTGGCCTCTCATCCAACAAATCCCCAAGGTTCCTTCAGAGCGGTGGGAGGAGGAGGTGCCGTCGTGGTCCCCCAGCACGCCCTCCTTCCTTGCCACGCCTCCCCGGAGCAGCAGGTGGCCACGCCCACCCCGGTGACGCTCCTGCAGCAGATGTGTGCGATGGCGGGACTCGGCGCGCCGCTCTACGAGGTTTTCTACAGCCACGCCGCCCCCGACGGATTCCTCTACTTCTCCTTCGCCGTGAGTATCCCCGGCATCACCAACACCTTCACGGGGCTGGTGATGGTTTTGGCGGGACCGGCCGCCGCCGCGCTGGAGGAGGCGCGGCAGGCGGCGGCGCAGCAGGTGCTGCAGCGTGTTTACAGCCAGTCATGAGAACGCGCTCTGAGAACACGCTACGTTCGCGTTACCGTTGGTTTCTTTGTTCATTTCTGCATGTTTTTATAAGTAGTTAATTAGTGGTAGTGATTTAAATGGTTTGTCTGGTTTTGAGCTGCTGTGGTTCCTTTGACGCATGTTTTTTCCGTGTTTGATGATGGACTGTTCCTCATTTTTAATAAAAATGAGATTTGAATAGAAAACGTGGCGCTGGCGTTTTCTTTAAGTGAAATGAAGGATTAATGGAAAGGGAGTCTCTTTTTTTTTTTTTATGAGGATTATTCATTATTTTAATGACCACTTACAAAAAGTGCAGGAAGTCAGAGGTCATGAGGGTCAATGAATGTGTCACCACGGTCCACTCGTGTGTTTTCAGTATAATAATGATACATTTAATTGATATAGCTCATATTCAGCTCAAGGTTTAATAGTCTGTAAAAACATCCTCAGTTAGTTAGCTGTTGTTTCTAATTTATAGTTTTTTTAACCAGTCTTAATATTAGTTATTGTTACCAACGCGTTGAAGTTTAGGCTATTAGTAAGACTGGATTCGCATATGTTAAAACGACTTTGAAAAAGATCTATATATTTGCTTTGGCAGTTTTATATGTGAATGTATCCCTTTGTTGAAATGACGTTTAAAAAGTCCTTTTAAGTGATTTACAGCAAAGGGACTCTGAGGACCGATTCTACTTTGAACTCTGAACAAATGTCCAAAGCCAAACACGTTGCAATTTAACATCAGGGCGACGTGATGGTTTTTATTTCAGACAGAAGAAGCATGTTGAATACAAATCACTTTTCTTTGGAGTTGTTGAGTTGAGCTGCAGCAACTCAATTAATGACGGCGATTCTTTCAGGAAACGTGATTTAGATTCTCACAGACTGGGTGTCTGGATGTTTCCATCATCGTCACGACAACGGCCGTAACACAAGCCGTTGCGTGTGGCTGTCTGGAACGGACTAAACAGGAAGTGAAGGTCTGGAGTTACAGGGACGTGGTTCTTCTCCTGATCTCAGTGATCAGATCGGCTCTGGAAACATCCAACTGTGGAGGGAAACGCGCATCAGTTGTCGGGTGAGATCAGATTGCCGTTATCTGTGTGTGTGCGTGTGCGTGTGTGTGTGCGCGTGCGGTACCTCCTCTCGGCTGGAGACCACGCGCAGTTTGACCACTCCGTCCTTAAGCTCCTGTTCTCCCAGTATGGCGACCAGTGGGATCCCCGACTCCTCACAGTGCTGCAGCTGACTCAGCAGTTTGGGGTTCTTCTTGTACATGACCTCTGCCTGCACACACGCACACACACAGCAAATGACGAATAAGACACAGAAACATTTTATGCGATTCCTTTGCAGCCACAGTTGACATTAAATTCACAATAACAATTTTGAATAACAAAGATGTTTATATACACACACACACACACACACACACACACACACACACACACCTTGATGCCAGCATTCCAGAGCTCCGTGATGAGTTTGAGTTTCTCCTCCAGCAGGTTTTTCTGAGCAGACGCCACCATGACCTGAACCTCCGTGGTCCGGATCTTCTCCGCTGAGGCCTGAACAACAACAACAACAACACAACACTGTTAGGAATCTTGAGACTCACACACTGACCGTCAACACAACATGGTGAGAAACGCCTACGGTACGCCTAACCTCCCTGGGACTGACCTACAGAGCCCAACTTCATGTATTTGACTTTTTTTCCAAGCTTTTATATCGATTCTATATGTTAATCAATTTGAATCAGTACAATAAATGAGATGTATTTACTTTTGTACTTTGTATATTTCTATAGGTTTCTTTAGATCCATGTCAAGTGATGCCTTTACGTTTCGCTAGGTACGGATTCCATACTAGAAATGGCCACGTGTGAATGTATTCAATGTAATCTCCTCGTACCTCCGCCTTCTGCTCCATGATGGAGAAGACCCTCTCGATGCCGATGCTGACGCCCACACACGGAACTTTTCTTCCCTTGGGGTCGAACATACCGACCAGGCCGTCGTAGCGTCCTCCACCGGCCACGCTGCCCACGCTCACGCTCTCCTCGCCGGACGCCGCCCCGTTCTGGGCTTCGCTAGCCAGCGGCGCCACTCCGGCCTGCGTCAGCACCGCCTCGTAGATGATGCCCGTGTAATAATCCAGACCACGGGCCAGACTGAGGTCAAACACCACCTGGAACCAAAACCATACCAGAGATCAGTCAAAAGGTAACAATGTCTCACGATGATGATAGAATAAAAGTATGCATAATTGGTTTTCTCACCTTGTCCGTGACCTGGAAGAGTTGCAGGTAGCTGAAGAGCAGCTTGATGTCCGACAGTCCAGCACACGCCTGTTTACTCTGAGACATTTTCTGGTCCTGCAGGAGGCGCTCTGCTAAATCCATCCCACCTGCAACCACAGACAGAAACGGGTCAGTGGAAAGGATTGATCTGCAGAGACGACTGTGTCCCATTGAATGAAGTCTTCAAACCCAACTTCCCCATTTTGCAGGTCGTTTTTTATCGTAATCCAAAAACCTCTTTCCTTGGGTCTTCTAATGAGCTGATCTTAAAAGTGTTCTCAAGCCACGAATGTTAACGAGGTTTGTGTGAATGTGGTCTCACCTTGCATACTGACGTACTCTCCGATCTGGTCCGCAGCCTCCTCGGACAAACCCTTCTCGTTGACCATTTCCTTCTTCACGTCCTCCCAGGCCATCTACAGGAGAGGAGACAGGAAGAGGAACGTCAGCTTGTTTCAGCGAAAGACAAAAGATTATTATCAGAGTGTTTACTCTCAACCTGACGTTTGGTGCCACAGGTCATACATTTTAAATAACAAAAACATTTTTTAGACCAAGTCCTGTTGATGTAGAGTTTTTTGGGACTCAGCCACTCGTAGCAAAGAATATCTTGATTTTCTTTTCTTTTGTATTTTTTGCTCTTTTGAACTTTATGTACCCAGACCAAAGCCAAAACCAGGACTGGTACCCAGAACCTTCTTTCTAAGTGGCACGAGAGCTAACCACTGCACAACCATGCCACTGGTGTAAAAAAACATCCAAGACACCACTGATCCACTTAAAATTAGTAAAGGTTTTCATCATAGACCTTTTAAGCATTCCCAATCCAGTCCCCACTGGGTCCAACATGCTAATGACCCTGCCGTCAATAGCTTTCCTGATTAATTTGATCACCACCTACCTTGACGTTGAATCCACCAGCACCAAAATGTGCTCTCTGTTTTCATCCCATTCATTCCCATTGACCCTGTGACATCCATTCATGCTGATCCTCATGGTCCAGTGCTTGTGATAGTTTGACCATTAAAGCGTTGTCTTCTTTGTCCCTTGCACTGTGTTGGCCTCATGAAATACTGAGTAAAAATCCAAATTAGCATCCAGAAATCAAGAGTTGATGCATCTCTAAATCTTTCCCAAAGGGCTGGTGCCTCAAAGACCAATCCAGGACATCCAAGACCAAAAAAAATGGTGGTGGACACCACTGATCCACTTAGACCCTGTGAAAATGACTGAAATTTCCCATCCAAAACCATTTGAACCAGTCCACACTTGGTCCAACATGCTAATGACCCTGCCGTCAATAGCTTTCATGACCCTTTTGTTCACCACCTACCTTGACGTTGTATCCAACAGCACTGAGTTCTTGTTACTTCCATCCTTACTGGTAAAGTCACTCGCAGACTCCTCTGGGAAGACCTTTCCCTTCGGTATTTCAACAGAGAATCCAATGTTTTCATTCTCATCCCCATTTGCTTGTGTAATGTAGATCCTCATCAGCTGATGGTGTTGACATCTTTGATCGCACCATTGTGCGTCATGAAATACAAATCCAAAAACGTATCCAGAAATCCAGATTTGATGAATCTCCAAATCCTTGCAAAAATCCTTCCAAATAGGGCAGACATTGAAGGCATTCCTAATCCAGTCCACATCATCATCATCATCTGATGTGGTTGACACCACTGATCCACTTTAACCCCCAGAAAAGGACTGAAAGCCCATCCGAACCAGTTGAGGTATTCCCAATCCAGTCCACACTTGGTCCAACATGTTAATGACCCTGCCGTCAATAGCGTTCCAGATCTGCTTGATTACCAGGTACCCTGACATTGTATCCATCAGCCCCCCATTGATCCAGTAACATCCATCCTTACTGATCTTCAGTGACAAGAAGGAAGATGGACGAGGTGGATGGCTAGAGAACAAGAACCCCAAAGACCAATCCTGAAGATCCAAGACCAATAAAATGTCCTACCAATATGCGCTCAATCCTCTTCTGATTAGCATCTTTCCTTGGCAATTTTGCTGATCCAAGGATTCCGTTATCTCCGTTGGTTTGTGGAATGTAGATCATTGTCACCTGATGTGGTGGACACCACTGATCCACTTAGACCCTGTGAAAAGGACTGACATTTCCCATCCAAAACCATTTTAACCAGTCCACATTTGGTCCAACATGCTAAGGACCCTGCCGTCAATAGCTTTCATGACCCTTTTGATCACCACCTACCTTGACGTTGTATCCAACAGCACTGAGTTCTTGTTGCTTCCATCCTTACTGGTCCTCATGGTAAAGTCACTTGCAGACTCCTCTGGGAAGACCTTTCCCTTCGGTGTTTTATCCAACTATTAGATCTCAACAGAGAATCCAATGTTTTCATTCTGATCCCCATTTGCTTGTGGAATGTAGATCCTCATCAGCTGATGGTGTTGACATCTTTGATCCACCTATACATTGTGAAAAGGGCTGAAATTCCCATCCAAACCATTTGAGGCATTCCCAATCCAGTCCACATCTGGTCCAACATGCTAATGACCCTTCCGTCAATAGCTTTCGTGATTGATTTGATCACCACTTACCTTGACATTGAATCCACCAGCACCAAAATGGGCTCTCAGTTTTCATCCCATTAATACCCATTGATCCCGTAACATCCATTCATGCTGATCCTCATGGTCCACTGATCCACTTTAACCCCCCGAAAAGGACTGAAAGTCCCATCCGAACCATTTGAGGCATTCCCAATCCAGTCCACATCTGGTCCAACATGCTAATGACCCTTCCGTCAATAGCTTTCATGACCCTTTTGATCACCACCTACCTTGACATTGAATCCACCAGCACCAAAATGTGCTCTGTTTTCATCCCATTAATTCCCATTGATCCCGTAACATCCATTCATGCTGATCCTCATGGTCCAGTGCTCATGATTGTTTGACGATCCATGCATTGTCTTCCATTGTGTGTCATGAAATACTCTCCTTGAATACAAATCCAAAAAAGCATCCAGAAATCCAGATTTCATGCATTTCCAAATCATTCCACAAATCTTTCCCAAAGGGCTGGTGCCTCAAGGACCAATCCAGGACATCCAAGACCAATAAAACGTCCTACCATTATGTGCTCCATCCTCCTCTGATTAGCATCTCTTTCATTGGCAATTTTGCAGATCCAAGGATTCCGTTCTCATCTCCGTTGGTTTGTGGAATGTAGATCCTCACCACCTGATTTGGTCGACACCACTGATCCACTTAGACCCTGTGAAAAGGACTGAAATTTCCCATCCAAAACCATTTTAACCAGTCCACATTTGGTCCAACATGCTAAGGACCCTGCCGTCAATAGCTTTCATGACCCTTTTGATCACCACCTACCTTGACATTGAATCCACCAGCACCAAAATGTGCTCTCTGTTTTCATCCCATTAATTCCCATTGATCCCATAACATCCATTCATGCTGATCCTCATGGTCCAGTGCTCATGATTGTTTGACGATCCATGCATTGTCTTCCATTGTGTGTCATGAAATACTCTCCTTGAATACAAATCCAAAAAAGCATCCAGAAATCCAGATTTCATGCATTTCCAAATCATTCCACAAATCTTTCCCAAAGGGCTGGTGCCTCAAGGACCAATCCAGGACATCCAAGACCAATAAAACGTCCTACCATTATGTGCTCCATCCTCCTCTGATTAGCATCTCTTTCATTGGCAATTTTGCAGATCCAAGGATTCCGTTCTCATCTCCATTAGTTTGTGGAATGTAGATCCTTGTCACCTGATGTGATTGACACCACTGATCCACTTTAACCCCCAGAAAAGGACTGAAAGCCCATCCGAACCATTTGAGGCATTCCCAATCCAGTCCACATCTGGTCCAACATGCTAATGACCTTGCATTCAATAGCTTTCCAGATCTGCTTGATTACCAGGTACCCCGACATTGTATCCACCAGCCACCCAATGATCCAGTAACATTCTTCCTTACTGATCTTCAGTGACAAGAAGGGAGATGGACAAGGTGGATGGCTAAAAAAGAACACAGAGGACCAGAAGTAAAAGAGAAATCAGTAATGTTAGTGGTGTGTGGATTGAGCCTTACCTTTTGAAACTTCGTCCAGGTGGATGTGATGTAATGTAACATGTAAAAGTAGGTATTAAAATCGCCGCTTAGCAACTGAACTAAAAAGTGACGTGATGCTTTAACCATGGAACCCCATTCCTCTAGCTGACTGCCCAGTCCCAGCTCCCTGTCTCGCTCCACCCTAGTCTTCATGCAGGTTAGTGGCGGGATGAATTAAGCACCAAGCCCAGTGACCCGGTTAACTCTCAGCAAGCTGAAAATCACCTCGGCGGTCATGGAGTGCCCCCGAGCGCTGCTCTAACCACGTACTGCACCAAAACAAAAAAATAAAATAAAAAAAGATCAACAGAGACGGCCAGTGCCTCGTGTTGCTTATGCCTGACCGGAGGAAGGGTTCCAAGAGACTAAGTGCTATAAGTAAGTAGTATCGTTATAGAATAAATAACCAAAACAACAGAGGAAACAATTATCTATCAGCAAACACTCCCTTAACCAAAATACAACAACAAACCACTAAATTGCACGAACATTTAATGGAAGAATCCAGACGAGCCTGTAACAGCTTGTCTCAAATAAGTAAATCACGTCAAACTACATTATGGGTTGTGAGCTTGTACAGATGTCAGTCATATTAGTGTTGTGTGGATAAGTGTAGAGGATGTTGGCTTGAGAAACAAACCAGAGAAAGGCAGATGCTGGTGCAGCAGACCAGGTTCTGAGAGACCAGACATGGTCTTTATACCTTTCGAAAAAGGTCAAAGCAGAGTGAGATATTGGCATTTCTACCAATCCAGGTTTTCCAGTTTGTTGCCCATTGGTTTTTGGAATTCAGTTTTAAACACTGATCCACCTTAACACTGTCCACAAATCCTTCCAAATAGGGCAAAGACATTTGAGGCATTCCCAATCCAGTCCACACTTGGTCCAACATGCTAATAGCTTTCCAGACCTGCTTGATTACCAGGTACACTGACATTGTATCCACCGGCCCCCCATTGATCCAGTAACATCCATCCTTACTGATCTTCAGTGACAAGAAGGAAGATGGACGAGGTGGATGGCTAGAGAACAAGAACCCCAAAGACCAATCCTGAAGATCCAAGACAAATAAAATGTCCTACCAATATGCGCTCAATCCTCTTCTGATTAGCATCCCTTTCCTTGGCAATTTTGCTGATCCAAGGATTCCGTTATTATCTCCGTTGGTTTGTGGAATGTAGATCCTTGTCACCTGATGTGGTGGACACCACTGATCCACTTAGACCCTGTGAAAATGAGTGAAATTTCCCATCCAAAACCATTCGAACCAGTCCACACTTGGTCCAACATGCTAATAACCCTGCCGTCAATAGCTTTCATGACCCTTTTGATCACCACCTACCTTGACATTGAATCCACCAGCACCAAAATGTGCTCTCTGTTTTCATCCTATTAATTCCCATTGATCCCGTAACATCCATTCATGCTGATCCTCATGGTCCAGTGCTCATGATTGTTTGACAATCAATGCATTGTCTTCCATTGTGTGTCATGAAATACTCTCCTTGAATACAAATCCAAAAAAGCATCCAGATTTCATGCATTTCCAAATCATTCCACAAATCTTTCCCAAAGGGCTGGTGCCTCAAAAACCAATCCAGGACATCCAAGACCAATAAAAAGTCCTTCCGTTTTGTACTCCATCCTCCTCTGATTAGCATCCCTTTCATTGGCAATTTTGCAGATCCAAGGATTCCGTTCTCATCTCCGTTGGTTTGTGGAATGTAGATCCTCATCACCTGATTTGGTCGACACCACTGATCCACTTAGACCCTGTGAAAAGGACTGACATTTCCCATCCAAAACCATTTTAACCAGTCCACATTTGGTCCAACATGCTAAGGACCCTGCCGTCAGTAGCTTTCATGACCCTTTTGATCACCACCTACCTTGACGTTGTATCCAACAGCACTGAGTTCTTCTTGCTTCCATCCTTACTGGTTCTCATGGTAAAGTCACTTGCAGACTCCTCTGGGAAGACCTTTCCCTTCGGTGTTTTGTCCAACTATTAGATCTCAACAGAGAATCCAATGTTTTCATTCTGATCCCCATTTGCTTGTGGAATGTAGATCCTCATCAGCGTGAAATCATTGTGAAAAAGACTGAAATTCCCATCCGAACCATTTGAGGCATTCCCCCTCTCCTTGAGTACAAATCCAAAATTAGCATCCAGGAATCCAGATTTCATGCATTTCCAAATCATTCCAAAAATCTTTCCCAAAGGGCTGGTGCCTCAAAGACCAATCCAGGACATCCAAGACCAATAAAACGTCCTACCATTATGTGCTCCATCCTCCTCTGATTAGCATCTCTTTCATTGGCAATTTTGCTGATCCAATGATTCCGTTCTCATCTCCATTGGTTTTGTGGAATGTAGATCCTTATCACCTGATGTGGTTGACACCACTGATCTACTTTAACCATGTTAAAAGGACTGAAAGTCCCATCCGAACCAGTTGAGGTATTCCCAATCCAGTCCACACTTGGTCCAACATGCTAATAGCTTTCCAGACCTGCTTGATTACCAGGTACCCTGACATTGTATCCACCAGCCACCCAATGATCCAGTAACATTCTTCCTTACTGATCTTCAGTGACAAGAAGGGAGATGGACAAGGTGGATGGCTAAAAAAGAACACAGAGGACCAGAAGTAAACGAGAAATCAGTAATGTTAGTGGTGTGTGGATTGAGCCTTACCTTTTGAAACTTCGTCCAGGTGGATGTGATGTAATGTAACATGTAAAAGTAGGTATTAAAATCGCTGCTTAGCAACTGAACTAAAAAGTGACGTGATGCTTTAACCATGGAACCCCATTCCTCTAGCTGACTGCCCAGTCCCAGCTCCCTGTCTCGCTCCACCCTAGTCTTCATGCAGGTTAGTGGCGGGATGAATTAAGCACCAAGCCCAGTGACCCGGTTAACTCTCAGCAAGCTGAAAATCACCTCGGCGGTCATGGAGTGCCCCCGAGCGCTGCTCTAACCACGTACTGCACCAAAACAAAAAAATAAAAAAAGATCAACAGAGACGGCCAGTGCCTCGTGTTGCTTATGCCTGACCGGAGGAAGGGGTCCAAGAGACTAAGTGCTATAAGTAAGTAGTATCGTTATAGAATAAATAACCAAAACAACAGAGGAAACAATTATCTATAAGCAAACACTCCCTTAACCAAAATACAACAACAAACCACTAAATTGCACTAACATTTAATGGAAGATTCCAGACGAGCCTGTAACAGCTTGTCTCAAATAAGTAAATCACGTCAAACTACATTATGGGTTGTGAGCTTGTACAGATGTCAGTCATATAAGTGTTGTGTGGATAAGTGTAGAGGATGTTGGATTGAGAAACAAACCAGAGAAAGGCAGATGCTGGTGCAGCAGACCAGGCTTCTGAGACCAGACATGGTCTTTATACCTTTCGAAAAAGGTCAAAGCAGAGTGAGATATTGGCATTTCTACCAATCCAGGTTTTCCAGTTTGTTGCCCATTGGTTTGTGGAATTCAGTTTTAAACACTGATCCACCTTAACACTGTCCACAAATCCTTCCAAATAGGGCAAAGACATTTGAGGCATTCCCAATCCAGTCCACACTTGGTCCAACATGTTAATAGCTTTCCAGACCTGCTTGATTACCAGGTACACTGACATTGTATCCACCAGCCCCCCATTGATCCAGTAACATCCATCCTTACTGATCTTCAGTGACAAGAAGGAAGATGGACGAGGTGGATGGCTAGAGAACAAGAACCCCAAAGACCAATCCTGAAGATCCAAGACAAATAAAATGTCCTACCAATATGCGCTCAATCCTCTTCTGATTAGCATCCCTTTCCTTGGCAATTTTGCTGATCCAAGGATTCCGTTAT
>JAFBJU010002386.1:22817-126591 GCA_016785305.1 Colistium nudipinnis
ATCTCCGTTGGTTTGTGGAATGTAGATCCTCATCACCTTATGTGGTTGACACCACTGATCCACTTTAACCCCCAGAAAAGGACTGAAAGCCCATCCGAACCATTTGAGGCATTCCCAATCCAGTCCACATCTGGTCCAACATGCTAATGACCCTGCTATCAATAGCTTTCCTGGTTGATTTGATCACCACCTACCTTGACATTGAATCCACCAGCACCAAAATGTGCTCTCGGTTTTCATCCCATTAATACCCATTGATCCCGTAACATCCATTCATGCTGATCCTCATGGTCCAGTGCTCATGATTGTTTGACAATCAATGCATTGTCTTCCATTGTGCGCCATGAAATGCTCTCCTTGAGTACAAATCCAAAAAAGCATCCAGAAATCCAGATTTCATGCATTTCCAAATCATTCCACAAATCTTTCCCAAAGGGCTGGTGCCTCAAAGACCAATCCAGGACATACAAGACCAATAAAAAGTCCTTTCATTTTGTGCTCCATCCTCCTCTGATTAGCATCCCTTTCATTGGCAATTTTGCAGATCCAAGGATTCCGTTCTCATCTCCGTTGGTTTGTGGAATGTAGATCCTCACCACCTGATTTGGTCGACACCACTGATCCACTTAGACCCTGTGAAAAGGACTGAAATTTCCCATCCAAAACCATTTTAACCAGTCCACATTTGGTCCAACATGCTAAGGACCCTGCCGTCAATAGCTTTCATGACCCTTTTGATCACCACCTACCTCGACATTGAATCCACCAGCACCAAAATGTGCTCTCTGTTTTCATCCCATTAATTCCCATTGATCCCATAACATCCATTCAAGCTGATCCTCATAGTCCAGTGCTCATGATTGTTTGACGATCCATGCATTGTCTTCCATTGTGTCATGAAATACTCTCCTTGAATACAAATCCAAAAAAGCATCCAGAAATCCTGATTTGATGAATCTCCAAATCCTTACACCAATCCTTGAAAATAGGGCAAGACATTTAAGGCACACCCAATCCAGTCCACGCATGGTCCAACATGCTAATGACCCTGCTGTCAATAGCTTTTTACCAAAGGCCACTTTTTCAGTTTCCATTTTTGTGCTCCATCCTCATTCACCCTGTTGTACCAAGATAACCAACCTAATATTGGGAATAGATCTTTTCCATTTCAGCTTAGTCCAGAGATTGCAGAAAACGTCCAAAACCCAGTCCAAGGTTCCCATGAAACTCAAATTTCAAACTTTATACCATTGTGTGAGCAAATGCACTTTGTGCTTGAATTGAACCTTGTATTCCATTGATGGAAAAATGTCCAAACCCATATTTGCAGATGGTATCATGTGTCCAAACTTCACAACAAACCATCTCCTTCAGGTTAATGCACATGAAAATAGTTTTTGACTCTTTTGTTCATCGTTTTATTTCTCAACACAGAAACACAAAGTGCGTGCAGAGTGAGAAGGGTAAATGTTTCAACCCATTTGAGCAGCAGAAGAAGAAAATAGAGGAGAACGTTTCCTTTACCTTGTCCAGTTTATCTACAGTAGAACAGATGGTACGGAACTTGTCGTCAGGAACGCCACACACAGCAAACATGCCATCCAGAATCCGTCTGTCGTTGACCTGGAGGTGGAGAACATGGTCAAACATCTGGCCTTCACACTATCAACCAATCACTGTGCTGAACTCATGACACAAACCTTGATACGGAAATCTCCGAGATCCAGCTCGCTGAGGATTTCACAAACAATCTTCAGACACTCAGCGTCAGGAATCATAGCGTCATACTGTCCTGCTATGTCAAAATCCTGAAACACACACATGCGGAATAATGGTTTTAGACCAGGTTAGACCAGATTCATGGTTTCTTACAGCTGTGAAGAAAAAGGCAGGATGACTCACGCATTGGTAGAACTCGCGATAGCGTCCACGGGTCATGGCCGGGTTGTCACGGCGATAGACCTTGGCAATGTGGTAGCGCTTGATGTTGGTTATTTTGTTCATGGCCAGGTATCGGGCAAAGGGCACCTGAAAAAAGGGCTGGTCAAGGAAAAAAACGCCACTTCTTCTACACAGTAGTTCACACAGAGTCATTTAAATTGACTCATAAAATTGTCACACATAGTGAGGATGGGGGCCACATGAGGCCCGCGGGCCCCCAGCTGCATATCCCTTGTTTAGAGCACGTTTTTCATTGTCCAATCTTAGTCCAGGATAAACATCTCAAAAACCAGTCTGTTTATTAGCAATTGTCTTTCTTAAAACATCATTCTGATAGCAACATGTCATACTGCTTCCAACACAAAGCAGTAACATTTTCATAATGCATCAGCAAAAAAAGCTTTAAAAATACATTAAGCTCGCTGGTATAGAGTATATGAAAACAAACAATATAATTGAAAAAAAAAATAATAATAATGATGTATTATTCATGAAGGATACAGTGAGGTCGTATCTGAGGGACAGCAGCTCTCCTCCTTGGTCTTTCAGGTCGTAGATGAGCTTGGAATCTTCTCCATATTTCCCCGTCAATGTTTCCTGTACAGCGACCGGAAGGTCATGAACTTTTTATGTTTGATTGCGAGATTAGTTAGAAGTTTCGAACAATTTTTAACCACACACGATGAGGCGTGTGGAAATTCTACCTTGAGTTCAAACACAGGCGTGTCAATGGTCTCTGCTCCGTGACGTTTGAAGCAGCTGACGATGGTGTTGAAGACTTTCTCTCTGATGGCCATCTGCTTCGGGTTATAGTCCCTCGTTCCCTGAAACAGAAAAACTTTGGTTGTGAACCGTCTGTCCGTCACATGAATTAAAACCCAAATGCGTTTGGCGAGTTAGGCCTGGGACAAACTGCCTGTGTTATACATGCATGCATGACAGTTACAGCATTTCCACCAAGCAGAGGGTCGGGGGAGAGGTGGCGTAGTGGTGAGGGAGACAGGCATCAGACCAGAGGGTTGCCGGTTTGAGGCCCAGTCAAGGTGGTCTCCATCTGCAAGGATGCACAAACCCCTGCCACTAACAAAAAGGGACGCCACCTCGAATGGCCCTGAGCAAGGCACTAACCCCATCTGCTCCCCGGACGCTCACAGCTGTCCACTGCTCTGTGGCCTTGCATGCGCCACAGATGGGTCAAATGCAGAGGTCAAATTTCCCCCGACTTGTGCGTGTCTGCATGTGCATGTTTGTGTGGGACGATGTGCAATTCTAATTCTAAGCAGTTGAGTTTCGTTCCGTTCAGTTTTTATGTTTAGTGGGCGGGATGACATTATAACAGACTACCATTTTTTTATAATACAACTGTAGTTGTAGATGTTATGTTCTATAAGGAGAAAATGGAGACGTCAAAGCTGAAACCTGTAGTTATATGCATCCTTTATTGTGTGAATGGCTGTAGTTCTGCGGCCTTACCTTTGCGGTCTTGAGGACAAACTGGTGTTTGACTTCATCTCCTCCCAACTTTGCTTTTAGCTCTAGAAGTTTGGCTACTTCTTCATCGATCTGCAACACACAAGACGATAGGAACTTGAGCAGCTGCTCTAAAGGATTTACAGAAGTAGTTCACATCAGTAACACAAAAAAGAAGGAAAAGAAAATGACAGATATGAACAGCATTGGAGGCTTACCTGTGCAGCAGTGACCCCAGGAACAGAATGCAGAAACCGGAAACGCCATGCAGTCCGAGAGCCAACCAGACCAGAGCAAGCACGGATACGCAACATGCCCAGCATGTTCAGACCCCAGCGCAACGGACACACAAAAATAAGGGTCCAAAAAAAAGAAGAAAAAAAAATTGGATAAGGAAAAGTTCAAGGGTACATCATGGGATGTACGGTGGACACAGTGGAGAGTAGAGGTCGAGATGAGCAGTGAGGTCCAGGGGTAGGTGGTGTTGATGATGATGATGATGATGAGGGTCGAGGCAGGCGGAGGTCACCCAGAGTAGAACAGGAGAAAAGTGGTAAGCAACCTTAGCACTACGGGGGGCGTGGTGCATCATCATCATCATCATCACAGCATGGAGGATAAAACATGAGACGCAGCAAGTCAATCAAAGCGTCCCTCACAAACACACCGTCTACTGCCAAGCATTGCAAAAGCTTCCCACATTTAAATACATCACGTCATGCTTATGGCGTATCGAACATGTGTGTGCTTATAGATGACAAGTCCCAAAACGTCCTCCATCGCATCCAAAACAAACAATGTGCAGTATTCAGCATATTCACAGATAAACAGAATGCATTTTGAGAAACACCGGTCCTGGTTTAAACCTTTATTAGAATATTACGATATTAAAACGTTCATTGTTCTTCCAGAGGATCTGATTTGCAGAATCCTTACTCGCCGCTGATTTTGTTGTGCGCCCATAATATGGCAATTATGGTAATGGCACTCCGACTGCTCAGACAGAGTTACTGACTATTACTCCGTTTGCTCTCATTTTCATAAATACTATACCACTACTAAATACTTTTAAGGTGTACTTTCAAAGTGTCAAAAATACAGTGTAAAGTTGGAAACTGTCTGAATAGTCGGTGAATTACCATAATTTTCATAATATGGGCGCACGCCAACATTGAATGACGCGTGATTAAATTGACAACAGCTTGTGTCTTCATCACGTTAATTGCATTGCCGAGATTGATCTATTCTAATAAAGTTGAATCAAAGTTTGTGAGTCGTTTATCTTATAATATTTGTTCAAGATCGATTTGCTTAATAACAGCACTAGCAAGCTAGGGGAGACCCAGCGTGTAAAACACCGGCATGCAGGCTGCTGGCATGCCACGGCATGTGAAGCTAACTGTAACGGGCCGTGTTCCATTAAGCATCACCCTGTTCCCTATGAATGAAATGCTGAATAAATGTCACATTTAAATAATAAATGGAGGCACATAAAATAAATGCACACGTGGGTTTATTTTAGAATGACACTTCACTAAAAACCCAGCCAGCTAGCTGTGGTTAACTCCAGATGCTAAGATTCCAGCCAGGCATACTGCTCTTCGCCGGATGTTGCTAAGCTATCAATGCTAACTCCGGACACTGACCTGGTCTTTGCTGGCCTTCGCAGTCTTTAGCTTCCGGACAACTTCCCCCTGGACTTTAATCGCCTCCTGGATCTGTGTCTTATCCTCCATTTCTGTACCGGTGTAGGTCAACAGAATTTAAAACTACTGCCGTACAGACAGTGCGGAAGTAAAGCGAAAAAGGAAGTGTAATCAGCTTCCGTTTATCAAACATTTTTTCAGGGGTAATACTTCCGGGTGAAAGTGTGCATGATAAAATGTATTCGGAGTTTTAGACGATATTCAGGGCAATTAAAACCGGTTTATAACGGACATAATATGTCATTACTTGGAACTTTGTTCCCGTCATTCACAATTAATTCCTAGTGTAACGAAACACTTTTTATTTCAGAATAACGATAAAAAAACGTAAATCCTAAAATATGTTTCTGTTTAATAAAGGGGGAAAATGTGTGTCCAAGTTCAACTCTGTTGAAACATGTTGTTCTTTATAATATTGTCAGTTCTTGACCTTGTAAATGTAAAAATACACAAATACACTAAAAGTTGTTTTACAGTATATTTTATTGCCAGTTTATTGCCAACATTTAAAGAGATGCTGAGAAATGCAATTATAGAGTTAAATTAAAATGTTAACATGTAGAATTTACACGTAGATCATTGAACTCCTGAACTCACACAAACCAACACACGCTTGTTTACACAAAGTCAGAGCATGGACAAAGTTCACCGGAGCCGAGTGAGCAGAATTCTCCATCAGCAGCATGTCTGTGAGTATCACTATAATGATAAATAGACTGGAAACGCTGTATAATATTGTGAGTAAAACTAACTTAAATGTGGAGGATCTAATTGCATTGTGGATTTTGAAGTAGTAGTTTTAGTTTTCTGTGGCTGTTGAAGTGCAGCAGGAGATGAAAATGACACAAGCGCCACTTAACTGCTTCACAGTGATTTATTTGAAGGGCTCCTCTATACTTATGGGGTCCTATATTTGTGGAGATCCACCTTTAATCCACACAATACACTGAAAACAATGTTGCTCCACAGGGCTCCGTCCACATTGACGTGTCTCCTCCTCCGCCGGGACTCGAAGACGACTATGGAAGACTTTTGACCTCCGATTCTCTCCTCTTCCTGCACGAGCTGATCTCCACGTTTAATGAGGAGGTGGATCAGGTGAGTCAGCTGAAAACAAAAAAATAAATAAGTGTAAATGTGTCGATGACTTCATTCTGAGGCCATTGTCTCTAGGTCCTGCGCTTGCGAGTTTCCAGAAAGGCCCAGCTTGACCTTTCAGGTGAGCTGCCGACCTTCCGGCAGGACACCGCCCACATCAGGACGGACTCCACCTGGCAGGTTCTCCCCGTCCCTCGGAGGCTCCGGAGAAGACACGTGGACGTTGGAGACATGGCTCCTTGCGACACCCAGCGCTTCATCCACGCTCTCAGATCCCCAGCAGAGGGCATCCAGGTTTCACCACCTTAGAACATACAATACACAACCACACAGAGATCAACACATATATTTCTTACTTGGCAATGACAAAAATATCTAATTCTGTCTTTTAATGTATGAATAATATATGGATTTTCAACATTTACTATCGTTTTAGAACCTACTTTTTATGTGAAGCTTCTGTGATCATCAGTAAAAGCTATAAATACAATTTATTGTATAATTATTATTATTATTATTATTATTATTATTATTATTATTATTATTATTATTATTATTATTATTAATATAAGTACATGTGACCACAATCTTCTCTTTGGTTTCTGCAGGTGGACTTTGACGACGGGAACTGTCCCACGTTTCATAACCAAATCAAAGGCATCCATAATATTTTCAAGGCAGTGCACAACCACTTTCCAGGTACGTGGTTTACTTGAAAAAAAAAATGTAATAAAAATTCTACCGCCTCTGGAACAAAGAACTGAGCTCACCGTTCCGTGTGTTGCCAGATGTTCCACACATATCTCAGGCTCCGGTGCTGATGCTTCGTCCTCGAGCCTGGAACATGGTGGAGCACAACATGATGGTAAAATTCATTTATTGAAGTGATCTGTCCTCATGTTAAAGATTATAAAATAAAACCTAACCAGACACTCAAAGTGTTAGTGCTGAAAATATAATCGCATTTATAATTTAATTGAATAAAATGTTTATTCTTTTGACAGGTGGAGGGCAGACAGGTTCCTGGTCCTCTCTTTGACTTTGGACTCATCATGTTTCACTGTGGAAAAACACTGTTTGAAAACAAGAGTGGGCCCTTCTTCTACCTGTCAAAAGTAACACACGCGCACACAAATACACACAGAGCTAAAAAACGAAACAAAACACACATATGGTTAACTTGAAGCTCACCCGTTTCCTGGGGGTTTTTTTTGTCAGGTGGAGAGCTTCATGGAGGCCAGATTGTGGAACAAGATATTTGTCTGGACACAACAGAAGGTTAAACATGAACAATTGTCAACAAATATTGTGTCACAGTTGTGGGAACAGCTGAGAATATCTAATTATTCAATGTCTTTTCAAAATGGATGAATTCATTTCTCATATCAGTGGTTGCCTATTAATAATCCATCGATAAACACGTGCCTGTAGCTGGGCCTCCCTGTGGGCAGCGTGAAGGCCACGGTTCTGATTGAGAACGTTTTGGCCTCGTTTGAGATGGACGAGATTCTCTATGAGCTGCGAGATCATTCTGCAGGACTCAACTGTGGCATCTGGGATTATTCAGCCTCCTTCATCAACAAATTCGGTGAGACATTTTTTTTGTGGACTTTTAACATGGGGAGAGGGGGGGCAGTTAAATGTATTTTTAACATCCATGGCTCTGATGTGTGTGTGTGTGTCTCTGGTCCAGGACATCGTCCGTCCTTCCTGCTGCCCGACCGCAGCAAATACGTCAACATGGAGAAGCGGTTTCTGCGCAGCTACATGGACCTGGTGGTCCAGACCAGTCATCGGCGAGGAGCTCTAGCCACGGGAGGGATGGCTGCTGTGCTGCTCCCCCGGGACCAGGACGGCGAATCCTACAGGACGGCGTTGGCTGGCGTCACCAGGCAGGAGACGTTCTCACACACACACACACACAGTGACATCATGAGAAGGTTTCTCCTGTAGCCAGGTCAAAACATTTCAATCCAAAAACTTAGGCTTCCAAAGTCTCTCTTAAAAGGGGTTTCCTCCCCCCTCCACAACGTGTTCAAATCGTCCTACAGCGATGGAGTTGGTGTGATGCGTTTTTTTTTGTTTTTTTTCCATTTTTAAACATAATGAACCCTTCTGATCCTCTTCAGACTGAAGCTGCTGGAGATCAAGGCAGGAGTGGACGGCTTCATGGTCTATGACCTGGGCCTGATCGAACCCATGCAGAAAGTAAGTACTGGATATTAATCTACCTTAATTTTATTTTACTATCCATTTTATTACCCAAAAACTATTTTGGAATAACAAAACAAAATGTTTGTAAGTCGGAATCCTGTAGACTTTCTGTACATGCTCATTCTTCACCTTCTCCAGCTCTTCAAACTTCACACTGAAGGACACAATCAGCTCCACCAGCTTCGAGGCGACGTCACCGTGACCACCGTTGACCTTCTGTCTGTGCCCAAGGTCAGTGGACCAAAGAATGGTGGGAAAACTAGCTGGTGGCTTCACAGCAGGCTTCGATCTACTGACCGCCAATAATCAAGTAGAATCTGATGCGTCTCTTTAGGCAGGTGTCACAGTTTACGGTTTGAAGCATAACATTGCTGTCGGAGTCCTCTTCATCCACGCTTGGCTCTCAGGTTAAAAAAAAATCACTCATTCATTTTCATCTAAAATATAAAGGTATAAAAGTGTGGCTGAGGGCTTTTGGTCTGTTTCTCAGGTAAAGGCCATTTTTTCTTCAGAGGTCACGTTGAAGATTCAGCCACAGCAGAGATCTCCAGATCACAGGTGGGTTCGGTATGATGTGAACAGGGGGAACATATGTTGCGTTACCTTGGATCACGTGTGTGCGTGTTTCAGGTGTGGCAGTGGATCCGTCATCAGACTCGCCTGGAGGACGACAGCAGGCTGGTGAACAGGCGGCTGGTGACAGACTTCACGAAGGAGGTCACGGCGGAGCTCAGCTCTCTGGGTCACTCGATAAGGTAAATATGAAAAATATATATTTTAGGAAATGACAGTGACACAGTGAAAAACCACCAAGATCTGTATGAAATATGTTGCATGTTAGTGTCTCCAGAGCCACTTTTATAAATAAATATATTTATAAAAGTACACTTTAAGAATAATAGTCATGAAATAAGAATGTACACATCTGCCCACATCTCTACTTAAATACTACTGAATTGAATTTGTGTAATATCAGCAAAAACTCACGACATTCATTTATAATTATGATATAAAATATACATATTTATTATTAGTATTGCAACATCATTTATTCTGTCCCAGGTTCAGTGTTAAGGTTTTGTTCTGGTTCAGAGGCTCACGTCCTGTGTCTCTCTGTCTTCTACAGTGATAAACAGAGGTTACACACAGCGGCAGACATGTTCCTGGAGGTGGTCCTGATGAGAGATTTCCCAGAATTCATCACCACCTACTTGAATGAGAACCACACCTTCCTCCGCTCTCAGAGCAGTGGACGAGTGGAGACTCTGGACAAACGTCTGCCAAAACCCAATCTGTGAGGCTCTGGCTTGAAGTCTTTAAATGGTTTCATGTATTTCATGAATTTGAATAAACAAATGCAAGATGTGTTCAAAAGTGTGTAGTTGTGATTCTTTCATGAATTATCGGGTGGTTGTCAGAAGGTGCATTGATGGCGCCACCTTGATCTCAGAACTCTGACTTTACTTTCTTTCTTTCTTCATCTTCTGTTCTTTGTTAACAGTGGATGGAAAACAAACGGAATCTGTATTGCATCTGCTCTATTCACCGCCTCAGGTTTTAACCTAAAAGTCCAGCTCAACGAGGTCATGAAATGAAACCAGTGGCCCTGGTTCAACATTGGAAAGAACATGACAGTCAGAATTGGGAGAATAAAGCAGCAGTAGCACACCTGAAGTTTGTCACCAACGCACAACAGACACACACAGACACGCCTGAACCTGGAGTGATACTGCTCAGCTCTGATTTTATGACTCAACCCAATGATGGTTGAACAGTTGGATATTTCTGTCACTCCTGAGTCATCGCCAAATGTCAAACACCTTCTGGCCGTGGAAGGGTGACGATGTTGACACTTACGTAAGTCACTGACTCTTGACTAAAGTCAAATAAATAAACTTTGTCCAAACGTCCAAAGATCAAATAATGGTTAGACTCTCATGTGTCCATCAAATAAGAATTTAGTCTTAAACATTTACATATTATCATGATATATATTTTTAACCCTTTCAGGAAGGTGAAAATGAAATGTGGGTCGAGATTTACAAAGAAGCGCAGACACCGTGCAACTCACTGAAAGCTCAGAGTGTCCCGCAGAGACAGGACACCGTCCCACCACCTCAGCCCCAACGTCAACAGCGTCCCCTTTCCTCTCTGACAGGAAGGGGGACCAGGCCCATTTTGGACACACCGCCCCGGACCAGTGGGGCAGAGGACTACTTCTTTGACAGGAAGCTGCATCTGGGCAGTAAACTGGCAATTCTCTCCTGCAAGTTGGCAAAGGTCAACGCCCAATGCAGAGAGCAGAGCACAGAGTCCTTCAAGAGGTCCGTGGATTTAGTGAGCACGGGAGACACTCAGACACCAAGTGAGCTGAGGGCCCTCTCTTGGTTGGAGAGTCCTACTGACCCCCCAGCACTAACCAGGAGAAGATCTCCTCACCACACGCTGAAAATCACTGCAGATGGTATGTTGAAGGTTTTCAATCAACCAGAGAAACGCTGATATGTTGAGATGGTTGAAGACGTAAAAATGTGTTGAGATTTTGCTTTTGTTCTGAACAGACAAGACAGACGATGGTGGAGCGGTCCAGTCAGCGCAAAACTGCATCAAGGAAATGACGAAAATGCATCTTGATGACTTCCCATCACCAGGATCTCAGGAGGCGTCAAAGATACCAATTTCGGTCAAAACACAGACCCAGAGACTAGAACCCCAAGATGGGAGGAACCGGGACACAAAGGCCCACAGTGTCCTCCAACCTTTAGTCCAGGTTTCAATGAACCTGTCGTCCTGCCTGAAGCAGCTCACATCCGACAACTGGTAAGTGTGAAAGTGTGTGAAAGTTCTGCAAGCCCAAAAGTATCTTCCAGTTTAACCCACTTCCCGATGTCCGAGGGACACAGGACCAAGACCAGTGTGTTCGGCATCCCAGAAAACCCCCCAGTTCCAACTTTCATCTTTCTAGGAGCGACCCTTCACCAAAACCCCAACCCTAGTTCCAAAGTGATAGGGGTTATAAGCCTGGAATTTGGGTTTTGGTAACCCTAACCCTAACCCTAATTCCAGACTTAAAGAGGTCACAAGAGAAAAACTGGGGTTAGGGTTTAGGTGATTGGTTGGGGCTAAAGAGATGAGAGTTGGTACCCAAGGGTTTTCTGGGATGCCGCTGGTTGTGGTCCCGTGTCTCTCGGACATCGGGAAGTAGGTGAAACTGCGAGACACTTTTGTGTGTTTTGACCTTTAACCTACTTCCCGATGTCGCACTGGTCTTGGTCCCGTGTTGCTTGGAGATCGGGAAATAGGTGAACGGTCAAAACTCACAGAACAATATCGTGTTTTCGCCCATTTCCCGATGTCCGAGGGACACAGGACCAAAACCAATGCGTTCGGCATCCCAGAAAACCCCCCAGTACCAACTTTCATCTCTGTAGCTGCAACCTTTCACCAAAACCCTAACCCTGATCCCAAAGTGATAGGGGTTATAAGCCTGGAATTAGGGTTTTAGTAACCCTAACCCTAACCCTATTTCCAGACTTATAGGGGCTATGAGACTGGAATTAGGGTTAGGGTTTTGGTGAAGGGTCTCTGCTAGAGTGATGAAAGTTGGTACTAGGGGGTTTTCAGGGATGCCGAACGCGCTGGTTGTGGTCCCGTGTCTCTCGGACATCGGGAAGTAGGTAAACGGTCAAAACTCACAGAACGATCTCACGTTTTTGCCCACTTCCTGATGTCCGAGGGATACAGGACCAAAACCAGTGCGTTCGGCCTCCCAGAAAACCCCCAGTACCAAATTTCATCTGTGTAGCTGCAACCCTTCACCACTATAAGCCTAGAATTAGGGTTTTAGTAACCCTAACCCTAACCCTATTTCCAGACTTATAGGGGCTATGAGACTGGAATTAGGGTTAGGGTTTTGGTGAAGGGTCTCTGCTAGAGTGATGAAAGTTGGTACTAGGGGGTTTTCAGGGATGCCGAACGCGCTGGTTGTGGTCCCGTGTCTCTCGGACATCGGGAAGTAGGTTAAAGGTCAAAACACACAAAAGTGTCTCGCAGTTTCACCTACTTCCCGATGTCCGAGAGACACGGGACCACTAGGCTTTTGGTGAAGGGTTGGTGCTAGAAAGATGAAAGTTGGTACTAGGGGGTTTTCAGGGACCCCGAACGCATTGGTCTTGGTCCTGTGTTGCTCGGACATCGGGAATTAGGTGAACAGTCAAATCCCACAGAATGATCTCGCGTTTTCACCCACTTCCCGATGTCTGAGGGACACAGGACCAAAACCAGCACGTTTGGCATCCCAGAAAACCCCCCCCGTACTAACTTTCATCTTTCCAGCACCAACCCTTCACCAAAACCCTAAACCTGGCTCCAAAGTGATAGGGGTTATAAGCCTGGAATTAGGGTTTTAGTAACCCTAACCCTAACCCTAATTCCAGGCTTATAGGGGTCACAAGAGAGGAATTAGGGTTAGGGTTTTGGAGAAGGGTTGGTGCTAGAAACAGTAAAGTTAGTACTCAGGGGTTTTCATGGACCCCGAACGCACCGGTCCTGGTCCCGTGTTGCTCGGACATCGGGAAGTAAGTAAACGGTCAAAGCCCACAGAACAATCTCGTGTTTTCACCCACTTCCCGATGTCCGAGGGACACAGGACCAAAACCAATGCGTTCGGCATCCCAGAAAACCCCCCAGTACCAACCTTCATCCATGTAGCAACAACCCTTCACCAAAACCCTAACCCTGGCTCCAAATTGATAGGGGTTATAAGCCTGGAATTAAGGTTTTAGTAACCCTAACCATAATTCTTTTCTTTTTTGTAGGGTTTTGGTAAGCCGTAACCCTATCTTTATTGAAACTCTAACCCCTAATTTCACATTTAAAACCCCAAAATGAGGACTGAGAATAGGGATGAAAACCATAACAGTTACAGAGGTTACACAAGTAACTGGAAGTAGTGATTTGTTGTTTCCAACAGGAATAAGAAAACACAAGCACTTGAATCGATTCAAGCTCTCGTGAGACAGCAGCCAGAGTTTGTGAGATCCAATCTACAGAAAGTCTGCGTGGTCGTCTCAAAGGAGGTGCTGTGGAGTTTATCCTCTTTGTCTTATTTTGTACAGATTCTGCCGTGTATGAACTGAACAAGGATTTTTTTTACTATTCAGGTGAAAAACCTGCGCTCTGCGGTGGCCTGCGCAGCCTTGGACGCCATAGCAGCTCTTTATGTTCACCTCGGGAAGGACATGGACCCGGAGGCAGAAAGGACTGGACGGGTCCTGCTGCTGAAGCTAGCCGGGACCACCAAAGCTTTCATACACGAGAAGGTCAACGTTGCGATTGACGCGCTGGTGAAAAACTGCAGTGCCTGTAGAGTCATGAGTGTCCTACTCAACACAGGGTTGAGGTACGAGAGGAGAATCCGTATTTATTATGCTAAAGCAGGGGTGTTAAACATACGACCCGTGGGGCAAAAACCAGGCCGCCCAAAAAGTCTAAATCGGCCCATGGGGTTGACATTGAAAAGTGTAAAAAAAAGTGTTTAGTTGTACAATTAGTTGTATCTATTTTTCTTAATTTCATAATGTTTTGTAAAAGATAATTCATTAAAAGAATGTACTTGTACTTTTTTGCACTAAAATGATGCAGAAAATAAGGAGTTTTTTTCGTTTTTTATGGGCTGTATGTGGCCCCTGAATTAAAATGAGTTTGACAACCCTGTTGTAAAGTATAATCAAATTTAACCATTGTTAAAATGTTCCTCGTTTTTCACAGCCACCCATCAGCTGTAGTGCGGGGGAGCACGGCGCAACACATCCTCCAGCTGGTGGACATCGTGGGAGAAAAGTGGATCTTCACCACGGGGAAGATCTTCTCACAGCGTTTCATCACTGCGGTCAGTAAGATGTCGCTGGATGCTGCACCAGAAGTCAGGTGAGTTTCCAAGTGCTTCAAGATCCTGTTGTGAGCTATCTCATGAGAAATATGTGTATCTGCTCAGAAACCACGGACAGAAGACGCTCCGGAGACTCGTCCACCACAGAGGGTTCATGGACATGTGGATAAAGTGCGTCTCCGACAAGGACAGACGTGCACTGGAGAAGGTTTTGAGGAAACAATCTTAGAAAGGATGAGATGGAAACTGGGGGAAGAATTGTCAATATTGTCGACCAATGAAGAAAGTTTAATGGACTTGCACAAATATATTAAGGATGAAATGCTGATGGACGAATTGGAGACGAAATGGTAGTCAAGAATATCAGGAAGGCTTAATCACGTGAATGAATACTGGGACAAACAGATTGTGGCTTCCAAGCAGGACTTGCTGTACTGCTCGTCAATAATCAAGAAGAATTAAATGCGTTTCCTGAGGCGAGAGTCAGTTTGTGGTTTGAAGCATAACAACAACTAAAAACTAAAATAGCCCCACCCACACACACATTTAGTCGACAACCAGAATAAAATGTCATTTAAAACAGAAACGAAAACTGAAAACTTGTTCAGGACCTGAAACAAAATGGCTGTTTCACTGGCTCATACAAGCGACACCATACATTAGCATGTCGTTGGCCGTTACTTACAAATCCTCGCAGAATCAGGCCGAGATGTCACCGCTGAGCAGGAGGACGAAGGATCCTCCCCAGAATCCCAAGTGCTTCTTGCGTCTCTTCTTCTTCTTTTAAAGGTGCACACACGCTTTTCTCAGTCACTTAACGCATCACTCATGCCTTGTAATCTATCCGAATTCAATTTGGTTTCAATCCAACAGAATCAGGAATATTTAATGTTATGGCATCTAGAACTTTCGCGTCGTTAGCATCCTCTATGTCCCGCCTCTCTACGATTCCAATTGGCTAACAGGTGGATAACAACCAATTAAATTAATGTAAAGGTGAACACCGTGGCTGTGACGTTAGGTTGTCCATGAAGCTCTAATGTGCCTAACAACCCAACTTCTTTATGTAACATGACGAAAAAGATTAATTAATCAGCCTGTAATAGATTTTAAGTAATGTACTAATATATACTAATAGGACCCTTTCAATATTTAAGGATATTTATTCAAATTCTTAAATATTTAAGGTCTATTTTAATTATATTTCATTTATTTAATATTGGATTTGTTACTGATTAACTATTCAGCTTTTAATCCGATTGATTTTTAATACAATAACTTTTTTTACATTTAAGGATATTTATTTAAATTCTTAAATATTTAAGGTCTATTTTAATTCTATTTCATTTATTTAAAATTGGATTTGTTACTGATTAACTATTCAGCTTTTAATCAGATTGATTTTTAATACAATAACTTTTTTACATTTAAGGATATTTATTAAATTCTTAAATATTTAAGGTCTATTTTAATTCCATTTCATTTATTTAAAATTGGATTTGTTACTGATTAACTATTCAGCTTTTAATCTGATTGATTTTTAATACAATAACTTTTTTTTTTTTTTTTTTACATTTAAACTTTCTAAACATCTAATGTCAAAAATGTATATATTTTTTAGACTGGGCTACTTTTTAAATGAAGGGAAACAGAAATTTGTTAAATAAAACGCTCAAACCTGGTGAACAATTTGGAGAGAAGATCTGGATGCTGCACCTGCAGTCAGGTGAGGTTCCAGGTCCTTCAGGATCCTTCTGTGAGTTACTGGTTTGCTGTGGATTAAGTTCCTCCCCAAGAAAGACCTGACGAAGATGCACCCTGCAGAACATTTTGAAAAAATACGCGACTTCTAAACTACCACCACCACCATCAAATTGTCAGAGTTTAGTTTTGCAAACATTGCTTTATTAATCCATTTGTCAGTTTGTAATATATAAATTACTTTTTAAAAACGTGAGAAGCAGATGCACCAACAAGAAAGACATGGCGTGAAAACACAGGACTTGTAGAAAAACCTAAGCCGTGTTAACAGAAGCCATCGGAGCCAGCCAATGTCCACTTGTCCTTTTTTTGTCCTCTTTTGTTTCCCCATATCAGATTTGATGGTTTTTCTCTGTTACAGAACAGTTGCGGACAGGGGCCTTTTCTTTATGCTTTATTATCGTTTTAAAAGAGTTCAATGGGCAAGGGCCTTCCTCCAGATGCCAGTTCCACTTCCCGTCTCTCCTGTGGTGCTCAATCCGTCCAGATCAGTGCAGTGTGTGTGTGGGGGGACGGGGCCCTGGATTTGAGGGAGGGGCCAGGGATGGGAAACACGGGGTTGTGTTGGCGGACTAAGGCGTCTGGCAGCGTGTTCATACCTCCTCCTCCTCCTGCTCCTCGTTCACCTCTCTGAGCTCACATTTCGTTCGCCATGTCGTCGTGCTCTCCCGCTGAAAGGTCGCCGTTGGCACTGGGCGCGGTGCTGTTGTCTTGGTAACCGGGGGGCATGAAGGCCAGACTGTAGGGGAAGATCTTCTGGCAGGCGGCTCTGTAAGACTCTGCAGCTTTGTGCTGAGCGTCGCCCAGTTGCCCGACACGCAGAGCCTCCAGCACCTCAGTGCAGACCTGCACCACACACACACACAAACACACACAAACACACACAAACACACACAAACACACACCAACTTAGTCCACCAGAGGACTAAGAATAAATGTGCCTCTTGAACTGACACCTAAACCCATCATGTCAGGTTGAGTGTAATCACGGTACGATTCACTTGCGACTTTTATTCTGAAATTGTGGTGCATCCTGTTTACCTCTGCAGGGCTTTTATTTTAAGATGTGATTTTGTTTTTGCTGTATTTTGCTGCTGCTCACCTCAACAGCACCATCTGGTGGACTGCCAAAGCAACTGCTTTTTATTCTTCTCCTCGTGAAACATTTAATTCTTACTTGCTAATGAAATATGTCCGTGTACAGATACAATATTGGCACAAACAATATTGTGATACTAGGCTGTATGGATTTAGTTTTCAATAAAGCCGTGAGATGAGACGGACGAAGCCTTCATGTTGGTGTTTAAGCGTCTCCTACCTGGATGCTTCTTCCAGATAACGACTCATCCAGAGCAGTAGCTATCTCACAGGCCATCTTATCAGAGGAGGGCTCCAGGTAGAACATCATCTTAGCAGCTGGGGAAACGGAAAGCAACACACATGACATGACACACCTCCGACAGCAGCGTTGTGTGGTATATCTGAGCGCGTGTGTGTGTGTGTGTGCATACCAGCCACTCTGTGTGGGATGGAGCTGGAGTGTTGGCTCAGGAAGTTCTTGTTGAAGCTCTGAGGGTTGCTCTCTCCAAACAGTCTGGAGATCTCCTGCTTCAACACCGTCCTCACCGCCTCCGCCATGTCGACACCATCGCTCACTGCACGCACGCACACACACAACACAAACGCACCAATTCAACATCGCATCATAAAACCTGACGGAAGAAAAAAGCCAATTCCTTTCCAATTGGAGACCATGGTTAAAAATTGACAAAGATTTCATCAGGGGATGCAGGGATGACATAAAACAAGAGAGGAAATGAAGAATGGGTTAGACCAGGAGAGACCGAGAAGAAGTTGTGCATGTTCACCTCCTTTGAAGAAGCGCACGAGACACTGGTGCAGCCACGGGTCAGAAGGCTCGATGGTTACCGCTCGCTTTATAGACTGCAGCATCAACAGATACTTCTCTGGAGGGACGGAAAGAAAGAAATCCGACATAAGGTTCAAGAACAAGAATTGCGTGTGTGCGCGTGTTTGAATCTGACCTTTCCTGAAGTAGATCTCGAAGGCCAGCAGGTGAGTCTCGATCTTGTTGCGCACCAGGTTCTTCAGAGGGATCAGGAACTTCACAGCCTCCTCCAGAGGATTCTCCGTCTGGTAAAAAAGTCAAACATTTCCCATCATGCACCTGCACCCGGCTCCACTGAGCTCATGCTGCAGGAAGTGGTGCGAGCCCCCTACCTTGGACAGTTTGTCTGGAACCAGCTCCTCTTTGGGACCCCCGATCTCCTCGTCGTCGTCCTCCTTCTTCTTCTTCTGGTTCTTCAGCTGCTTCTCCTTCTCAGCGTTCTTCTTCTCCTCCTCCAGCTGCGCCTTCTTCTGAGCTCTGCGCTGTTTGTTGCGCAGTTTCTTCATCTCCTTGTCGTTCAGGTTCTCTACGGAGAGAGGAACACAAAATGGCAATGTTGGCACTTGAACGGAAACTGCCACGTGTACCTAATGTGGGGACGGAGTTGACGGTGACACCGCACTGACCGGTGTGCGCCTGGCTCTCCTTGTTGTCGTCGGCCAGGGGCTTGTCGTGCAGGTCCAGGTAGATCTGGATGGCGGATCGAGCGGCTTTGTAGAAGAAGGGATGCTGGCGCAGCACGTCCTCCAGCTTCAGCAGGTCCACGTAGGAGCGCAGCGTCATCTTCCTCATGCAGTAGGTGTGGAAGTCAAACTGGTCGTCCGTGATCTCCACAAAATGCTGAAGGAGGGGAGACAGGAAGTGGAACGTGGTTTACAGCTGCATTATTTCCGTTCATTCCTAAAAGAATCCAAGTGGGATTCGACCAAATTGAATAAATACACATTTCATACTACATCGATGTTCAAGCCGGATTTTGTCTTTTTTCCGTTTTGACTCCACCACAGCTCATTAGGAAGCAAACGTCCCAATATGAGCAAACACACCTCTATTCATCCAGTAAGTTTAAAAACAATTTTAAAATGTCCGTTTCTTGGTTGTCATGTTTTATATGGAACCATAAAGAAGAAGTTTCAGTCAATAAAATCATTTTTTCTCCACCTTCGTCAATTTACAGGACCGGGGTTAGGATTGCGTGGCCCATGCAAATAAAAATACAGACATTCTATTTCCATAAACGAATTAAGCGTGCCACACGTACGTCCACAGACGGAACGCATTCCAGTTTCCGAGGGCTGCGGGAAACTCACCCTCTCGATCTCGTGGCATTTCTTCAGCGCGTCCCCCAGCTTGTTCATGTCCTTGTAGGCCAGAGCGCATTCCGTCTGGAACCACATGCACTGCATCTCGTTCAGGTTCTCCACCGCAGACGCCCCCTCCTAGGCACAACCGCACGACACAACATCATGTAGGAGGAGTCCAGGAGTCCAGGCCGCCCCTTTCCGACCCGCCACACCCGTCTCTCACCCGTGTGAACTTGGAGCACATCTCCTCGGCCTCTTTGACCAGTCCGGCCTTCAGCATGTACTTGGCGCACTTGGAGTTGATGAAGCGGTCGGCGGTGTCCAGGGCCTGAGCCTCGTCCATCCATCGGGCCGCCTCCTTTATGTTTCCGGCGTGCTGGGATGGGCGGAGTTTCGAGGATGAGGCGGAGTTTAAAACAGTGACATTTTTTTTTTAAATGCGTGTGTGGATCAGGAGGTGAAGTGAACCTTGTAGATTTTGGCCTTGATGAGGAAGAGCTCGATGAGCGTGGGCGTGCTGTCGATGGCCGCGTTGATGTACTCCAGCGCCACGCGGTGCTGGTCGATGAAGTCAAAGTGCTGCGCCAGGAAATACTGAACCCACAGCAGGGTGGTGGGAGGCTCCTCCTTCCCATCATCTGCGCGCGCACACACACACACACACACAACACATCAGACACACACTGCTGTGGGATTTTTTTAAGTAAAAAAAGGTTAAAAAGACACTGGTCTACTTCAGGATCTTTTCTTTTCTTCCCTGTCTAGTGTGTGTGTGTGTGTGTGTGTGTGTGTGAAATAAGGAAAAAAAAAAAAAAAAAAAAAAAAAGCATGACTCACCGTTTTTACTAAACATTCGACAGCTTCTTAGACACGTTTCATAGCCAACCACTAATTCCTCAATGGCTGTAACCTGCAGAAGAAAAGAGTTTTATTTCAGACTGCAAGGGTTTTATGTACATTTTTTATTATTATTGTTTATTTTATATTAATAATTTATATTTTTCTACTGGCTCTTTGCACTTATTTGTATTATTATATATGTATTATTTACTTGTTCTTACATACTTTTTGAAAAAACAATATCCTTTGGGATAAATGAAGTCTTTTGTCTTAAAAGTGAAAGCTGATGTTTTGCGTTGGCTGACCTTTTCTTTGTCAGTGTAGAGGGATTTGAGGGTAGTGAAGACGGGCGGGCAGCCTTTGCTGAAGTTCATCCTCAGGTAGCTGTCCAGACATTCCCGAAACTTCTCCCCTGGACACACAGCGCAATGTTTAAAAACCGAGCCAGCCACATTTGACCCTGTGAGGTTGACCTGCAGTAAACACCAGGGCCAGATTAAAAGGATAAACCACGTTCCATCTCTGTACCTGTGAGGAAGTTAAGAGGCAGCCTCCGGGGAACCAGACCTTTAGGAAACTTCACCCAGGAGTCCTCGTAGATCTTCTGGCGCTCCTCTACGCAGCCTGAAGAAACAAAAAACACATCCTCGGTCCTTCACAAATCAAACTTTTCTGGAATGTATTCGAAAAAGTATTGCATCATATCGCAGCATTGCAGTGGAGAGTGTTCACCTGGCTTCAAGGCCTTCTCCAGACCCTGGTAGTAGGCCCAGTTCTCAGGGTTCCTCTCCTGGAGCCTCCTGTAGACCTTCAACGCCTCCTCCGGCCTCTCCAGCTTGAGCATTAACTCTCCTGCAACCCATCAAGAGGGGAAGAAAGACTGTCAACACAAACCAATCACAGTGTCTGTGTTATGGAACTCATATCAGAGGTTGTGGTTAAAAAAAACTAAAAAACATCAGCTCACCTCTAGTCTCCTCCACCGCCAGTTTGTCACAGATCTGTTTCTCGTAGTTGTTGAGGTGGTCCAGGGCCTCCTTGTGCAGACTGGCCTCCCTCAGAACCTGGTTCTGATACAGCAGCAGCTCACTGTACTCGTAGTCTACCTTGTCTGGAGACGTCTGCGCACACAAGTCAAGACACACACACACACACACACACACACAGATGAGATAAGGAATTAAAAAAAAAATAAAGAAAAAATACTGCAGTAAACCAGGCACGGCAGACTTTTAAAAAAATCCTGTGGCACAACGCCAACCAAAAATGTTACAAAATGACACTTTGTAGCCTAATATAGTAAATATAACGACATTTTAGTACTTCAATGCGTTTATAGCCACTCATTGTGAAACCTGTTTCGTTGAACACAAATTATTTGCAGTCTAATTCATTTTTGTTTTTGGACCAATTAAGTGAAATTGGAGTGTGCCGTGGCACACTGGTGGAAAATCACAAAAGTAGACAACTGATGTGTACACAGTGTTTTGTGCGTGTGTTCTGCTGAGTGGGTTCTTCCACTTTACGGCACCTGTTGTGTTTTGCGGAACTCCTCCACGATCTTGGCGGCCATCTCAAAGTCCTCCAACAGGTGATAGGCCACGGCGTATCCGATCCACGAGGCGCGCTGGGCGGGACGGAGCTGCAGCAGCTGGTACCGAGTCTCCTAAAAAAAAAAAAACACACAACACAAACCCACTGTGACGTTTTTGGTGAAATTTTGTATGTCAAACATTTTTGACATACTATACCATGACACTTTTTTTCCCACTTCACTCACAAATTTGCGCTTAAAATCTTTGACCTTTTTGGACGACTTACTATACAATTAAGTTTTGGGTCAAATTTTAGACAATGTGATTTTCCTGTTACACACGGGACCTTTACTTTTGAAACCTCATCTCCTCACCCTGTAGCCCTCCAGGTCTCTCATCTGGATCTGCAGCAGCGAGAGGTCTCTCAGGATCTGCAGGTTGTCCTTGTCCCATTTCAGAGCGTTACGGTAACACTTGATGGCCTCGTCGTACTTTTTATCAGAGCGCTGTAGCAGACCATACACGTGCCAGCCTGGGAGGGTGAGCGAGTTCAGGAAAAAACACATCTACCGTTCTCCTGCACAATAACGATGGATTTAACCATTAGCCGACAGTAAAAATGGATATCAGGCATGCACTTAAAATACAAGACTAATTCTACATCGCGTGCACATGTTGCACATGAAACCTGAGGATACAGACGTGGCTCTTGAGGTCATTTCGTAGGCCTCGTCTCACCAGCTCGTAGGCTTCCTCCTTCTTACCCAGACAGTTGAGGGTCAGACCCTTCATGGCCAGAGTCTCTGGAACACAGAGAGGACAGAGACATCCATCAAAACTCAAAACGTTCATTTATATAGATAACCCAGGCTATATATATTCTCTGAGTAGATACAGCGAGAGAAAAACCTCAAATTTTAACTGGATATTTAAAACCAGTCACCTCAGTGACCTATCATTAGTGAAGGAGAGCAGGAGCGTGACCTCCAGACTCCTTTGCTCTTTTATTTTGAATCACTGTGACACCGCTAACATTCAATCCACAAGAAGAAGAAGAAGAAGAAGAAAGAGGTGAACATATATTTGGCCTAAAGGAGTTCACTTAATTTATGAAAATCTTTTTTTTTTTATTATTCCTCAGCTTATATTATCGGTTTCTTTCCCGATTGCATCACAATTAAATCACAGTTGGAGTAAATTTTAGATTTTCTTCACAATTTCTTTAGTTCTTACCAGTGACAACAAACACTATTAGGACTCAGATCTAAATGATGTCCACAGCTTCGAAAACTGACTTACATACATTAAGTGGACATACTGCAGCTAAAATGAAACAATGCATGTCTTTATTTGATGAATACTTATTCCAGATATTGTGCGCCTTCTCTTTACCTCCATGCTCTGCAAACTTGGGGTTCCCCAGGATCTGTTTGCAGAACTTCAGGCCGTTTCTGTACTGCTTGTGCTCGTAGCATCTCTGCAACAGAGGACAGGACAGGTGTGAGACGGGACGTCCAGGGACAGACAGGTCAGAGTGGACATTACTGACGGGACCCTGCTTCCTGCTGTGGGTCAGGTGAGCAATTATTATCATAATCACAATCAATAATGTAGACAATTCCTACAATCATTTACCTGGTTATTTGTCTTGGTGTAACAGCTGGAGCTTACTGGTCAGCTGTTGTGTGTTACACAGTTTGTTCTACACAACGTTTTACTTTACAACCTGAGCTTAATACACAACACACATTCATGCACTTTACTACAAGTGCAGCCAAACAACAACTATTAAAGTCAAATCTGATGTTGTCATGTGTCCACCTGAGTGTGTATGAGTGTCTGTCTTCCTGAGTTGTGTGTGTGTGTGTGTGTCTGTCTGCCTGTCTGACTGTCTGCCCTAGTTGTGTGTGTTTGTGTCCACCTGCGTTGTGTGTGTCATGTGTCAAAGACCGATACACTATGCTTGATGTAAGGCCAGAGATTAGCTAGAGCACCACATGTTAGTTTACCAGCTATATTTACTGTGTCCTTAGCATCACAACTACAGTTCCTGCTACACAACAGAGGTGTGAGAGATAAAAACCTCGTTTGTTGTACAGCAACATTTAAAGTTAACACACTAAGCGACTCCCTCTCAACTAGCAACTGCTACTGGGCAGATAAGCATTAGCTAGCATGCTAAAGTGATCCTACCAGAATCCTCTTGAACAGAGCGTTCTCTTTCGGCGGCAGGGTGATGGAGGGCATGGCTCCGGCGTCCGGTTCCTCCGGCGGCTCACACACCAAATAAATCCGGCCCTGGAGTCGCAGGTCCCGGGTCAGGGTCCGAGTCGCTGTCTCCGGTACTCCTCTCTCACGTGTTGAAGCGGAGGCCCCCCTTCAGAGCAAAATGGCCGCTTCGCTCCGGGAGCCGGAGCCGGAGCAGGAGCGCGTGCGTGCGCGTGTCAGGGAGAGCACGTGTGTTACGGAGCACATGTTATTTAGAGTGTGACAGAGATCACTCTGCTCTCAACACAAATCTATACAATCTGTACATTTGACACCACTTTGATTTGTATTTTTTTGTAATGAGTTAAAATGAGAAATAATGTGCCTATAGGGTTTGAGTTATTTCCTCTACACTTAGATTAGGTTGATTCATGTAACCAGATATGAATAATTAAGTAAATCATTACGCTTCAAATATTAAATATTATTAAATGACAGGAATCCTGTGGCGTGAGCGGTCGATCGATTTATCCTGGATCTGCGGTGGGTTCACTTCCTGTCAGGACGTTTAATCACCCCCAGAGCTGCAGGATCATTCGTCGGACATTAAGGATTTACTTTTTTTTCCCAGCTAAAATGATTTTAAACCGGTTTATAATCAGATCTGTTCTCCAACCTAAAGGTGAGATAACCTAATAAGCATGAAAAATAAAGCTTGTGATCCTCCGTTGTTGTTGTGTTCATAACGATGGCGCTGTTGTTAGTTTTTAGCCTGACCTTAGCTTAGCATAGCCGTAGCACTGCACACATATGGTGTTTATAGTTCCCCAATTTACCATTTTTACATTCTATTCTGCATCTAGTTAAGGCTACCGTTTATTACTTTACCCACACGGGACACCCATGTATTGAGCATTTCTGCCAAATCTCTGTCCTAACTTGAGCCATTTTAACGGTGCATATGTTAGAAACCCAACATGTAAACGATAGATACGATATTCTAATGATAACTCGTCAGTGTGAGTATTTAAATTAATCAGTAGCTAATGACTAAACGGTTTTCACCAAAACTGCTTTTTTAATGTGGAATATGGTTTTGAGTTCCCTTTACTGTATGACAACTTCTTAATTGTTGTCATATAAAAATGATATCGTTTTTTTTTTATTGTATCATGGACTGACTGTTAAAGTTGAAGTATACCGTAAATTAAACTGTTGGTATTTATCTAGTTGGATTCAGGTCTGCATTCACCAGCAGCAAGGATGACATGTCCAAACCCAACTGGGTGAGAGTTGGACTCGCATTTGGAACATCTGCTTTACTTTGGGGCCTGGTAAATATAATTTCACAAAGATCATTGTAACATAGCCTATTTTACGATCAGCCCTTAACACATAGCCATCCATTCAAATGAATCCTTTTGAAACTGCAGATATAAGAAATACAATCCTTTATTATGTATCGGAGACGCTGTTCAGTAAGTGGTGTGATATATGTTTTAAATAACATGTTATTGTTTCCTTCCACCTGCAGCTCTTCAGGCAGCACAGTAAAGATATACAAGATTACAAAACTATTCATGGCCTGGAATAACCCTCCACCTGTATATGTAAGTGTCTGTCCATTTGGATGATCTGATCCTTATAATGCCATATTTTTATTAATGCTCCTCTTTCTTCCACTGTGAAGCTAAACTTAATAAATTGATGAAGAAATACAACCAGATGCTTTATTCTTGTCCTCTGCAGGGAGACGTCGGGATTCACCTGCTTCTCCACATGTTTCTATTTCCACTGTTCCTAAAGTCCTCCCTCTGCATTCTGTGTACAATAAAAATATATCATGTGAAATAAGCCATGAATCATGATCGTTTTATTCAAACATCATTATGAAACATGGGAATAGAAAGTTAAGTTATTATTATTTTTTTTTTTTAAGTTTTAAGAGATGACAATGTCAAATCTCAGTTAAATGTCTCTTCTTTGCACTTAATTAAATTATTATAATTCATTTGTAACAATAAGCGTAAACACATCAAAGGCAAAACTTTACCTGATTATGATGTATGTATTACATGTAGTTATTTTCATGAGGGGGCGGGGCCTTTGGTAGCACCTCCCCTGTGGCATCAATCACCCACCATACAGTGCGCGTGTGTCTATATAATACGTAGCAGCAGGCGTGTCCCCGCCTCCTGTGACGCCGCATCAGTGACCGGACCGAGAGCAGCTCGTCCTCCTCAGCCTGAAGCCGTAGCACCGTGTCCCCGCGACTCAAGCAGCGATGTTCTCGTGCAGAGCAGCCTGGCAGAGGTGCGGACCTCTGGCCCGCAAAGCGGCCTTCGGCCTCCCCCGCGATGGTGAGTCTCCTCCAGGCTATGATTCCCCTTTCAATCCCCCTCACTAACATGTGGTACCTGCGACGCCTCCCTTCTGATGGAATGGTACACGGTGTCCTTGTGCGTTACTAACACACACGCACACACACACACACACACACACACACATACACACATTCGCGCGTGTGTGTTGTACTTGTATGGTAGTATATTACGGTAAATATGTATGTTGGACATAACGACACTGTATGTCTCCGTGATGGCAAGTTGGTGTGAGTGTAACCAGGGGCAACACATATCAAGGGCACAGGTTACTTTACAGTAGGACATTTAACAATTACACACATTCAACTGTGTGTGTACATTTATGTGTGACCTTCATTAGTGAGCGGCTCGCGTGCCGTCATGGTGGCTGCCAAGGATCACGTGGTACTCGGGCTTCGCCGGTTTTTGTGCGCTTGCGCCACAAGCCAGTCTGGGGGTCGCGAGGGAGGATGCATGCGCTCACATTACACAACCGTGAAGCACCGTAAGTCGGTGACTCCAGGTACGCAGGGAATCAAACGGGCTGTAAACGCGGAAATAAAGCAAGAAGACCTTCCGTCCTGTGCTCACAAGGTCATGGGTGTCTACCTGTATGTTACGTATGCGCGCATATATGTGACATGCAACATGCCTCCAGTTAAAGCCCACTGCCTCACCTGAGATTTGGGACAACAGAGCCTGTATCCAGTGGTCCCACTTAACCAGAGACGGTGTCATGGTTTAATCCTGTGGCCTTTGACCCGTGTCCCCTCTTCTCACCTCCAGCTCATCCTTCCATCTCAGGCCCGAGGCCCTGAGACGATTATACCCGATAAATATCAGTGGTGTACACAGTACACGAGCCTAATACTCTTAGTATACTGCGTGTAGTACTCTGTGTAGCAACCCTTAGCTTCAATAATAAAAGCAAAGCCCCCCCAGACGAATTAAATCCTGTTTATTTCTGAAAGCACTGTGGAAAATATGAAATTCATACACGTATTAAGCAAAACAGTATTTTCTCCGTATAACCTGTAGTGTGATTGACTTAAATCAAATGTGCCACACATACCTTGCTCCGCATCGCGAGAGTGCCAAGCCTCTCCTTCATGTGTAGCATTAGCATCGCCGTCTGTTTACATTCATCGCCTGAGCCTAGCTAAATCCGCTAACGTGCCGGAGGGAACAAACACGTTCACCAAAACACAACGACTACGCTACAATCCGCATAACAAAAATAAAGTAGAGGATGACAAACTCCGAACCCGTGTATTTCTGACGAGAGAGATGTTGGTAGCAGTGGAGCCTGACCGCAGAGGTTCTTGGGTATTTTATGCAGATTCCGGGGCCTCGAACCCAGTAACTTGGATATTTCGAAGGAAATTCAGTTTCAAACTAAACGTTTGTTTAGACAAACTGAACCCGACACCATCCCCAGAGGAGTGTCCCCCTGCAGGTGCATAACAAGTGCTGACAGGCATATTTTTGGCAATCTAAATCTATTGCGTTAAATCCAATAAGAGTTGAAGTCTTATAATCCGCTCGCATGCTTCTCTCCAATCGCTTTCCCACAGAGAGCTGAAGCTGTGCGTGTGCGCGTGTGTGTGTGATCTTGTCAAAGCCACAAGGTTTTTTGCATTGCCTCATTTAGCTGTACTGAACTTTTGATGTGTTTAAAATATTATTTTCCTTGTTGTCTTTTTTGTGTTGTGCTTTATTCATAAAGTAGTTTTGTCTCTCTGAAGGTCAAGGTGAAATTTGTCTCAGTCATCAAATAAAGATCTAACGTGACTTCCCTTATTTTTTTTTCCAGTTGTCCAGCGTCGCACCATGTCATCACTTCCTGGTGGTTCCGGGGATAATATCATGTACGCCTTAGTGTGTGGTGGAGCCTTGGTCGCCTCTGTGTCATATGTAAGTTGTATGAGCAAAAAAAAAACATTAATTATAAAAACAAATACATTGAACTATCCAGATCCAACACATTATATCTCAGATTTTTAAATTCTCTCTCTCTCTCGCCACAGGCTTATATCACGGTGTCCACAGACCACGCCAGGTACAATGAGAACGTGGCAGAAATCAAAGCCAGACCCAAGACGGCGTGGGTCCCTCAGCCATGGCCTCCCAAGAGTGAGTATTCCTCATCTGCTTCATGTCCTTTCCCACGAGAGAAAACCCAAACACAAGTAATAACTGGTATTTAAACTGCACCATCATCATGGAAACGTATACGAGAAAAATCCTCCTCCATCAACACAAAATGCATCGCAAATTTCAGCTGCTCTCGTGTAGTAAAATGTATTTTTAGACCGCATATTTTTGAGGCTGTAAGTCACTCTGTGAAACTGACACTGATGTTTTTGTTCTCCTGCAGGTCGGGAGGATGGAGAGGGTGAGTTATGACATCACATCCTCTACTTTTATTCAGCATCGCTGCCTCACAACACTCACTGAATGCTCACTCACATCATGACATGGGTTTAAGGAGAAATAACCGCATGGGTTTGAGTGTTCTTCAATAACTTCACCACGCAGATTCTTCTTCTTCTTCTTCTTTCTTCGCAGTTTGAAGTCATCTTCACTCTAATCAGTGGGTTTACTATCGGTCATACTTTCACATAAAAAAAACACACACACACACACACACACACACACACACACACACACACACACACACACACACACAAACTAAAAGCCTTAATATGTTTGTATCCATGTTCAGATACACATGTGATAGGAAATGAACCGATGAGTACATGTGTACTCTTTTGTTAAAAAAACAAAGCAACAACAACAACAGCCTTTATAGGGCAAAAAAATGCCAGGAAACAGGAAATAAATACATAAATGACCAATAAAGGCTTCGGTGTGTCCTTGGTCCTAAAAGCTTTGTCCCTGAACCAGCCCCCGCGTTTAAGCCCCCTCGATCCTTCTTTTCCTTCCTCTCTCTCTCTCTGTTGTGAACCTCATTAATATTCAATAATTTTATTTGTATAGCCCAAAATCATAATACACATTTGCTTCAATGGACTTCACAATAAACATGCTCTGTCCTTGGACTTTATTTCTAATAAGGAAACTAGTGACTACTCTTCCAAGGCCTTTTCATGGTTTCTGCTCGACATTGCACAACCGGACACGATTCTGAGTGTAGTGCAATCGGGAGGTTGTGTACTCGTGTTTACCGGGAAACAGAGGAAGATTTCCCGACAGTCAGAAGAATTGCTTCATGCATTTTAAGATTTTCTCGAGCTGATTGAGAGAAAACAGCACCATGGCTAACTTCATTTTTGTGATTTTTAGATGAAAAGACAATTTTTTTGTCATGGTCAAAACGTCACTTATTTACAATAAGTGACGTTTCCATCACACAGATCAGATGTGGCTGCAGGAACCATGAAATTTGACCACTGGCTTTTTTCTTTTCGCAGCCTACATCCATTTTCTACGCATTCTCATTCATGGCCGCTGTGGTTGAATTCACACTAAAAGTGACATTGTGTAATTCCATTTTTTAAATAATTAAAACAAAACAAATCCTCTCTTCCTTTCTCTAACCATGTGTCTTTACTCTTTGCAGTGTAATGCTTAAATCTAAGGTCCTCTGTGGCCGCAAAGGAAATTCATCATAGCACTGGATTCAATGGAACAAGAAAACAAACAAAAAAAACCCTCTCTCCTCCTTTCCTCTCCTCCTGTACCTCTAAGAGTCTTCTTCTGGACTGTACTGTGAAGGAAACCGGTTCTTCTCTTGTTCCTCCTCACCTTTCTGATAAATGTGGCAAATTTCGAATGTATAACGTGTGAATCTGTGAAGAGAATAAATGCGCTGAGCGGATGAAACCAAAAACTAATTGTTGAGTCACTGGATTATATTAACACCACTCTTGGTTTTGAATGATCTAGCATTCACTTTACTTCATCTTCTTCTTCTTCTCCTGGGAAAGTGGATCACCAAATCTTTTTTTTTCCAGACCTGAACTCCAGAAAATGTCCTGTAAATTGTGTGGGGACATTTTCGAGAGTTTGTGCTTTCCAGGAATTTGGGGTCTGACAGGGAATGGTTTATTAGATCTAATTTAAAGAAGACGCAGCCTGGAGGCTCTTATCGGTTCCTGGTCTGTTTGTGTTGAGCGTGGAACCAAATGTTGATGAATCTGATTGACAAACTGCGCCTGATAACTCGTAGCTTGTTCATTGGTAAGAACCGAGTTTCAACTTCACCCCCTCCTCCCTGCACCTCCTCCCTGCACCTCCTCCCTCACTCCTCCTCCCGTCTCCGTCGTGCTCGTCCCTGTCTTTCAGTTGGCATGCTGTTTGTGCAGTGATTGTGTGTTTTCAGATGATTTATACCCTGAGGCAGTGGGAAGGTTTGGAGTGGCATGTTTAAAAAAAAAAAAAAAAAGGCTGGGGCCATCCAACTGTGGACTGAGAAAAAACTTACCTCTAAAATGAATCCTTTTCTTAATTATTTTTCATGCAGACAAACTGAACATTTCAGTTCCGCTAAAAAGCAAATATTAAGTATTATTTTTGCATTTAAAGAAGGTTTCCTTCTTTTCAAGATGTATTTGATTTCACCTTGGATGAAAACTCAGCTACTGACAATACATTAATCATCTTGTCAAAATGCGGCTTTTCAGAATATTATTTTTATCTCGGGACATTCGTTTGATAAACCGAATGTGTCTGTGAATCCAACACACGCTGCTTATATTCTCCTCACGGTCCTTGTGTTCCAGGTGAAGAGGAGGCGGCTGAGGCCGAGGTCGAGTCTGAGGTCGTGGTAGAGGCCGAAGCCGCCGTGGAGGCTGTGGCAGAGGTGGTGGCCGAGGTGGCGGAGGAGGTGGCCGAGGTGGCGGAGGAAGTGGTCGAGGCTGCTCAGGTGGTGGAGGAAGTGGCACAGGAAGTAGCTGAGGTGGCTGAAAAAATTGAGGAGGCCGCCAAGGCCGTGGCGGAACCGACGATCACTGAGGAGCCCGAAAGCAACGGTACGACTTCCTCATCTGAGGAGGAGGCATCTGCCTCCTAAAAAGTCTGACGCACTCGACACAGGAAATGACACACACAAACACACACCTCCCCATCTGTACACCACCCACAACACAGAGGTCTTTCCCCTCTCACGACACTGGGAACAAAAAAACAACACTGGTCACTGGTTTTACAACCACTGGAGGTTAGCTGCTTCTCTTCGGGTGTCTGGGTTCACCTCTTACCCAATAGTCTGTATATTTTCTCTTGTATTTATTGGAGTGTGTAAAAAGGGAGGCGGTGTGTGCGTGCACGTGTGTGTGTGTTGGGGTATCTTCAGGGAAGGATTCCATTCAGGATTGTGTAGACCTGCATGTGATGGAGATCATGTGATTTACAGCTACACACCACCAGCAGGACATTTTCAGGGAGACACTTTGGGTCTTTGTGCGACGCTTATTCCCAGTTATTGGTGAAATAGATGTGATCACTAAGTTGTGCGTATTGGCCCTGAATAACACATACAGCTAAACGACAAGCCAAAAAATGTTTCTCCACCCGTATCGTCCTGCTATCCGATGGTAACGCTGTGTGTGACTACAAACCACTGTAATGTTGTGCGACTTTGTCAGGTATCGGAGAGAAAGTAACTGCACCAGTTGTGTAGTGAACTTACACGTATCTAAGACTTTGTACAAACTGTGTAATTGCTGCCGTGTGTTATTTTCCCCTTAATTGTAATGTTAAGCTGTAAAAACAAAAACCTCATCAGTCAAACAAGTTATTTAAAGCGTAGGTGATCATATATCTTTTTTTGCTTATAACTGGATAACGAGCACTGTGAAGCCGTAACGATAATCCAACCAGCTACACAATAAAGCTTTCATCAAACCGGAAAGGGTTACTGCCGTCTTTAATGTGTCTGACCTGCTCTTTTGACTGGAATTTGGTTTAAAGACCAGTCAGGTTCTTCCTCCTCATAAGTTGCTGGTGTTTGTTTTCTCTCTTCACCCTCAGTCTTCACATTTGTTTCTATATTTTTCACTTCAGTGGCCTTGGTGAATATCACAGTTTTCATCGTATCACCTTTGTTTCTTCTCAGCTTTTTTTTTTTCTGTGGGTTGAGCATGCTTGTAGTCACAAGTTCCGTCTCCCACTAATAGTAGACAGATTTCACCAACAAGTTTGTCTGCACAAAATGTGGGGAAAGTATAACTTGAGCATCAGTGATGTTTGGATGGATGGATTTTCTTCTGTTGCAGTGCTGTTGGAAGCTGCTCCAGTGGAGGAGGCTCCTGTTCCAGAGGAACCTACATCCACAGAAGAGGCCCCTGCACCAGTTGAACTTTCACCAGTGGTTGAAGAGGCACCTGCACTGGTTGAAGAGGAACCGGTTGAGGAGGCACCTGCACCGGTTGAGAAGTCCCCTGCACTGGTTGAGGAGGCACCAGTGGTTGAGGACGCACAAGTGGTTGAGGAGGCCCCTGCATCAGTGATTGAAGATGCACTGGTTGAGGTTGCAACTATGGAAGAGGAGGCCCCGGCACCAGTGGTTGAGGAGGCACCAGTGGTTGAAGAGGCACCAGTGGTTGAGGAGGCACCAGTGGTTGAAGAGGCACCAGTGGTTGAGGAGGCACCAGTGGTTGAGGAGGCACCAGTGGTTGAAGAGGCACCAGTGGTTGAAGAGGCACCAGTGGTTGAGGAGGCACCAGTGGTTGAAGAGGCACCAGTGGTTGAAGAGGCACCATTGGTTGAGGAGGCGCCTGCACCAGTGGTTGAGGAGGCGCCTGCACCAGTGGTTGAGGAGGCAACTGCACCAGTGGTTCAGGAGGCACCTGCACCAGTTGAGGAGGCCCCTGCACCAGTGGTTGAAGAGGCACCATTGGTTGAGGAGGCACCTGCACCAGTGGTTGAGGAGGCAACTGCACCAGTGGTTGAAGAGGCACTTGCACCAGTGGTTGAGGAGGCAACTGCACCAGTGGTTGAGGAGGCAACTGCACCAGTGGTTCAGGAGGCACCTGCACCAGTTGAGGAGGCCCCTGCACCAGTGGTTGAAGAGGCGCCTGCACCGGTTGAGGTTGCACCAGTGGTTGAGGACTCTGCACCAGTGGATGTTGCTGAGGAGTCTGGGACATCTGCAGTGGCTGTGGGGGACCCTGCACCACTGGTCGTTGAAGAAGCAGCTCCAGCTGCAGAAGAAGTAACAGAAGCTCTAACTGCAGAAGTGTCCGGCTCGGTGGTGGAAGAAGCAGCTGAAGAAAAGAAAGAGTACATCGTTGTGGTCCTGGAAGGCGCACCCAAAGCAGAGAAAAGGCCTAAGGTGCTGGGTGTGGGGCCCATGAGTGGAAGAGTCATCCCAACTTCAGAAGATGACGATGCTTCTGCCTCAGAGGTATTGTATAATTTACAGGAACATACATTTTAGACAAGTGAAGGAAGAAAGAAAATGTCCAATAAGAGACATGAACACATGTCTCAGCCTCAGTTGTACAAATTTCAGTTTTTTATGATAAAAAAACAATAACGTGGATTTTCAAATTGTGCCACTCAGGGTAGGCGACGTCTTCTTAGGATGCAAATGCAGTAGTTCCACAGAAGGTACTGAGCCTTTGACTCGCATACTTTAGATTCACAGACTCTCAGGATGTAGAAACTCAATCGTCATGTATTTGTATTAACTTGTATTTTTTTGTTTTGTTTTTTCACAGTGAACGTCTGCTGAACGAGGAAGAGGAGGATGTGCCTTTTAACCTATCGGGACGGTCCTCTGACTTTTACTGTGACACTCCATGCTGACCTCTGACCTTTTAGACCCTGATGTAGCTTGTATGTCTTGTACAGTATGTCCACAGTGTTACCTCCAGCTTCCTCTACGATACCTGACCTCAAGTCTGTTTTTCTCTGTGACTGTGTGAAAAATGACCAGCTGGAAACTTGTATTATATATAATAAATGTGCAGAATAGCTGATCTGTCTTAGTTTTCCTGTCTTAGTAGACCTTTTTGTTATGTTAAGTCAATTGTTCCTTTTTTTGGTTGGATGATCTTATGATGAATGTGAGAAAAAAGTGTTGGTCAGGGCAAAGGATAAGCAACAAAATGTGTCGGAGTCGCACACCTGTGTGGTTGTGTATAGTAAGGGACTCGCAGCAAATGTGACCCCGTCGTGATCCTGATGTGTTAGTGTGAAATGAAACGTGTGTGTCTGGGAAGTGTTTCAGAATGTGTGAAGAAAAGTCTCCAGTGTGAAATATTTTCACGGCTCTGCCCCTTAGTTTTTCTCTATTTCACTGTATGTAAGATCCACTACAGGATTTATTTTAATTTTTTCTCCGCTTTGTAGCACAATATGTGTAGATCAATAATTGAACTTGAGTGTTAGAATATGTTTCAAAACTGGAAATGAGTTTCAGATGTTCACGGGCAGATTTCTACAGTGAGATGTGAGTGGTTCTCTTGTTTCACAAAATAAAAAGGAAATACATATTCTGCTTCTGTGTTGTTATTTCTCCCAGGAACATACCTTCAGAGTGCAGTCACAATAATAATTTCATCATTTCATTTATTATTTCATCTATTAACATCTTATCAACATCTTTGATCAGTTGCAAAGAAATGGATCCAATGAGGATTGAATGATGAACTTTTACTTATAGGCTTTTAGTGATACTTCATTTATTTTTTCTATATATTTAGTTTTTTGCTTTGATCTTGCATATTTTGATCGTATACATTAATATTACACAATTCCTCGCTCCTGCATGGACATGTATATGTACCTATGTAATCAAAGTATTTATTATGTTTGTATGTATATATAGATATATCTATATATACATATCTATATATACATATACACACCATGATGAAATGGCATTACTACACATTGTTACTACTGTTTATAATCAGTATCAAATAATTGTAGTTCATTCTGCATATTTTTATTATTGTAAATGTTTTTTTTATTATTATGTATTTATATATTTGGATGTATCATCGTTAATAACGATTATTATAACACAATATTATTATCTAGCCATCGTTTTATTTATTGTTGTGATCGTTGGCGGTGACGTCAGAAGACGCTTTCCTGCCCTCACTGACTGTTGGGGCCACACGACGTGACGTCACGGCGGTCTTGGATCGTTGTAGCGGGGAGTCGACGCGCCGGAAGGCTAAAGGATTAGCATCAAAAGCAGCGGGGTCCGCGGCCCTAAAGTGTCCCACAGGTGTCCCACGGGATTCTCACGGGTGTGTCGCGCGTGTGACCCGGGTGACAGGCGACCCGCGGGCCGGAGGTTTGTGCGAGAAAACTCGGCGCCGTGGCCTCGATAACTCGGCTAACAACAGCTAACATCGGGCCCAGCTAACTGCTAGCTTACTTTTTCCGCTGCCTAAAAGCAAAACAAGGTAAGTGGAGAAAAAGTGTTTACATGGACACACCTACTCACAAGCACACACCCGTGTACACACGACTCCCGTGCACGCGCGCGATTTTCTTACATAAACTCTACGTATTTATTTCCCATCAAACAACGCATCTGTGCTAGCCCCATGCTAACATAGCCTAGCCCGGTAACTAAGCTTTGCACAGTTAGCCGCAGCTAAATTGTGTTGTTGCTGTGTTTGTGTGTGTCCACAGTGGACGATTGAGGTGGTTGTGTGTGTTGGATTCGTGTCTAATCACAGTTGATGTGAGTTAACCAGGGAGTTGAAGTTGTGTGCGGGTAAATCGTCAGGACAGTAAAGCTGACAGAAAGTAAACATCAGGGTCCTCAGGGAGTAGGAGCAGCCGTGTGTGGACGTTTGGGACCCGGGGAGCGTGTCCACTCTTTGCGGGGCTCGATGAACCGTGCAGCAGGTGTTGAACCCACGGAACCCGCGGTGCCTGTGTGCGGATCTGACGCTTTGTTTACGGCTGAGGGGGAGGAGCCAACTGGAGCCCTGACACACCTGGTCATACATGTCATTTAGTTCACACCTGGAGCATCACGACCTACATGTTTCCACCCTTGATCTGGATGAATCACTTCATTTGATCAGCATGGATCCAGCCTGACTTTAGTTAACATTCAGAGCATGATCTTTAGACATGATATTATTAGTAGATCATCAATTATTGGTACATCTCACTCCTTTGTTAGTTGTTGCATTCTGTGGCTCTAATATAAAGATTTTTTCTCATTGTGACTTTGAAGCTCGATTTTAAAGCGTTTGACAAATACGTTGCAATAACTTTCATCAAAGTCTTGATATAAACTCCACAAAAGGAATTAACCAGGGGAGCAGGCTCCCATGGAAAAATCCCATGACCACATCCCCTACACACAAACGCACACTCTGTTGTACGAGTGATACGACTACTTTAAATCCTTCCTGAGCCGCTGTGTTTTTATTTTTTGGCAGGAATGAGTAATGACTTCTGTGGTAGTGTCAGACGGCGGAGGGAACATCGAGTATGTCACGGTCATGGAGGAGTCCCAGCAGGTGAGTGCACCATGTTACACAACGTAATACATGTAATAATGGTTGCTAACGGCAACTGTTGGACATTGGGCCAGGCTCTTCACATTCTCCCTTTTTCTAACTTTTTAACGTTTGTTTATAAACTGTGTCCAGTGTGAGCATCAACCCGCTGAGGAGGAGGAGGAGGAGGAGGTGGTCCAGCATGAGGTGGAGGCAGTGATCATTGGTGGCGAAGAGGAGGAGGATGAGGAAGAGGAGGGGGAAGGTGTGGTGCTGCAGGAGGAGGGCTGCCCCGCTGTGATTGTGGAGGAGGTGCCCAGCGCCCAGGTGGAGGAGTGCTACTCGGCGCAGGTCCTAGTGTACGACGACGAGACGTATCTGATGCAGGACGTGGCCGAGGAACAGGAAGTGGTCACTGAGGTGGCAGAGACGGGTGAGGATTTATCTCAGGGATTCATCACAGCTCATCTACCATAGGTGGAGAGATATTTTTTTCCAAATACACTTAAATACACAATCATTCCATCTCCATGGACTTCATTTGCTCACGCCGGGATGGAGTTGCCTACATCTCCTTCATTTTTTTAATTTTTTATTGTTCCTGTGAGTCAGAGATCACGTATGACGTTATTATCCTGCCCTCTGCTGGCACGAAACGTGTCTCTACATGTCGAGCAGATTACAGGAAACAGGAAGGGAGGGAGGGACTGACAGTCACTACAAACCCACAACATTTAAAAACACACACTCTTGTTGTACTAGACCCCACTGGCTTTGTGTGTGTTGTTACTCGCATGTTTGATTTGCGCTGTGATACGTGTGCTGACAGACGCTGTTGTGTGTTGCTCTTCTCAGTGGAGATGTCAACGCACGACATGGTGTGTTTTGACAAAACGTTTGAGGCGGCTGAAGCTCTGCTCCACATGGAGTCTCCTGGAGGACTGCACAGTGAACGCAACACGGGTAAATACACATACTACACGCATATACACACTCTCAGTATATGACAAGTATTTGAAGACTCTGCTTGGTTGTGTGTGTGCGTGAATGTTTGACCCCAGCTGAGGACGTGATGATGGAGACGGTGGTGGAGGTGTCCACAGAGTGTGGACCCATAGAGGAGGAGACCTTCCCCATCCCACCTGACTGTGAACCTGCCGCCAAGAAGAAGAAAGGAAGTCAGTGCCCCTGTTTCACACCCATTTTCATTTTGTTTAATATTATAAAAAAAAAAGGAAATATTAAATGTGGTTCTTCCTTGGCTGTGTATTTTCTGCAGGTGGGCGTAGACCAAAGACGCGCCAACCCGCCTCCAACGGCTCCTCCTTTGATTTAGGGATCAAGAAGAGGCAGCGGGAGGGCAAAGGTCAGTTTCAGCGCTCTGACTCTTTCTGCCAATCACTGTATTGCTCGGTTGGTCACTATGACAATGGTAACCGCCACGTTGTGATGTTCTCCAGGAAACACCACCTATCTTTGGGAGTTCCTGCTGGAGCTGCTCCAGGACAAGAACACCTGCCCACGCTACATCAAGTGGATGCAGAGGGAGAAGGGCATCTTCAAACTGGTGGACTCCAAGGCCGTGTCCAAACTCTGGGGCAAACACAAGAACAAGCCCGACATGAACTACGAGACCATGGGCCGCGCACTGAGGTCACTTCCTGCTCCTTCACAGTCCTGATCTGAGTCCCGCCTCCAAACTGACGCTCATTCTGTGTATTTTTGTGTGTTTTAGATATTACTACCAGCGTGGCATCCTGGCGAAGGTGGAGGGCCAGCGTCTGGCCTACCAGTTCAAAGACATGCCAAAGAACATCCGCGTGATCGAGGAGGACGAGGAGGACGGAGACGAGGTGGAAGACGGCGAGGGAGCGGTGTCCCACGCCCAGCACCCGGCTCACCAGCAGGGCCCTGCCATCCTGGGCACCAACACCTCCGCTACCATCCAGCCTCAGCAGACCTACGTCACCGTCATCCCCAGCAACGCCACCACCAGGTCTGAGAACAGTTGGCACCCTGCTTTTTTAAGTAATTGGTTAAAAGTCTCGTAAGAATAAAATCTGACTCATGTTTTTTCTTTAGAGATTCTAATAGTCCTGGTATTTCTGATTTGTTGGTTTGGAGAACAACCGTAGTATTGTGTGTGTGAAGATTTAAGTTCTCTGTTCACTACGATAACGTGCCTGTAACCACAGAGGAAGCTTCCTTTTTCTCCGTGTTAGAACAGGAAAAAAAAATGCTTCTAAATCTCGTGCTAAGCCCCGCCCCTTTTATAAATCCATCTTCATCCATGCAGTGGAGATTTAGTGACGTCTCGCATCTTGTGTTTCCCCCCCCCCCCTCAGGTCGATCCGAGCTATGCCGGTGGTCATGACCAACTCTCTCGGTCAGGTGACGTTAAACTCCTCCTCCCTTCTCACCACCGCCGGTGGCGTCCCAGTAACGATGGCCAACACCTCCTCAGGCTCCGCCCCCAAACTGGTGATCCAGGCCCTGCCCACCATGCTGCCCAGCGGTTCCAAAGCGGGAGAGAAGATCACCATCATCACCATCCCGGCCAACCAGCTGGCGGCGCTCATGCAGTCCACGTCCACAGGCCAGGTCACGCAGCTGATCCAGGCCAAACCCATGGCGGCGCAGCTGCAGGCTGCCGTCGCTAAAGCCGTTGCCGCCGGCAACTCCACGCCCACGGTCCAGGTGATGGCGGGCCGCTCGGCGCCGCAGCTCATCCTGGCCAAACCGGCGGCAGTGGCTCAGCGGTTGCCTCAGCTCGTGGTGAGCCAGCCTCACGTTGCCCCGCCCCCTCAGCCCGAGGAGGCGGAGTCAGAGGCTTCCACCCCGTCATCCTGAGGTGGCCCGGGGGGTGGTGGTGGTGGACAGGAAGTTAGTCCAACCTCTTAGGTACAGGAAGTGACTGTGGACACCGTTGAGGAGGTGCAGGACACGCCCCCTCCTCACCTCCCCCTTCTTCCTGCCTCCTCAGAGCAGCACTGCTCTCTCATTGGCTCTCAGACTTTCAGTCCAATCGCGTCCAGGGAGACTGAAGCCTCACCCAGAAGGACAAAAGGGACACAGGTGGATCAGAGCTCAGAAGTCTGGGCAGCCTTAGATTGTACAGGATTAAAAAAAAAAAAAAAATTTTTTTTTTTGTAATCAAACCTAATATAAAAAAAAAAAAAAGCCAGGAGACTTTGTTGTAAACAGAAGTGTAAAAAGTGTTTTTGATACTCAGCAGCGATGTAACCATACAGACGTAGTTCATCTTTATTTTCAGCCTCATGTTTTGTTTTTTCCCTTTCTCCAAACATACAGCGTCTTATTTTTTTTTTCTACCGTTCAGGAGCAGGAAGGATCGTCTGCATGGAGAGAACCACATTAGAAGTATAATGTACTATTTTTTTTTCCTTTCTCTTGTACTATCAATGTATTGAAGTAGATTTTACTTAAACGTGTATTATAAAAGAAAAAAAATGTTCACGAGCCGGCTCTGAAGTTTATTTTTGATTCAGTTCAGAACAGATTATTGACGAGTATTTATATTCTGAGATTTATTCGGTAAGTTGAAATTTGATATATGCGGACAGAGACAAAGACGTCACTCTCCTTTGTCAGACAGGTGTGTGCAATGCATGATGGTCTTTATTGTTGACCGTCGATTGTGTGTGGGTGTGTGAGAGCAGAAAGTCAAACCGGAAACACTTGGACTAAAATTCACCTCTTTATTCACATTTCAACATTAGCACTTGCCATGTTCAGTGTCGTCATAGCAACAACCCTCAAACTCCACATCCACCTGAAGCGTTTTAAGACTTTTCAGTAAAATCTATCAACTATGATAAAACCTCCTGATAGAAAGTAAAAAGAATAATTTAATAAAAATGAAGTTAGAATAATAATGTGCTTGTTGGGACAAAAAAAAAACAATAAATAGCTTCAGCTGGTTTCCAGCGGATTGACAGTCTTCATTGGTCCAGCGGGTCTGTGATTGACAGCTCGTCCCTGAAGCTGATGTCACAGAGCAGCGACAAGTGGTCGGAGGGGTAGTGGTACGAGGGCAGGCGGTCCGGCCCGATCTGCTCCTCCGTGGGAATGTCCAGCAGGCAGTCCACACTCAAAGCATGATGGGAATACCAGATGTAGTCCAGCGTGCTGCAGCTCTCGCCGGAGGGGCGGATCTTCCACGTGGTGTAGGCGGGCTCCGACTGTCCGTCGGCGCTCAGCAGCTTGTAGGCGGAGCTCAGGCCGAGGGGGGAGGAGCTAAAGAGCCTGTACACTTCTTCCGAGGGCTCGGCGTTGAAGTCCCCGCACACTATTAAAGGGACGGTGGAGGGCGGGGCCTGAGAGGGACCGCCCCCTCGGGAGGTGATGCCGCGCAAGCGCTGCAGGAGGTCGGCGCCCTGCGCGCTCCGCAGCCTCTCCCAGCCACTACGAGCCTTCAGATGGGTGACGGCCACGCACAGGCTCCGCCCCGTCGCCCGGCAGTCCAGCGTCTGGACGATGGCCACCTGGTTGGTGGGCAGCATCATGGCCGACAGCCGCAGGTGGGCGGCGGCGGCGTGGTGCGCGAATCGCGAGCGGCGGTAGAAGAGAGCGCAGCCGTCGGGCCCGTTGTTCTGCTCCACGTCCAGACAGGGGGACCAGGGTTTGGGCAGAAAGCTGCCATGGTAACCCAGGCTGGCCATGATTGGCTGGAACGTGTCGTAATAGTGGTCCACTTCCTGTAGACACAGGATGTCGGGTCGGTACGTGAGGATCTCCTCCAAGATCAAGTACTTCCTTTCCTCCCAGTTGAGAGCGTCCAGGGGACAGCGGATGAATCCGTCCTTCCCCTCGCCAAGAGCTGGAGACACACAATATGGACGTGTCACACGCACGCACACTGCGATGTATATTTTCTATACTTGTCACTGCTTCCTGTACCTTGTGCGAGGATGTTCCACTGCATCACCCGTATGGACGGGGTGTGCTTGTGGTGGAAGGACACGGCAGTGCTGGGACAGACCAGGTCTCGGTGCGGCCGCGCCGGCCTCCTCTGCAGGGCGTCGCCACACTCTCTTAGCAGGTGGTCCGGGTCCACCTGGGCCAGGTCCGGGTCGTCCTCTGGGTACGAGTCCGGCTGGGACAAGGGGGACGTGTTCAGGGACTGGGCCAGAGTCCCGAACATCCTGCTGCTGCTGACCCCCATCGGACAAACTGAGGAAACAGGAGCGAGGTCATTCGGGGGAACTTCCGCTTCATTTACATACTAAGGTCACGCTACACACAAAAGGAAACTGATGTAATTAACGTGTACAGTGTATATAGACATATGTAGTTATTATATCATCAAAGTATCTTCTCATGTGCTCCACATCAGCTGGAACACTTCCCCCCTCGACTCCCTGGAGTCCAGATCCTCTGTCGTTGTCCTTGATTCTCTCTTTTATCCTCTTTCATAACACCCCTCTCTCTCTCTCTCTCTCTCTCTCTCTCTCCCACTCGCTCTCCCTCTCTCTGTGACTCATCCCTTATCTGTCTCATCCTCCGGTACTCTGCCTGAATCGTCACTTCCCTCGCTCCCTCCCTCGCTTTTTTACTCTCTTGGTGACCGAATGACCTCTGTGTCCAAGACACAGGAAGTGAGAGAGGGAGCCGTTGCCATGACGACAGATGTTGTTTTTTTTTGTTTTTTTTAAATGCATCTTTAGACGAGTGAGGACACTGGTTGAGGAGATGGGGCATGCGGTCCAACAGGTGGGGATGGCAGGATTGCCAACACACACACACACACAGGATATGTGTGTGTGTGTGTGTATATCATTGTATATCATTTACCGCACGAGTTCCATAGACTTAATCTTGTTAATTCACTAATCTGACTTTAGCCGCATGGGGACTATTTATATTAAATTCTATTAATATGACCTCCGATTATTCTGGACCTGAGCTATTGAACATGTTGTGACTTTTACAAAACAAATCAAATGAAATGAGAACTCGCATGTCACATGGACATGGCTAAACAAAGCTGTTTTCACAGTGAGATGCAGTCACATACTTTCACAGAATCACATGCGGCTGGAAAATAATCCCGTCATAAAACCCTTAATGTGAAATAGTCAAGAACACCTTAAACTCATAACATCTGACACAAAATATATATATATTTTTTTTAAATAAACCACAAACACAAAGTCCACGTATGAGCTTTGGTCCTCAGCCGAGATAAACACAAAAATCAACGTTCTCTCCGTCTACGTGTCCCGATAACACAAAATACCAAATATTTACAAATATAAACTACACAAACATGAATGTAGATATTTATCATACTCACACGGAGCACACTAACCCTTCCCTGTGGTGGACCCAGTGGACATTCTCCCCTCGTCCTGCACCGAGCCGGACAGTGTGACTCTCATGAGACACAGACACACTGTGCACATATGTGAAGGGCGTCACGGACTCGCCCATTCAACAATGCTCTCTCTATCTCTCTCTCTCTCTCACCCACACTCACATTTTTAACCTCTTTTCTTTCTTTTACATTTCTTCAACAGCTGTATGGAAATCGATCCGGTCCAAATTCTCGCTAGAATACTCCCAAAACACGTATGGAGCAATTAAACATGTATGTACAACCACGGCCACTTCATCTATGTATCCATATTTGCCCCATCACTTAAAACGTGGTGATGTTGCGCTGTCTGGTGTATTTCTGCATGGTAACTTCTACAAGCAGACCAATATGTGAGTAGCCTGTAATGGTGTTCAATTAAAGGCATCATTACAGCCGTCTATTATTGTTATCATAATAAATACAACTATCACAATTTATTGATCTAAAAAAAAAAAAACTCCAAATCAGCGTAGTACCACTTAATCAATGTACTTCACTCATCAAATGAAGCTACTGTTGAATAATGAGCCACAATGTGCTGCTGACTACACACAGATCAAATTCTAGGTCATGTGGGCCACATGCCAATTAAGAGAATGAGCAGAGAGTGACATATGACATATTAGATTAAGCATTAATGCATGAGTGTCCTGTTTCCATGCGACACTGAAACTGCCGAATTCCACCATAACAAAGACACAGACTCACGACTCTATCGGAAAAATGTCAATATTTTTAAAATGTTTGATTTTGGTGAATGACCAAAATCCTGCTGTGGTGTCTGACCCAGAACTGAACAAACAACACTGGTTTTACGGTGTTACCTGAAGGCCTCACTGTGTTGGAGGTGGCTAACCAATATGTTGAAATTCCACCTCACCGCAAGATGCCACTTAAGCAACACTGACTCTTATCTCCTGACTTTTTTTTCCCCCTTTTTCTTTTATAAATAGAAGGTAGAACAGGCCCAGAAGAGAACACCGGGCCTCTTTACTGCAGGGTTGCGTAACTGAGCCTCATCAATCCCATTACAGATGGAGAAACAGACGATTTCAAGCAGCTAATTTAAGGTTTCCCATTTTACAGCTGACCCACCAAGGAATGAGGTCCCAGGACCCGAACCGCCTCTTCCAACACCTAAAATACACAAAGCGCAAAACCTGGATACAACTCGGGGTCAAGACTCTGACCCACAATCTGCTTCCTGCCTCACGTGTGGTGGATTTTTTCGAAACAGCGTGAAAATATACACCTTTACAAAACTGCATTTAAACTATTACATCATGTGCCACTTTTACCTGTATTCCAATAAAATCAGTAAAACATGCTCATTCACAGAGTTTAAGATAAACTTCATATTTCAAGCTTCATTGCGTCACAGATGTGACGTGTTAATCAACCTGACCTTCAACATTTTTTACTATAAATCCTAAATCTATATCAAACACCACTTTATGATTAATTCCTACTGTACATGTGAGTTTTTTTTTTCTTCATACTAGACACGTGTCGGAAGCAGTGATGCTCCCTGTTACGTCATCAACTACACAAGGTGACGTTCAACTTAAATGTTTTGTCACGTGCCAACTAGTCGATTGGCTACCACAGAAATCGTTCTAAATATAACATTAAACATATCATTATTTATGTTTTAACAAAAAGTAAATAAACTCCATCGAGGAGTGTTAGCGGGGGTGTCAAATACCTCGAGCGGTCCCTTCGTGGGACTTTAGCGGGGAACAAGTGCCCCGGCCTCCCGCCTCTCTTCCGCCGGCCGCCGTGATCGGTCCCCTGGCTGCCATTCCTCCGCGGGAGGACACGCACAGCTGGCCGAGTAAAGCTGAGCAGCGTCGGGCTGGATTCATGGTCCACAGACGCGAGTCCAAGTGGAGAAAGTGACTAAAGAGCCGGGGACATGTCTCCACGAAGCCGGTCTCAGTTACATCAGCTTCCTGGTGAGTCAACAAACGCCGGTAACCCAGGGGAGTCAGACAATGGATCGCTCCGTTACCGCAACTCAAGGGGTTCCTAATTAATCAGAACCGGCTCTATAGCCCACAAGGGTAATATAATGGAAGTTAATTAAACGATTGTTTCATTTAACGTCACACATTCACCGTAGCTGAGGTCTTAATCTGGGGATATGCGGACATGACTTCCCCGGACAAGTGGTTCGACCGCACTGGGCTTTATACAAGAGAGGCGGGATCTATCGAGATGAGGGCGCGATTCGTGAATCGGTCAAAGACCAGCCAATCGGCGCTCGCTGTTCTTTTTCGACCTGGATGACGCAGGCAATACGTCTGTTTCCATTGGTGCCTACGTAAAACGTTCTCCTGAAAACCCGGAAGTGACCGTCTTTATATTCTATCTGATTAAAGTACAGAGGTTTTTATTCTGACTTTGGTTCAAAGTTCAGATTTATACATATATAAATCTGCCAATGTTCTGCGTTATGAGGATTACCTGATGATTAGCTAATGTTCTAAGGCTGTTATATAACAAGTTGAAGGATCAGTAGTGTCAGGATCCAGGTTCTCTGTTAATTATTCAACCACAGCGAGAACAAAGTGTTTCAATGTTTCACTGCTTGTTTTTGTGTTTATTTTCTGTGTTTGCTGTACTTATAGATACGTCATAGCTCTGCAAAACACAAGAAAAGACATCAGACAAATAAATGAACACAACCAGTCTTCTCTAGCATATAAAAAAATGTGCATGTGTGTATAGGTAATTTTTTGGAATAATTTAGAATAAGTTTAGTGAAATAAAAATGTTTAACGGGAAATTGAAATAAATATTCAAAGATTTAAAGCAGTTTTTTAATTATGACCAAAAGCTATGTAGAATAACATTTTAAATTATGTGACACTTTTATCTTTGTGTTCTTGCTTTGCTACACTGTTATTGGCACAGTGCCAAGTCATTTATTTACAGTCCTGAGGGTCGTGGTGGAGCTGGAGCCAATCATACTTTAAATAACAAGTGTTCACATAACAGATTCCATCATGGATTACATTACATTACAATTCATTGGCTGACACTTTTGTCCAAAGCAACTTAAAATTGGTAAATTAAAAAAATAAAGACTCAGACCCACAAGAGCAATGCCATCCATCACAGAAGGAGACAGTATCATTTTTAAATAAATATCTTATGGTTATGTCGTGATTTCGCTGAGAAATGATCATTTTCGAGTAGAACACAACACCGCTCATTTCCGTGATGGATTAAAAAAAAAACTTCCAATTAAAAACTTGGTGATGGTTCACTGTCTTCTCTTCCTTTAGAATCAAGAGTTAACCACACTGTTTATTGTCCTTTGTAGCCGCTGTTGCTTTTGCCAATGAAGATATTGATTTGTAATTTGGGGGACATAAGGACTGGGGCTCATTTTAAATCCTTTATATTGTGCTGGATTGGTAATGTATGGCACAATTAGTTTGGTGGAAGTGTCCCATGGATAAAAATGGACTTTCATTATTGTTGCCCGTGGCTCACGGAGCAGGTTAATCTGGTTGAAACAAAATGGTTCTGAAAACTGTTCACAGAACCTTTATCTAATCTTACTTTTCATTGGGTAACGATGGTGAAGATGAGTCCTGCAGGGGGCACTGTTGCACCACTGGTAATATCATTAGTACATGTGTATTACACACACACACACACACACACACACACACAAAGTCGCCTTGATTGTCATTCAGGGGGAGTCTGTGCAAGACCAATCATTTACCAGAGTTAAATCACCAAAACAAAGATCAGATTTAGAGCAACACAGAGCCGAACAAGGAAGTCAGCGTACAACTCCAGGGTTCACAAGCATGCAACACACACACACACACAATCTCAGCCAAAGTGGCAGTGATTGTTCTCTGGTCTCACAAACACTCAGATGACTGACATCACTGGTGCTCAGAGATGACACATTTGGAGTACAGTTGCCACGGTAACCCCCGGAGGCTTCCATGAGTCACCGTGGTTATTTTTGATTCATTAAACCCCCCCGTCCCCCGAGCAGAGGTACAGGTACAGAGGAGACCTGTGACCATCACACGGATCAGTCTGAGCCACATCAACCACGGCAGAGACATGTTTATTCCTCTGGAAACCTCAGGATCAGCCTCGGAGGATCTGAACATGACGAGCTGACACTGACTCGAAATGACAAGTATTTTTCCACCGCGCTGCACAACCAGCCAGGTTGTGTGCCTGAGCAGCTGATGAGGCTCTGGCATGGTTCTTGGCAAAACTGGATCCATTTGGCCCCATGTAAAACACATTTTTAGGTTTCCGAGAACAACGACCCACCGAGGTTGTGTATTTCACACGGTCAGGTGTGCAATGTGTCCTCCGTCGTCCCTGAGGACACACCTGTTTTCAGATTGTGTGTCCGTGACGATTCCTGTGATTGTTGAAGCTTAACTGTGAGATAAAGTTCAGTATCCCACCTGTATTTTCTCTAATTATATTTTTATATCCATTACTATATTCGTTAGTCACTTTTTCTCAGGCAATTTTTGCACCCTTTTTGCTGAACTCAGTTTTCTGTGATCATCATCTCGTGCGTGTATGGAGATGACCGTTGTGTTAAAGTTTTGTCTCTTCCTCAGGAACAGCATCTGCCCTCAAACAGGGTTCCTGCTGCGTTCGGAGACGGCCCGATTAGCCAGGGGTCATTCATCATCTCCGCTCCCCTGATATAAAGCTCTGCTGCCTGAAGTGAGGAATTTGAAGGTTAATCAATGTTTGTGGAACATGTAATTAATCTGTCTACTATAGCCTGGCCAGATATTCTCCTCTCTCTCATGACAAAAAGCCATCCCCCTCTCATCTGACAATATCCAGCAATGCTCAGGAGAAATAATAATACCACCTTATTGATTCCGTGCATGCGATTAAAATCACCATGGAATCTTCAAAAAAAGATTTTTCGTCAAATAATATTAACTGTGCAGAGCATTACACGACTGCACGGGTTCGAATGTGACACAGTTGTATAATAGAAATGTTGATTAAAAGTCTTTATCCCCAAAAAAAAGATATACGTTTTTTTTAATACCTGTATGTTAATTTGTGTTCCTTCCAGACAGGTTGGCGATTATTGATCATTGTTCATCAGGAGTAAAAGATATGAATATTTGATGTCACCGTGCTCGACATCACAGGAGCTGGAGGCTGCTCACGTCATCCGCGAAAACCAAGGAAATGAGACGTGAAGGTCATGTGCAGAGAGCTCAGAGGCAAATACTCTCAAGGTCCGTCCCATTGAAGATTTACAAATCAGAGCAACTCACATAAAATTCAAAGTGATCCACTGTCACGGGTGAGGGACGAGGTGGCCTGACCTTTTCTGTCAGATCGGAGTCTCTGCGAAAAAAAAGAGACACATTTAAATCAATTCTATGGACTAAAGTGGAAAATGAAAGTTTTCTTGAAATCACAGAGGTTTGGATTTGTCAAAGAAACGACAAAAATCAATGAATGTGACACGGCGACAAAATATCATCCGTCTTGTTCTCTGTGGACAGACGGATGATATTTATAAAAAGCTCAGATAAAAAAAAACGTCGACACGTTGAAGGTGATCTGAGGATTGGTTATGACATGGAATCCTCAAAGGGGACTCGTCTTCTTCACAAGTCCCCTTCCTCCAATTCTATCAGGCTGTAATAAGGTTTAGGTTCAGATTATGGTGAGTGTTAGCGGTAAATGGAATTCTTTTTTATGAGGTCTGAGTGAAAGGAAAGTAAGTCGATTTAAAATCCCCTGAGAAAATATCTGTGAGAAAAAAGTCCAACTTGTCTGGCTCTCATTGATTTGTGTAGAAATGGCTGCTGGGGGACACCAGGCGCGACGCTCCCGGAATAAACAACCACAAAGAGGCCGCCAGGTTAGCGGGGGACTCCGAGGACCGAGACGTAAAGAGCAGAGCTTTTAACCGGCCGCCACCGGAGCACAAATCAATGCGACGACGCACAACCCGGCTCCACTCGTCCTGACAACCCTGGCACGGCGCACAACATTCATTTCAGAGAGCAGCGAGATGGATCTCCACCGGGACCCGGGCGACGGGTTCTTCAATTCCACTCAAATCAGAAGAAAATGAAGACAAACACGACAGATCTCCTCAAAGAAAAGAAATCATAATTAGAATGTGTTTTTCTTTAAAAGAGAAGAAGAAGAAGAGGTTCAGCTCTAGAAAACTATACATCTGACACTTCCACTTAGGTTAACTGCCTGGTTAAGGTCATTTCCGGGATGTGATCAGGATTATCCAGCATTCTTTGTTGCTCCACAGATGATGAAAGACGGCCAAATATCACTCTTGGATTGTATTTCAAGCTACACCAAAAACAGAAAAGGTTCTGACACGGGGAAACTGGGAAAACAGTCAAAATGGCTGAATGAACTGAACGTGTCTCTGAGCCTCTTGAACCAAATCTCACATATTTATACTATTTGGTCTTCTTCTATCAACTCATGCACTATTCACTGAATTGCCCCTGAAACTGAAACAGGCGATACAGGACAGAGATAAAACCGGTTTTAGAACAGACGTGAAAAGCAGATTCATGATTCAAGATGTATGTGGGAGGAACTTGTTCATACGTGTTATCTCATGTTGTAGGTTTGCGTGTCGAACTAACACCCAGACACGTCCAAACATGGGATAAATAGGGAAGAATGTTATTCCAACCAATTATGGAAAAGACTTGTTGAAGGTGCCCGTCAGTTGCAGCTAAATGTCCCCAAATAGGATGAAATGACTAAATGGGGAAAAAGCAGAGGAATTCAGATTCCAATTTTAAGATTTATTTGTCCTTTAAATATTATTCAAGTAGCGTAGTTGCTGACACTGAAATTCTTGGGTTAAAAAGCACAAATAAAATAAAATATAATGTAGTCATGTGAACGAAAGGTAATAAATGAAGGTATGAGTATGAATTAAACAAAATACATTACAATAAACTATATAGGTAGGTGAGACAGAACATGGGTAGTTGTTCTAGATGTTATTCTGGTAGAATCAGAGTTGTGGGCTTAAACAAAAGCTCTTCAACCATCTCCGTCATATTATATTTCCAGATATATTCTCCAGGTTAAAGGTTAGTTCAGGATTCACACACCTGATTTTTCCGAGAAGACAGAAACCCAGCTGTTTGGCCCTCGGCCTTTTAGGGGAAACAATAAAACAGGTTTCTCTCCTGTCTTGGAGTTTTGGAACATTTCCTCAGTCGGGTTAGGGGACCTTTTAACATGTCCATTAAAAGTCCTGTTCTGGAAACCTGTAGGGTCATCATCCTGTCTGTGTGTGTGTGTGTGTGCGTTACAAATCTCAGCACAGCACAAGTCCAATAAAAAATTAATTGTTGAACGTGTTCTCATGTTGCGTCTTATCTGCCTGACACCCACAAACGGAGTGAAGCATCACTTTCGGCTTCTCTTGATTTAATAACTGCTTCCTCCCCCTGGGCGGCAACTTTGACTCTAACTTTAAAACTTGTTTCTGTCTCTGTGTGTGCGTCTCATCGAATGAAATCACACCGGTTCATGTTAAAAGACGCCCCGTGGAATTTTCCAATAAAAAAATTGTATTTTAGAGAAACGTTTTCTTCTTTTTGGAACATGAATGCTAGCTTAAACACTCTAAAGGGATAAAATGCTAAATGCTAATAATGCTAACAGTTGTATATCCCATTACACACAAACAACACATTATCTGGGCTGTATATGAATGTTCCTCTTCTTTCTCTAGCCTTTTTTCCACATTTAAACTGGTCACAGCAGGAAAAACACAAATACACAGTAAATAAATGGAATTCTTTGTACCTGGCTGTGTTCACGCTGCTTTGACTTAATCATCTCGATTCAGAACAGAAGGAACAAAGACGGGAGGCTGATTTGGAAAATGGGAAATGACGGTAATCATGAGATGAAACAAAGGGAAGCTACAGACTTCCATTAAGTGAGGTGACGAGCAGGAGCACAAACGTTTTTTATTTAATTTAATTCTGGTTGAAGTTTTGAAGAAGCGAAATCATTAAAAAAAATTAAACAGGATGTCTCTGGCTTGTCTCCTTGTAAAGGAACATAATGCTCATTCTTTATTCCCCCAACGCATCATTTGTCAGCGCTTGTGCCCGTTCCACTGAGTTGTGCGACGGTTGTTGGCTGAACACCGTGTTGCCACATTTCAAACCCAAGCCGGGTCCCCCTCGCTCCGACTCTCAACGAAGCCAGGTCTCTGCGTGAAGCCCCCGAGCAGAGAATCTATATTTCACCGCGACCCTCGCCGAGGAACAAACAAAAAAAAAAAAAAAAAAAAGGACTCTCAGGACTCTCCACGGAGAACGTGGGATTAATGGGCGGCGACACAAAGAGGAGCTGAACGCTGGCAGCAAACACTTGACGACATTCTCACAATCTGTTTCCTGGCTTCCTTTCACGTCCCTTCAACCCGCGGAGACAACGGGTTAATGGATTATGAATCCCCACTGATCAGATCATAAAGTTAATGGTCAGTCAGAGCAGCATGTGGTGTGTTTTTTTTTCTTATTTAACTCTGGGACTGTGCATGTGCTTCTTTAATTAAAAATCAGTCACCGTGCCTCAGCTCAGTTATAATACAGTGAATACATCCTGGCCAGAAACAAAGTCAAAACCACCATAAAGAGATTAAATGCAGAATTAAGTTTGCACAAAATATTGAAACTGATTTCCTCTAAGAGTGGACTGTTTATACAGTAGAAAAGGAAAAAAAAAATGGCCCTGGCCCTAGTGGTTTTTCTAATATTTAGTTTTTAAACAACAGCTGTTTGTGGTTTTCAAAGTCTGTAATAAACCCGAGCTCCAACATCAGGGTGAAGGGAGGAGCACGGTAAAAAAAAGAAAAACAGCAGGGAAATGAACAGGTTTGTGGGCCTGGAAGCGTCAGAGGAGGCGAGAAAGAGAAAATTAGGGCTGTGCTGAGATTAGTGAACGGGGCAGGAATGACAAAACAGAGAAAGAGAGAGAGAGAGTGGGAGAGCGAGAGAGAGCGACCGTGTGTGTGTGTGTGTGAGGAGGTCTCTCCTCTTCATGGAACTTTACTCCTAGTTCTGCAACTTTGCCTTCACAGAACCCCCACACTCTGTGAGTGAGTGAAGGCTCAAATCGCCGAGCTCCACTCCATGACACAGATTTAAAGAAAAGAGAAAAAAAAAGGAAAAATGACCAAGAAGTCTGCAAAGTCTGCCGAGAAACATGGACGGGTCAGCTCGGCGAATGGACCCAAAGCGTCCCAGAACGGGACGGGGTCAGATCCCGGAGAGGAGGACGGCGGTGGCAAGGTGGGACTGGGGAAGAAGGTCACGCTCCTCAGAGGAATATCCATCATCATCGGGACCATCATCGGAGCCGGGATCTTCATCTCCCCAAAGGGCATCCTGATGTACTCGGGCAGCGTGGGCATGTCCCTGGTGGTGTGGATTGGCTGCGGCGTGCTGTCACTCTTCGGTGAGTCACGTTCCTTCAACTCCGAAGCTGCTTTGAGTTTTTATCCAACTTTTAGCAAGAAAATAAAGTTGCTGTACTTTTTGGGCATTTCCTGAGAATGCATCATTCACCAACAGCCATCAGTGCAGTCCGTTATTCTACGGATTCCAATACACTGTTATTATGTGTTATATTCCAATATAGATTCAATGACCTTATTATATATTTCTTTTCATCAACTGTGAGGAATACACAATTTAATGTGAAACCCAACCCCTTCACCCCTGAATTTGATCGGTATTGCTCCAAATCCCGGCTATTCACTATCTGTGGACTCTGTGGACCCGATGAGTTGGAGGGGACCTTTCAGTATTATTATGAAGAGCTCCCACAATGTGCAAACCTTGAAACAGGAGGAACCAGGATCATTGTGGAGAGGAGAATAAAAACCCTGAAGTCGCTATGGATAAAATGTTGTGTGGATGGCAAAGTCACCCCTTTCCCCCCCGGGGGCAGAGTTAACCCCGCCATTGTGTTTATGGGGCTGGATCCAATGCACATCCAGATGTAGACAGGAAAAACAGGCTGGATGGGACCTGTGACATCACAGAAGGAGGTCCAGAAAGTATTACTGCATTTTCTGAAACCAAATGATTGATAATATGATTTATTTGTGGTGTTATTTATAATGTATTATAATTGTTTTAATTCTGATGTTCTCAGGAGCTAATCAGAAGGTTCTTGGACGAGAAAATGACAATAATTCATTTATTTTTATACTTTTTTTCCTATTTTTATTGGTGTAAATTGAATGAAATCTTGTTTATTTTGCAAAAATAAGAACACTGAAATACTTTCTGAACGTTTCACTGTTCTGACTGGATACGGGAAACATCCACAGTGAACTGAAACATGTTCACGTTTACATTCAACCCATTTTCCCTGGAATCTGCCAACACGTTTTTTTGGGAGTTTTAACATCAAACTCAGGGGAGCTGAACCACTCCCCCACAACTTCACTTTATCAGAGGAGAACTTCACGAACCCCAAAGAAATGAGAGGAACGTTGGCAGCAACACACGAATTGGGAAAATCTAACCGGAATGTGTAAAAGTTCCTTAAAAGGCTCAGGGGTTGAAATACAAAAACTGCACGAGGCAGTTATAAAGTACACACGCAGTACACTGCAGTGCTTCGTCACCTAAATCCTTCAATTTGTACACACCTCTTATATTTTTGCACGGGTGATGTCGGATGTGTCTCCTCTGCAGGCGCGCTGTGCTACGCCGAGCTGGGCACCTGCATCAAGAAGTCCGGTGGACACTACACGTACATCATGGAGATCTTTGGACCTCAGATGGCCTTCATCAGGTTGTGGGCGGACCTTATAGCCATCAGGTAACGCCTCCAATTCATGTTGATTGACACTGGTCTATCGGAGCTGAAGTAATCCGGGTTTTTCAATAATAGAGGTGACGCCTATCGTAGAAGATGATACAGTATATACACAAAGGTCAAACTCATCTGCAAAGGTCACCACTGAGCTCAATTATCAACCTCCACATGCGAAGGTTACGGAATCCATTTTATTTCATATCCTCCGAGCTACGTTTAGCCAGAGCTGAACTCTCTGATGTTTTCGGCGGGACAGAGGCCGCCGCCCTCGGCAGATTACAGGCTTTGACCTCCTGACCCGGCCAGTCCACTCCTGTTGTGTGTGTGTGTGCGTCGAGCCGAGGCCGAGCGCGAGTCAACAGTCTGGTGGACGGTCCCGCCCGATTTTTTAACGCTGGCCTCGGGGCGAGCGGGGGTCCTGAATGGGAACCCTGGGAAATGAAAACAGGCTCAGTGGCTGCGCTGGGAAATGAAGAGTGAGATACGAGTCCAGCCGGCGGGACCAGTCAACCTCATTTGATTCTTATTGAAGCCGAGCAGAGCTCCACCACACACCAGGATGGAATTATGGGATGGGAGAAAAAAAATAAAAAAAGCTTGAATGGAATCTGTGCTGCACACACACACACACACACACACACACACACACGGTCTCTCCTCAAGCAGGTTCAAAAAAAAAAAATACAAAATGATGTGTGACATGTTATATCTTCATTATATCTAAATATAATCCACTTCATATAAGAGTATTTTTTTTTGTGGCAAATAGCTTCCCTTCATGAGTCATAAAACATGACTTATTTTATAATTATACAAAAATATCCTTAAAGTCAAACACTTTTATTTTTGTCGATTTTTGATGTCGTTATGGCCTCAGGCCGTTGGCCCTGGTCTCAGCAGTTGGTCCGTTTAGTATCAGGTTTGATGGTTGTTCCCAGTCCCGTTTAATACGAGAAGATCCATCAAACTCGGCTCTAATGAATCTGTGCAGCAGCGCTCGGCTGTACAAAGATACACGTGTGTTTTTTTTTCTGTTTCAGTGGAGACTTTTCCATATATTCTTATTTATGCTTTATACAATGACATTCCATTCAACTGTTCAATTTGTGACACTTTTGAGGGATGATTCCATATTTGGGATGGCTTTCATTTTACAGATTGGAATTTGATTTCAAACCCTTCATTATGTGTGTGTGCGCAGGCCTGCGGGGATGGCCGTCATCTCTCTGGCCTTTGGCCGGTACATCCTGGAGCCCCTGTTCATGCCCTGCGATATCCCCCCTTTGGCTGTGAAACTGGCCACCGCCCTCGGAATCAGTACGTGTCATGAACGCAACACGCCTCAACGCGGAGTTAACAGCTGTTCTACAAATGCACAGGAGATGTTAGTGGGCAGGATAACAGGAATTAAACGCTGCTTAACTACCAACGCACATCATGCCATGACCAAAATGTGTTAAAAAAAGACTTTTACGCATGCTTCCACCAGACCATACACGAGGTGAATGTTTGTCTCTGTTTCCATAGCGACCGTCATGTACCTGAACAGTATGAGCGTGACGTGGAGCGCCAGGATTCAGATCTTCCTCACCATCAGCAAACTGCTGGCCATCTGCGTCATCATCATGCCTGGACTCTACCAGCTCTTTAAAGGTCAGATCATCATCCTCCTCCTCATCCTCATTTTGAAGAGTCGCCGCAACCTCCTAGAGGTCCCAGGGACATTTAGTGTTTCGCCATGTGACACAAACTCCAGGTGCAGCTGTAATAATTAACGGCCTCTTTCGTCTCGCACAACAACACGCACAATAAATACGACCCCGGAGCCTGGAAAGGTCACGACACACACAGCTGCTCGGTTTCACAACGTCCTCGCGGCGGGAGAACCAGCTCATGGAGAGCCAAATTACTGCAGTCAGCTGAGGGTCTAAAATGTGGATATTTCAAAAATATATATAGTTCTTTAAATGCAATACAGGTGGAAGATACATAATAATAGTAATAGTAATAATAATAATAATAATAATAATAATAATAATAACAATAACAATAACAATGAATAAGAATAATAATAATAAAAGATAAATAATAATAATAATAATAATAATAATAATAATAATAATAATAATAATAATAATAATAATAATAATAATAATAATAATAATGTGTAAATGTGAGTTGGTTGATTTGTGTGAATTTAAGTGTTTACTAATTTATTTTTGTGTATGTGTGTTTGTGTGTACAGGTGAGACCCAAAACTTTGAGAACGCCTTTGTACTTGACAACATGAAGGTGTCTGGTATGCCACTGGCCTTCTACTCTGGGATGTATGCATATGCTGGGTGGTAGGTATGATCACACACACACACACACAAATTCTCTCACATACTAAGCACACGTGTGTTTGTCTTGTCGTTATTTAACCACTGGAGCGGATTTTTTTTTTTCAGGTTCTATCTGAACTTTGTGACAGAGGAAGTCGATCGACCTGAGAGGTGAGTGGAATCCCTGACTATTGATGATGTATTATTGGCTGAATGTGAAATCTATCCCACAATTAATACAGATCAATGAAGAGTGGTTAGAAGTAATAACTTTTTGATAACCTGCTCCATCGTGGGGCTGATAACGGAGTAAACGTGAGGTTCTCGATAAATGTGAAAAGTAGAGATAAGTATACAAATATAAACGTGTGCGTGTTCTTGACGTGTTCCCGATCCTCCTCAGGACAATGCCGTTGGCCATCTGCATCTCCATGTTGATCGTGACTTCCTGTTACGTGCTGACCAACGTGGCGTATTACACCGTGATGTCGGCCGAGGAGATTCTGTCCTCTGACGCCGTGGCTGTGGTGAGTTCCACAACTTCAAGTCTCCTCACGGACCAACCCAAAGAGAAAACCTCCGACGTGATTCACACGTGAATAAAACTCGATGACCTCACCGCCGTCGGTGGTGTTTTCACGCACTTCCTGCACTTAAAATGTCGTTAGAGGAGCAAAGTGCGTCTGACAGCGGCTGTTAATGGGATTGTTCCAGCTCCGTTACTGCTAATCACATCTCACGCATCCCATAATAACCCGCCACCGCCGCTTTCTTAGACTACAGGCTGAGGCAAGACTCATTCACTAAGAGATCTGGTGATCTTTGCTAACGACGTTACTCTTATTATCCTGAGCCAGATGAGTGATGGCGGCGCCTTAAGAGAAGAGCATTTATCTGTTCTTAGACGCCGGAGCTCGGATAAAAGAATTGGAATCTTTCCTTTCTCCAGACTTCCCAAACTGCATTACACAGTTCCACTTGTCTCGGGCCCATGGATCCAAGTTTTTCAATGACCTTTGACCTCTGCTGGCTGAACATTTCCTGTGTGATAATGCAGGCTATTATTTTCAGCTTCTTTTGACCATTTCATGTGCAAGACACAGTGAGTGGGGGAAGCCACAATAACTACAAAAGCAGTTGCCTTCTTTAATTTAACGCTGAGTGTTTCAATCCCCGACCGTAGCTGCACACATTCAACAACGTTTTTTGTTTTTATTTTGGGTGATGACGATTGTTGGTTTTTAATCCTGTTTTCACTAGGTGGAATTTCATCTCATTATCTGTTGAGATCCTGACCATTTTTCAGTTGGCTCTTTCACAGCCTCGCCTCTGTGCGTCGCTTAAAGATGTTAAAACATATTTCGACGGGGATTCGTGGCGGCATTATGAAGCGCTTGCCCAGATTTGAAGTGACAACACGGATTCCGCAGTCCATTTGTAGGAATTTACAAACACAAAGGACACAAATTCCATTTTTTTTTTCGCCTCGCAGTCGGTGCTCGTCCAAACAAGCGTGGACTGAAACGGATCGGCACTGGGGGGCTTCATGAATAATAAGCAGCGTTTGCTTCCACCGCTGCGTGAGCCATTTATGATTATTTCTGCCAGCAGCCCCGTCAACGGCTCCGATTCCATCTCGCCAACTACAACAAATAACACAAAGTAAACACACAAATTCACACAGGGCACAATTTTCCTTTTTTTTTCAAATAAAGAAGTTAATTAGCTTCGGTTTTTAAATCCTGAAATGAAAATAATTGATAGAATTAATTAAAAAAAAAAATATATATATATATATATTTTTTTTGTGCAGCGGTTTGCTTCACTGTGGCTGCAGCTGCACATATTTGGCCGGTGTTGTGTCAAAGTCGGAGTTGTGTCTCCAGCAGCGCACACAGAGCGCGTGGTGCTCTGTCTCCGCACAAAATACATAGAAAAAAAAACCCCAAAGAAAAGCATGTCACTCGTCCAAGCTTTTTTTTTCTTTAGCTACAATAAACCAATTACAACTATTCACTTGATTACATTTAATGACATTTGTCCACAAAAAGTGTAAAATGACAATAATTGGCCGTTAGAGATTTATTGTTGCTGCGTCTTTAAGAACACAAAGTTCACACTGATGACTCATTTTGCAGAAGGTGGATTGCGGTGGATTTGTTAATGTTGTTGCGTCGTTGCGTGTCTTTGTTGTTTAATGCTCTTTAATGTCTGCATGTTCGGAAATAATAAGAGCAGACGCCCTTGTGGTTCAACTGCCTTTTTTATTTTCTTTCAGCCTAATTGGATGAAAAGGGATTTCAAAGCAGTTTGCTGAAGTTTGATAGATGGGCTAATTTTTTTTTTATTAGCGTTCATAATAATATTGTCAAAATCAATATTATTAACATTTTAGTTTGTGTTAATGGATCAAAACCCATCACTGGCACATCAGCTCATTGGAAACCTGGTTCAGTTGGTTAGAATCTCTGATTTAAAACCACAGGGAGAGAAAAAAAAAATCACAATAAATATTAAAGCTTAATTTTAACTGATTCCTGAGAGACGCTTACATTTTGAATGACTGCGGCTCAGACGAACATAAATGAAAAACTTTAGGAATAAAACCTTTGATGTCTCTGTGAGAAAAAAGGATCCTCACGCTGTCCTGATTATAAAAGAACATTTATGTCGTTTTTTTTTTTTTTTCTGTGTGTGTGTGTTCATGTTTAATTCTCTGTGTTGGTTCATGCCCAGGTCTTTGCAGAGAAGCTGTTTGGGAAATTCTCCATTGCGGTTCCGGTGTTTGTGGCCTTGTCCTGCTTCGGTTCCATGAACGGTTCTCTCTTCGCTTTATCCAGGTACACATGACTTTTTTTCCCTGGTTTTACCATATGAAGTAATTCTATGATATTACAGCAAAAAATCCCATGTTGCCAAATTTCAAATTTCATCCTAATCGCTTTTCAAACATGAGTTAAAAGTTGATGCTAATAGTAGTTTAGCTTTCATTTGTATATATTTTTTTGTAAAGAATTTCATCATCATCATTTTTTTTTTAATGGGCCGTATGACTTTAAAAAATCTTTAATAACACGTCTGTGTTGTAGAATGTTCTACGTGGCGTCGCGTGAAGGTCATCTTCCTGAGGTCATGTCAATGATCCACATACGACGACACACTCCGCTCTCAGCTGTTCTCATAATGGTTTGTTCTACCACCGTGTACGTCGACGATCAACTCGTGTTCACCAGATAAAAAAACGAACTTAACGTTTCTACTTCCTGCCTCCTGTTCCAGTATCCCATGACCATGCTGCAGCTGTTTGTGGGCGACATCTACAGCCTCCTGAACTTCATGAGCTTCCTGCGCTGGTTCTTCATCGGCGTGGTGGTCCTGGGTTTGATCTACCTCCGATACACCAAACCTGACCTCCCTCGACCCTTCAAGGTCAGACTGCACCAAAAAAAAAATCAAAATCCTAATCCAATCTAAGCCACGGTATGAGTCTGGATGCTAACAGCGGTGTCCCACAGGTGCCTCTCTTCGTGCCCGTGGTTTTCTGCCTGACCTGTTTCTTCATGGTGTTCCTGTCTCTGTACTCGGACCCGGTCAATACCGGGATCGGATTCGCTATTTCCCTCACCGGCGTCCCAGCGTATTACATCTTCATCTACTTTGAACACAGACCAAAGTGGCTTCAGAGGGCTTTAGGTAACTCGTACTATAATACTCTGGATTTTTACATTCATCAGCATATAGGAAATACAAATATACATCTATATTATATATATAAAGATTATTTGTTGATTTATGTATCTTTCAAACAAAACCGCCATTTTGCTGACCATAATTCCACCATGATTGTTTCTTTTAATAATTATTTTGTTGTCTGTGTTTTTTTTTTCTGTGTCCTCAGATTCCTTCAACAGAACCTTACAGATCATCCTGGAGGTCGCTCCCGCTGAGCTATAACGGACTCATGGACGATTTACTGTGAACTTGCTGAATGTGAATTTATGCACCACACTTAGATGGAAAAAGTGTTTTTTGTAAAAAAAAAAAAAAGGAAATTTTCATAGGGAATAGGACTATGTGATCATCGTGTTCTCTAATACTAAATCACTGCACCTGAAACACACGCTGTGCGAACTCAGTGGTTTCATCTCACTCTGAATCAGTAGAAAAGTTTGCTCCATGTTTTTATTTGTTCCTTGAAATAGAAAATGTTATGAAGCTGTGAAATAAAGATTTTGGAATTAAATTAAACATTTTTAGCTTATTGCTATTGTGTTGAAACTGTTTGTGTCTCATTTCATGTCCAAACCTGAGCTTCCGATGACAGCCAAAAAATCCTGCTGAGGTTAAAATGTTCTGTTACTACAACAGCAGCTGTATTTATCTGTAATCATTTTATAATAACAACAATTAAAGTAAAGAAAGAGGAAATTATTTAGTGTTTGGAGGTGCGGCCTTTTCATTTTACTAGGAAATGTGAAGGAGATCACATTCAAACAGTATTTCATATAAAGTCCTTCTAGTGTGTGTGTGTGTGTGTGTGTGTGGGGGGTGTGTGCGTGTGCGTGTGTGTGTGTGCGTGTGTGCGTGCATGATTAGTTCTATTAGCAGATGATGTCCACTCAAAGGAATGTGGTTAGAGATACACACATGGAGTTTAAGGCTGAGACCTACAACAGCAGCTGTATTTATCTGTAATCATTTTATAATAACAACAATTAAAGTAAAGAAAGAGGAAATTATTTCGTGTTTGGAGGTGCGACCTTTTCATTTTACTAGGAAATGTGAAGGAGATCACATTCACACAGTATTTCATATAAAGTCCTTCTAGTGTGTGTGTGTGTGTGTGTGTGGGGGGGGTGTGTGCGTGTGCGTGTGTGTGTGTGCGTGTGTGCGTGCATGATTAGTTCTATTAGCAGATGATGTCCACTCAAAGGAATGTGGTTAGAGATACACACATGGAGTTTAAGGCTGAGACACACAAAAACACACATTAGTGTGTTTACAGTGGACCGGACACACATTCAGATAATAATGTGTTCATCTCATTCCAAAAAAAGTAAAAAAAAAAAGAAAAAAAAAAGAATTTGGTCTCAAACGTAGTGGAGCTTGTAAAAAGTCTGCCTCCAATTTATTTCTCGATAATTATTCCCACTCCCAGTTTCAAAAAAAGTTCCTCAAACAAAAGAACGAGGAAACTTTTATTTTGAAATATTTAAATGTATTTATTTTTGATAAATATTTTTATTTCTACATTAAGGTGAAAAACCCCAAACTGTCGAGGATCTTTACGGATTTACAGATTGAGATGATGGAGGAGATGAAATAAAGATGCAATGGAAAAGTTGCATCAGCGCCCCCTTCTGGTTTCACCCCTGCATTATTTTATCCTAAAAACCTGGATCGTCATTTTCATTTATTTTAGTATGACTTGATTGAATTTAATTGAGCCATGCATTTATTTAGGTACTGGACACAGGACAGTCTGATCTTCTTCTTCTTCTTGTTGATGGCTGGTAAATCCTTTTTAGTTTATTTTTATTTCCTTTCAAATATCCATGGCTGCTGTGACAGGAAGTCTCAATTTTTTTGGACCTCCAACGTTCTTCACTATTTTCTTTTTCTTTATCCTCTGAGAGGAGATGTTTTTTCTTCCTCCTCTAGGATTCCGATGACTCCTTCACCTCCACTCGACCGTCACTGAGCTGAGGCTTGTTGGGACAGTGGTCCACCAGCCAGTCGGCCAGCCACAGACAGGGGTTCTGGGGCTTATGTTTGCAGAGCTCCGTGAGTCCACTGAGCAGCGTGGGGTTGACGAACCTGCTCAGGTACTCCTCCGTCACCTCTCTGGACGGGAACGGCTCGATCACGGAGTTGGGGAACATGAACTTGATCTCCCGCTCGGCGGCGTGGAACGTCTCGCTGCCGTGGAGCGCGTTCTTCAGGTCCGAGGAGCCGAAGCGGGCCCTCAGACACTCGGGCTGAGTGTCCACGGCCTCCAAGTGGATCACCGGGCCCATCAGCGCCTTCCAGTGGGCGATGGCGTTATGGCGTCCCAGCGTCAGAGCCACGATGGGGGCGGAGCTCATGTAGGTGGTCAGGTCGGGGTAGAAGAGCTTCCCGCAGAGGCCGGCGTAGAAGTCGCTGCTCTGCTCCAGACTGAGCTGCAGCTCACGCTTCTGTAAAATGGTGAATCCGGACCTGAGGATGATGTTCTCGATCTCCTCGCTCCGGTCCACGGCCTCGGGTTTGATCAGAACCAACGTTCGCTCCACGTAAATACGAGCATCTGGAATTGGATCCATTTTTGTCGAACTGGTATGGAAACGGTGTGGAAATATGCAGTGTCTCTCTTCATTTACATCAATTCTTGAAAGTTAGAATTCCAGAAGGAAAAGAAAATATTCCATGAACGGTTCTTTCATTCATTCTTCTCTGATGTTTTAAAGTTCTACAGCTCCTGTACGTTTTTTTTTTTTTTTTTTTCTTCATCCTCTGACTCCTCACCTCCACTTCCTCCTGTTTTTCCTCCTCCTTTTTATTTACCTGACCGTCCATGGACAGTGATGTCATAACACTTCCAGAAAAAGATGTCATGACATCAAAGCCTCGTGAAATGATGTCATCACAGAATTTACACCTGATGAATTATTTTGATTATTTCTTAACGTGTTTTATTTTGAAGGAATTGGTTCACTAGTTAATAAATATACCATTTTAGCCCAAATATTAATATATATATATATATTTCTCTTTGGTTCAGACTGAATGAACAATGTGAGAATATACCAAGAAATGAATGTATATTTTGAAAAAAAAAAAAAAAAATGATATTGGATTTATTTCTTAAGGGTTTAGTTAGAAAAAGATGTCATGACATCAAAGCCTCGTGAAATGATGTCATCAAAGAATTTATGCCTGATGAATTATTTTGATTATTTCTTAATGTGTTTTATTTTGAAGGAATAAATAAATAAAAAATGATATTGGATTTATTTCTTAAGGGTTTAGTTCGACTGTGTTTCACCTCAGTTTCTCAGTTTTTTTCTAGTATTGCGTTTCCATCTCTAAACTGTCATGACCTTTTATTGTGTAATGACAACAACACACACAGACACACACACACACACAATGCGAAATAACCCTGTACTGCCACACAGGGGCGCTGCAGTGCTTCACACCATGTTTGACTTTATTTGACTGAGCAATAAGAACCACTGCTGCAGACAGCAATAATAATAATAATAATAATAATAATAATAATAATAATAATAATAATAATAATAATAACAAAATTCCATGCTCACACAATGAAGGTAAATGATAGTTTTGAGAAATCCCAGCTAACATTAGCCTGCTGCACGGTTTCTAATCGTCTCTGTTCTGTGACGATGAGGAAATGTTATACCGATTCACTGCAGGATTTTGAAATGAGAGGAATGGGCCCCGTGCCTCCAGAAAATATGCTTCCAGTTATATAACGAGAGAGAGAGAGAGAGAGAGAGGGCGTCTGTTCAATTCCAGGATGAAAACACAGAGAAAGACGTGGGAGAGCCGACATTGTCATTTACGTCTTTCGTCTCCTTCACTCAGCCCACATTCTCATCCCAGGATCCGTTGCGGCAAATTGTCTGTAAAGTTTTAGGCAAAGTGGAGACGCCGGTCGCTGCTTTTGATGGACTCTGTGGAAAGTGGAGGGTGGATGGTTAATGAGTGAATGAACTTTGATTTATCCCACATCCATTTGACATGTTTGCTCATTAGCTTTTGTCTTCCGTTCACAATTAGTCAAATTAACCTTCCAGAGACGTTAACCTGCTGCCTCCCCAGTGAAGGACAAGAAAAAAATAAACCATCGGCTTCGTCTGTGTGCTGAAACCAGGAGAACTACAACAAGCCGATTTATAAATGCTAGAACCAACACCGTTTAAAATCTCCTTTTAAAAAATGTGACAGGCGTGAAACCTAAAGGACAGGATAAAACCAGAAAAAAAAACATATTCAACCAATTAACACCTTCATTTTTTACAATTATCGCGATTCAAGACTATATTTCTCCATCTCGGATGATTTTCTCGGTTCAAATCTCTACCGTGGCTTTGAGTGGATGTTTAACCCTGGTGACCCCTAAAAAGAGAGTTTATGTGGTTTCACATGGATCCAAGATGGAGGAGACCCAGATATCAGGGAATTGTCCCGACTCAGCCAATGGTGATCCATATTTGCTTTTATATTGTTCTTTTGAAAAAAAAAATACAGTTTCTGTTTCTGCAGCCAACATACAGTCACACGGCGACAGAAAGCTGAGGGCAATATAATAACACACTTCACCAAGAAGAGGGAAAAACTCATCAAATCTTTTTCTCTTCATCAAAGTACATTTGTGTCGCCATGGAAACTGCAGATGGGAGGGTAATGACAGACAGACAATGTGCAGATGTTTTCTCACCCTGTATCACTTTCTGTGGATGTGTGTGTGCGTGGGGGGGGGGGGGGGCAATTGTCCCGCGGGGGGGGGGGGGGGCGCTGCTTGTCGAACAAATGCTTTTATGGTGATGTGAGAAATAAGAAGAACAAAAAAAAGGCTAATTTTGTCGGCTGATTGGATTCCCTCCGCGAGGCCTCCGACGAGTTTGATCAGGTTTTCATGTGATCTGCTGATTTTCAATATTTTCTCATCGACTGCTCCCTCTCTCGCCTGAACGCAGCTCGGTTTAATTGGTTCAAAAATATTCATCAAAAAATACAAATAAATCAAAGCAGGCACCGAGAACCAGAGGAGTTGATGATGAAGTTGATCTTTTATTTTTTTGCCCCTCTGCCTGAAAACTTTGGCAAACTTTGAGACTTTGCGCTTTGGGTCTTTTGGAGGAGGAGCTGGAAGTCATTTGTGTCCGAGAGGATTCTTCTCTGCGTCTTTGTTTATTCATCTCAGCTTCTCAGGCTGAATCTGGTGGTGTTTGGATTCGAACGCCCACTCTTCATTCATCTGCTGCCTCTCTTTACATCACATCCATCTGTTATTCCAACTAATGACTCAACACAACACACACACGCACAATCCCCCCTCAGCACACGTCCCGTAGAACTAACGCAAGACAAGAACAAGTGTTTGGACACGAGTCCCACAATGCACTGGGAGAGTTAATGAGGCCGAACCAGGAAGAGGCAAATACATCATGGTGTCTTTGCTTAGACCCCAGGCCTAGAGATGATTTGGATCGATAAATAAAACATTTCGGAAAAAATTGCATTTTAAAGTCAAAGCCTATTTTTAGAAGTCCTGATGTGAGTTCATGTCGAATTATTTTCACTTTCTGGTTCAGTTGAAGATCAATCCCAAGATGGATGTGGTGTCGGAAAAGCTTCAGGGCGTCTTGACACGGCGCGGATGATACATGAGACTTTGGAAGTTTGACACAAATACAAATGAATCATTAGAGAAACGTTGATGGAAATGTGAAGATTTACATTTTTTTCCATTTTCCGCTCACCCTGTGGTGTATATATATATATATATATATATACATTTAATCCCAAAATATATACAGCACCTGATAAATCTGAAAAATGTGGTCAGTTGTGTACGGTGTGTTCGGTTGTCGAATAAGTGACTCTGGCGGATCTCAGATCACCTTTACCGTGTGGCAGAGAAAGTGAAGCGCTGTGATTTTTCTTTTTTCTTTTCATTTTTTTTTCCGGATTCGGCTGATCAGGAGCTGAGAGGAGATTTGGTCCTTTGAGTGGAAGCTTTGGGTCTGATCCACAGAGGAAGAGCTGGATGAGGAGGATGATCCACCCTCAGGCGAGGTGAAGATCCTTGCTGAGCCACACACACACACACACACACACAGAGGAGATCATCATATGCACAAAGACAGATAATGTGAACGAAGCACAGAACATTTCAAACGGTGTTTTAGTTTATGGGGCAGTTTTAATGGAACCAAAATATAATGTCCAAAAATCCATTCAAAAATAGAATGTATTCAAGTGTTCAAAAAACAATACATAGATAAAGCGGTGTATCTGTGCCCAACACGTATGTTTACAGCACAGGATTTTTTTTTCTTCTGGTTACTCCACAGTACAAATCCAAGAAAACAACTCTCCTCCATCTCCATCCCACAGAGGCCAGCAGCTCATTCATCCATGCATGCAATTTCTGAATTTGCCAGGAAGGATGAAGTACGTGTGTGTTTATCCAAACAAATCACCAACATGTGCAGCTCTACACACACACACACACACACACACACACACACACACACAGAGACCATACTTTATCATTCGAAGGCCTTTTCCATTGGCCTGCATTCTGCCGTGAAACGGGAGAGTCATTAATCAATAACCAAATATCAGACACACACACACACCACAGATCTTTCTCTTCTGTATCCTCCGTGAGGATGAAGTTACACGGAGGAAATAAGAAAAAAACTCTGGATTTGTTGGAGTTTGTACAAAAAAAAAAAAAAAAATCTTGAGGCTTTTTACAGAGGTCACTGAGTTTAGCAAAAAAAATAAAAAAAGAAATAAAAATCACTTCATCACCTTGTCTATTTCACGCTCTCAGACTCACTGGGAAATGTTTTTTTTTCATTTTTTATATTCAGGTGATTTTCCGCCGCTCAAGGCTGAGAGGGCTTCAGACGTCGTTGGGTAAAAATCCTCGGCCTGCAGCTGAAACAAGGTCCCGCGGATCTGAGCGCGTCACATGACTGAGCTCCTCTTCAAAGCTGAGGCAGAACATCTCCTGCACGCTCTGATATGAAGATCAGAGTGTTGTCAGACATTGCTGTTTTTTTTTTTTTTTTACCTCAGTTGGATTTTTTTTTGTTTATTTTTATTATTTATTTCTGCTGGAGGTGCGCGCACGGTGGAGGAGACGGAGGTCTCGGTAGAACTTGCTCCAGGCCTTACATATTTTATTTTTAAGTTTAACTTTTAAACCTTCAATTTGGCACACTTTTTTTGGACAGGTGAAGGGGGCGGGTTTATGCGTTTGATTGACAGGCCAATGTTAAAAGAAGAACAAGTTCATGTTGTGGCCTCATCCTGGCACAGAACTCTGGAGGAACCTCTGCAACATCTCAACAGAGGCATTGTGTGGCCAGCTCCAAAGTTATGGAGCCTGAAAACGGACATTATTTTCGTTTTTACTCCAGTGCAAATGAATTCCGTTTCTTTTCTTCAACATGCACGAGGCTTCCTTCTTATATTTTATTATTATTATTATTATTATTTTATATTTTTTCACGTAGTTTGACATACATCCAAAACGTTGATCACACCTTCAAAAGGAAGTGAGGAGTTTGGATCTGACGTCTTTCTGACAGGCCGCCCACGACGCCAGAGACCTGAGAGCATCACACACACACACACACCTACACGCTTCTATATACCAACATATCCCATGGATATACACACGTCTGCATCCACATGCAGACTGGATGTACAGAATAACACCTTTCTTTGATGCTGCTGTGATTTACTCCATCCACGGACTATCATTTTTTTTTTTACGGCTGTTATGTAATGGTTCAACAAGTGAGCGCTGCGAGATTTCAGATATGTTTTTTTCATAAAGTGAGAGATGGATAATTTGTGAAATTTGAGCCCATTTTTTTTTTACCACATTCAATTCAAATATTGATTGAACATTTAAAGAGGAATACACTTTTTTTTTTTTTTAATCCCCCCAGGAAACAGGAAATCCCTTCTTTTTAACCAAATCTTCATTCTGGGTCCTGTCCTGACATAAAGCCAGGTCAGACTTATTAAATGAATATAGAAGCTCAGGGTCTGACACAGAGGGTCTCACAAAAAGGAATAACTGAGCAAAATGGCCAGAACAAAACCTCAGGAGCGAACCAAACATGCCCTCATCAAGAGCGGAGCTGACAAACTGGGGCTTATATACTCACAGGAAGCAGGAAATGGAACTGGACACAGGTGGAACTCATTGAAGGGAATCAGGCCACTCACAAAGCTGGAAGACAGGAAGTTAAGTCAGAAAGAGACCTGACTTCAAAATAAAACAGGATCCAGAATAAATACATGACTATTACAAGTCCAAAAAGTCATAAAAGATCAACGGACACATTTACATGAAAAAACTTGGTATATTTTCATAAAATCTGGCCAATCGCAACAAAGAAATGATCCATACCTTCCTTCCTCTTCAATGATAAATTGATGAAGCCACCAATTTGTTGCCAAAGATGATGACTGGGTCACGTTCTGATCGATTTTTACGTTGTGTGTATGTGTGTGTTAACATACCGGTGGTTCACACATGGACAGTGCTGCCTGTGAAGCACTGGGCTGATCCCAGTGTCTGAGATGGGCTGGCGATGTCAGATGATGCAAAGATGGAAATCGGAGAGAAATACCCAGAGAGCAAAGACAGAAAAAAAAAAAAAATCCACTGCAGGGATAACGTTACAGCCCAGAAAGCACAACTGCATCATCACCTCATCTCCACACACCCCTTTCTATTCAGGCCGTAATATCAGACTGAAATATGCATGAATTTAAACAAAGAATGCTGGAATAATGAAAGAATAACCGGCCAGGATATTCTAAAATACAAAAAAAACAAAAACAAAGTCAGCACATAGACGCATGTATGCTTTATGATCTATGCAGTATTATAAAAAGATGAAATAAGAAATAAACGGTGGGTCATGTTTGGTGCATGTGTGTCGCAAAACCTTTTGTGTTCCATTTTGGCTTCCGTGTTGTGAGATCAGAACTCAACGCGCGTGTCCCGGGGCATCGCACTGTGTTGTGCTCTATCACACACACACACGCTACACATACAAAAAAGGCGAAATGTTGTGTTTCTTTTATTTTCATCTGCAGTGTCACAAAAAATCGAAGTTTGCATCATATTTATGCAAATGTACACCTCAGATCCGCAGGAGGACCCCGAGTGGAGCCAAAAGCCAAAATGTAACTCTGTGATCATTTCACTTCAAGAGGTTAAAGCAAAAAAAAAAAAAAAAAAGCTTAAACTCCAGGTTAGGATAATTGCATCACAGATGCAGTTTAAAATAATCCACTTTCTTATTCTGGCTCAGTTTGGATGAATGTGGGTCAGTGATTTGGTCCCAGTTTGAACAAACCGTTTTTAGCAGCTTTAATCCAAACGGCTCCGGATGAAATATGAACTCAATTAAAATGATCAAGTTTTTAACGTTAATCTCACTTTATTTTTTTATTTATTTTTTAACTTTTTCCCTGTTTGGGGACTTCCTGTCTCGTTGAAATACTAAAATTTGAAGTTAAATCAAGATGATTTGTTGACATTTTTCTTTAAAGAATCAAAGAACAAAATCCATGCATGAGTCATGAGAAGTGTTTTTTTTTTTTTTTTTTTTTCTTACTATTCAATTAAAATTTCAAGATTTCTCTTGAAATATTTACCCAGTGAGTCGTGGGTCTGTCACCGAGGACTCTGGAGAGTCAAGGAACCTTTCAGGGTTGCACAGTGCTCTCCATTTCCCCGTCTCTCCATCCTTCTTCCTCCCTCTCTCACTCTCCCGGGGTCTCGCGACCTTTGACCGCCGTCTCTCGCACGTCAACAACACGGAGACCAAACAACAGCCGCCTTCCACGGGACGTCCCGGTGTCTCCGAACAAGTGGCTAAAGCTGCAGCTTCAGGATTATTTACGCAGATATTCTCATTACACCACAAACGGAAATCTGCTTCGTTTCTCTTTAAAAGAAATTATTATAATTTTTTTTTTAATCAAATTAAATCATATTATAACACCTAATATTTATCTCCGTAGAAAATATATTAAAGATATTTAGAAGAAATCAATATGGAGGGAAGAGAAGAAACAATCTGCAGCACTTGTTTTTACAGCCGGTAAAAAAAAACCAACAACCCATCATGCACCTGTTCTCCTCAGTGTCTCTTTGTCCACAGTTTGGAATCATCTGCAGAAACAAACACTGCACACGATGCGTCTCACATGCACAACATGACAAAGAGTGAATCCAGCCGTGTGTGTGTGTGTGTGTGTGCGCGTGGGACGCGTCTGTCCTTCCAATCAATGCTCAACATTTCCCCCTCAATTCCCACTGACTCTCATTCCTTCCTCTCCTCCTCTTCTTCCTCTTCTTCTTCCGCTTTTTCTGTCTTTTCCGCTCCTGCTGCCTCAAAGGTGTTTATCTGAGCAACTTGACAGAAAAAGAAGCCGGAGGAGCCAGAATCACCATGGACAATAACTGGAATAGTTTGTTCCCATTGTTCATCAGGAGACGAAGAAGGTGTGAGAAGAATAACGTGTTTTTCAGAGTGATGAGGAAACTAGGACAGAGCGGCCATTGTCCTAAAGTGAATAAAGCAGCCGCCCACCCCGGATCCATCACAACCCTCCTTTTAAATGATAAATACACGATGAACACATCATTATAATATCTCCTTTTTTTTCCGGTTTACATTTTGTGGACGGTGCTTTCTATTGTCTGCTCTTGAGAAATAAATCTGGAATATCAAAACGATTTCTCAGGCTCGCTGAGGATCTGATGGTTTTATCAAAATGAGAAAAACAGAGTTGATCTGTGAGCTGCGGTGAAAAGGCCGCAGCCAAAAACAAATCAAAGATGAACCGGCTCCATGCGACAGAAATCCTATGACAGATTTCCTCCTGATAAAAAAAAAAAAAAAAAAAAGTTTGAAGTGTTGGCTCTCATTCTTTAAATGTATCCTGCGGGCGACGTCGGGACCCTCCAAGAAATTCATCCCATCCCGTATTTTAGTTAGAACCGGACGGAAATCTGCAGGAAATGGAATAATCTTCTTCTTCTGAAGCCATTTTAGAGCTCCAACTTTTTGCGGCGGCGCATTTTCTTCTTCGGTGGTGACAAAAACAACACCAGCGTATTACGAATGTTTTATGGAAATAAATCAATTCATATACAAGTGACAATCACACACACACACACACACAGTTAATCAAAACCACACAAACGCAGATCAGAGACGCGCTGAATATGCAGCAGCGATGTTTCTGTTTCATCCGTCACACTTTCAACTCTCTGCAGCTCAGTTGTGGGGATCTGGCACCGCTTCACAAACGTTGGTTCACGTCCGCGTCTCTTCGTCTTCAGGCGAAAAAACGGAGAAAAGAAAGAATCGCACCAACAAAAAAAAAGCTGATTCTCAGTGTGGCTGTTTTTTTTTTGAAGAAGAAGAAGAAGAAAAAAGGACGTGAAATCAGCAAAACCCCGAACGGATGTCCTCATCAATAAATGACTCCATGTTTGATGGCAGTCGAGAGCAAAATAAAAGTAAAAAGAAGTCGAGAATAATAACATAATAAATAATAAATAACGAAAAGTTCCACATTTATGGTCCAACGTTCACCAAATGTTTTTTTTTGTTCCTCTGGAACCGGACATTTTTATTTAATGGATCTGTTTGTTTTATCTTCGCATCCTATTTGAACGGATTTATTCAACACTTAAAATCGTACATTATATATTTGTTGGCCAAATGGTGCAGCATTCTGCATTTTATACATTTATTGCCAATAAATGAGGAACAGACACTCTCCTTGTGCTTCCAGCTCAACATTTCCTCCATCTTTCCATATTTGTGAAGCACACGTGTGCGTTGTGGCGTGTTGCGTATTAGCGTGTACTGTCAGTAGGGAGCTCTCAGCTGACACACCACGCACGCTCATACGTGTGCGTGACGTGAAGTCATAGCAAACTGCATGAGGCCTTTTGGCTCAGCGTCTCGCGGTGTGAGGCGTTGGTTTGTTGCTGTGATTGATCTTTTATTATATTTAGCGGATCTCCCGCCTTGAGCGGGATTTCAAGGACATACTTCACTTTTCGCCAGAGCTTAACTTTGCTTTATTTGTCTCGATCCAGTCGGAACCATGTGACGCAATCGCCGTCCGACTCCTCTGTGATCACAGCTGTTCTCGCTGACCTCGGTTTATTAGCGCTCCAGCCTCCGGTGGTTCACGCTGTCCTCTACGCAGTCTGTTATTATAAAACCCAAATCCCAATTATAGCCGTTGCTGCATTGTAGCCCTGGGATTTCATTGCAGATTAAATTCAGGATTCAAAACATAAAAATAAATGCAGTCACATGAGGTGAATTGAAGATCCTAAAATTCCAGAAGGTTTACCTATCATCAAGTCACCAATCGCTGTTTCCCGCACATCTCCACCTGAGGAGAAGAGGCAATATGAAATGCCCTCAGATAAATGCAGTTGTGAGTGAGGTGCAGTGATTTATTTGTCCCCGGTGGAGGGCAGAACATATGCAGCACAGATCTGGGACCATCTGTTGGACCCACAAACGCACACACACACACACACACACACACACACTCGGAGCAGGGGTTCCAATTCCCAGGTCATCATAGGTGCAACAGATTGTGCGCTCTGTGCTCATTTGTTCACTGCACCGTGTTGTGCGATGGGAAACACACACACAACACACGACGTTCTGACCACTCACAGCTGAAAAAATAACAAGAAATACGGATGGATACAAGGTTACATTGGCTATAGATTTAGGTTCATAGTTGCAGCGTTATTTTCTCAAAGAGAGACCTACGTTTTTGGCAGCATGTTTTTAATAATTAATATGGAGCTTATTTCTTACCCACACAAGGGAATTATATGAGGATATTTCTCGACAGGCTGGATTTCTTGCGAATGCTGCTTGCTTTGGTGTTCCTTAATGTAAATATGTATCAACGAAAGAAACAATAATAAAAAAAAAAAAATACAATATGAAACAAAAACAAATCAGTGCATATTTAACAGTAAGGAGGGGGAATAATAATTGCTTGAATGGGTTTGGATCCATTGATGACATCACCACATATTTCCGACCCATACATCAGTCCATGTCTGATGAAGGCTCCATTTAAGGTCCATTCAAATTAGAGGGGAGGAGTGTTTGATTTGTACGGTGTCTCCGAAGGGACGGGAGCTGTGGCTCCGCCCCCCCCCCCCCAGGCTGAAGCTCTGAACTCTGGCGCGGTGTCCAACCGGCTCCGATAAGAGGAAGCAGCCTTCAGCCTGTGGCCATTAATCTCGCAGCCCTCACACTCACCATTACTAATTAATCCTAATCATGCTCCACAGTGGCCCGGCGCTTAGTGCCCCCCCCCCCCCCCCCCCCCCCCCCCGGAGTGAGACGCAAACGTCCCGATAATTCAACTTAAGCTTAGTGCCCCCCCCCCCCTCCCCCGTCCTGACCGGAGTGAGACGCAAACGTCCCGATAATTCAACTTAAGCATTTAGTCTCTGCATTATGCATGAGAGGGAAATCTGTGCACCGTGGGCCAGTGTGGCATGTTTCCGTGTCAGCGTGCGTGACCATGTGTGTGTGCGTGCACTGATTTATTTATCAGGAATACTTAATGTGAGTGTGTGAGGCGGAGGAGCTGCACTTTAATGAAACACGAACAGGAAGTAAGGCCCCTCACAGCTCGGAGTGGTTTCGCCGTTTGCTTCTGTCACAGGTGAGAGTTTATTTTGCGCTGAATATTCACCATGTTGTGCCAAAAACACATCAAATGCTGTCGACTTTGGACACTGCACAATAATTGCTGGATTTCCTGCCGCAGAGTTGTGTATTTTTTAGGTTTCAACAACCCCCTCGCGTTGTGTACTTGTGTTCCTCTCGCCGCGGTCACAGATCTGCGGCCATCTGCTCGTGGTCTCCACCTCTGGGGACGACCACCTCCTCCTCCTCCTCCTCCTCTTCGCCGATTCCATTCTTTCCATCTCTCCATACACCCAAGTGCATCATGGTCCGTGGCTCCTCTCTCTGAGCCATTACCAACATGTTCTCTCTCACAGCGGTGACTCCGAACGAGTCCCTCTGGAACCATGGCGTCATAAAAGGCTTCGAAAAAACCTCTGCGGGTACATCTGTCAACCCTTCCTACACTTCGCTGTCTGTGACTGCGTGTGTGCGTGTGTGCGTGTGTGCGTGTGCAAATGGGAGAGTCTAACTTGTTGGATTCCATCCAATCCTCAGCCATCGTGGGAGTTGGTGCATGTGGCGTCTTCATGCTGTGATTAGATGTAAACATCTTCTTGTGCCTTTTTTTTTTTTACTCCGTCGCTGCAGTTTCACATTTAACAAACAAAAGTTTTATTTCCAGACGCCGAGTGAAACGGATTTTCTGAGAATAATCGGTAACTGAAATGATGCTGATGTGAGGATGGAATAAATGGGGACGTCCCAAGCGCGGAAAAACATTCCAGTAACATTCAGACTAATTACTAATGTGTGTGTGTGTGGATCTCTGTGTGTGTGTGTGTGTGTGTGTGCGCGTGTGTGTGCACGTGGATCTGTGGATCTGTGTATGTGTGTGTGTAGCTGTGTGTGTGTACGTATATGTGTGTGTGTGTAGCTGTGTCTGTGTGTGTGTGTGTGCGTGTGTGCGTGTGTGTGTGTGTGCGTTTGTGTGTGTGGATCTGTGTGTGTCTGTGTGCGTGTGTGCGTGTGTGTGTGTGCGTGTGTGCTGTGTGTGTGTGTGTGTGTGTGTGTGGATCTGTGTGTGTGTGTGTGTGTGCGTGTGTGTGTGTGTTTATGAATCTGTGCGTGTGTGTGTGTGTGCGTGTGTGTGTGTGTCTGTGTGTGCGTGTGTGTCTGTGTGTGCGTGTGTGTGTGTGTGTGCGTGCGTGTGTGTGGATCTGTGTGTGTGCATGTGTGAGTGACAGCCACAAAAAGAACCCACTGCAGTCAATTAGAGCCCTGGAGCCTCGGGGGCGAGTTCACGTCTCCACCTCTGCTCCTTCCTCTCCTCCTCTGGTGGTGTCACGTCGCCGTGACAACCGCTGCACTCGCACACACACTTTCATCCCCGAGCGTCAGCCGTCAGTGGCGCGGCTGACTCGACGAGAGGGGAGGAGGAGGAGGAGGAGTCAGATAACAAACCTGAAGAAGAGGAGATGCACCGTTGACGCGTGGGGAGCGAATATGTGATTTGAGTTTCAATTTCTATTTTTTACGTTGTTCAAGAATTCAGCTGAAGCTTCCGTTGACTCGCTATGAACTCGACCCATTTATCATAAAATATATATATATACACACAGTATATTTCCAGATGTGCTGCATGCTAATAATAGCTTTATTTATAGAACAAAAAGAACAAGAAACAAAAGGACATCGATGAAGAGAATGTGCATTGACCATGTGTGTGTGTGTGTGTGCTCCTTCTTGGCCAAGTGAAGCTCATTTCGGATCAACATTGGACAGGAAGCGCCTGGAATAACGAGTGAAACTCGGCCACTCAGCAGATCCAACTTACCCGTGTTTTTTTTTCACTCGTGCCACTGATTCCTGATCTGAGCGGATATTTCATGTGACGTCCCACATGTTGCATTCAAAGAATTATTTCTCTGGGAGGCAAATTTTGAACTCATTTAAAATGAGTGGTTAATATCAAGTGAATAAAAACTGTGGCCGTTTTTTTTTTTTTTAATTATTAAATCCCAGATTAGCATTTAAAGTGCTATTATTATATTTTGGTTGTTTGTTTTGTTTTGCTTGTTTTAATGACTCAGGGCCCGCGGGGCTCAATGAAATGATATATATTTCTAAATGTTAAACTCCCTTTATGAAAAGGTGCGTGGACTCTCCATCCAATCTCTTTTCTCTGCACAGTGTTTTTTTTTTCCCTTCCTCCGCTTCCCTAATGACGACAATAATGAGGAATTATCTTCAGCTCCGACAACAGATGCTCCAAATATTCACTCTGTGAATCTCTGCCTCCGACGCTTAATCTCCACGTTCTCCGCTCGCTCATTGTTTCCTCTTGTTTTTTTTTTTGTTTTTTTCTTCTCTCTTATCAGACGAGCCATTCTTCAGCAAACGGGAACCTCGTTACTTCCCATGAGCCTCTTCTTCAATCTGTCCGCTCTCACCGTTTTTTTGTCGAGTCTGTTCCAACATTGAGAAACATTGTGCAAATAACTGCGGCTTCGTTTCAAGGGGTACCAACATGCTGACATTTTTTAAATGAAGTTAATATTTAAAATAGAAATAGTTAAACACATTTTCTTTTTTCATTTACACATCAAACACTAAAATGACTAAATACTACTTTCACACTCCTTGTTTTTCAATTATTATTATATTCTTTTGAACTTTACAATTACATTTCAGGTTACAAGCGGAATTTGGCAAACACCCGTTCAACTAAAACTTTTTTCTCCAAGAAATAAAAAGGAAATTTAAATAAAAACAACGAAATTAGTACCACAGCTAAAAGCTGTGTAAACCAGGAGGAGAAAAGCTGCTTTATATAGTGACGGAGCAGCTGATGTGGATCTGTCTGATCGGTGGGAGGTGTTTGGGTCTTGATCCTGATTGGTTGAAAAAAAACCAACTGCACTTTAACTGACCTGATCTGACTTTTTCCTCTGGGTTTTTGAAATATGCATGAAGACGCAGGAAAGAGACGAGCAGAGTGTCTTTCCACAGTCGCCATGATTTATTAAACATAAGTTATGTGAAGGAGGTCATTAATAAATTCATTCATATGCAAATGTTTCCATGTCCGACACTTTACGGCACATTTCACGTGTGTGTTATTTCAATGTGAACGTCTCAGGGCATTAATGCACGGTGGCTGATGATCACCTTTAGTGTCACGAGGTCTGGGAGGTGAAGCTGCATCGCCATGACAACAGCCTCTGACACTGACGGAGAGCTTTGGTCAAAATTGGTCGTTTGCGATGTATTGTAGGTGATGGGGGGCGGGATCCACAGTGGAAACGAGAGGAAAACCATCAGGATCAGCAACACTTTGTCGTTTTCTCTGTTTTTTGAAATCTACAGTTCATTTTTTTTATTTCAGCGTGATGCTGCTTTCATCTCTTCGTCCAAACTCTGAAGTTTCCATCACCTGTCATCAATGTGCTGATTAAATCTGGCTAAAAATCCAGAAAAACAAGGTACGACGAAAACCGGTCTCTCCATCTTTTCTCAAACTTGACCTCCCTCCCTTTCATCGAGTCTTATCCTCCCTTGCATTTCACCACTCTTTCATCTTTCTCTCTATCAGGAGGATTTCATCCAGAATCCACGGTCACCTCTGAGTGTTTGCAACCGTTTCCTGTTCCTCATAATTCTTCTTCACGGGGGTTTTATTCTGTAATCATCCGGTAAGTCTGATCCGGCCTCGTTAAGCCCAGAGGAGAAATCATCTAATGGATCAGATTTCTGTACTTTTTTCTGGCTTTGGAGGTAATTACCAGATCTTACCTTTTCATTTTTTTCCCGGCACTTCTCTGTGATCTGAGGAAACCAGGAGGAATGGTCTAATTGGTTTGGAGATGACTTTCACATGAACTGTGAAATTGTGGGAATCAACAAATGGGACGACGATGAGGCGGATTTCAGTTCAGATCATTTCATGTGTTTTTATTCTAAGGACACGTTTGTCTGAAGGGCAGGTCGGCTCTGACACGCACTTTCCAGCTTGGATTAAATAATCAGAAATTGCAAAAAAAAATAAAAAAAGGATTATTCAAGGCTATAAAATATATTCAAAATAAATGAATGGGAAATGTTGTCATTTTAGCTCCACTACATCCTGTCATCTTCAGATTAGGAACACGTGGAGCCTAAACTTGGGTTTTTGGAACTTTTTAATTGGTTTATGACAAACTGGTTTGGTGAATGACTCTGTCAGATTTTTTATTTTGACCCCTAAAAACCTGGTTGGGAAAAAACACTGGATTCAAATAATCTCACTGTGGTGGGCTCCACCGACTTCAAACATGGTCATGTGTGATCAAAATCTCATATGATTTCATCTTTTCACCATAACCAGTTGCAGTTTGTGTATAAACAGGATAAACTCCAGCTCATCGTCCCCTCGGTCGAGATCTACACACCCAGAGAGCGTCTCTGTGAAATCTGCTCCTCGGTGAGCTGTTTTTTTTTTAAAGTGGATATCAGATGGTTTCAGGGCCCTGGGCCTGGCATGGTGCTATCTCTGGCACCGCTCGTATTGGATTGTTTACCCTGAGCGATGGAGGGATGAGAGAGAGAGAGAGAGAAAGAGCGTGCGTGGGGGCGTTCGATGCCCTCCGTCTTCCTCTGTCTCCTCTGGATCTGATCCCACCAGGACACCAGCTGCTCACGGAGTGGCGTCTCCCGGGGCGCGCCACACTTCCTGCGCCGAAGTGACGTGAGGGCCGAGTTCACGCGCCTGGAGTCATCGCAGCGACAGACGAGACGGAGCCGACCAATCGCAGGAGGCCTCAGACTGGAGCAGATCATCTTTATTTAACTGTTCATTCAGCTCCACGACTCTGTGTTTGACCACTGCATCATGGGAGGTCATTCCTAATAATCGGCCCCCCCTCATGTATTAATGAATTCATTAACATCATCGGACATTTAATTTTAAGTTGGTGTTATTTCTTCTAGATAAATGATTGAAATATCATCACGGTGCACATCATGGCATCATAATTTCGCTTTTATCCAGAACCTATATCCAAATATCAAAATGATTATTATTATTATTATTATTATTATTATTATTATTGTTATTATTATTATTATTATTATTATTATTATTATTATTATTATTATTATTATTATTATTATTATTATTATTATTATTATTATTATTATTATGCTGCTTATCAGTTGTCCCACTAAAACCCCAAATAACTCAACTAAAGCACACAAAAAAAACCCCACAAACACTCAGACAGAGAGGAGAGGATGGAGGATGATGATGTTTCTGTGTTTAATGAACAATATAAATATATAAAGAGAAAACTGCAGTGGTCCAGTGTCATCACAGGCAAAAAAAACAAGTACGTTTATCTTCGTCATAAAATGAAAAACAAAGGATGTTTGTGCGTGTGCAGTTGGGTAAAAGAAGACGTGTGAGAGTCCGTTTTGGAGCTGATGGGTATTTCCCAGCTTTTATTATCCTATTGTTTCCGCTCTTCTTCTTTTTCTTTCTTGTCATTTTCTCTCTCTCTCTCTCTCCCCCCCCTCCTTTTCGCCCGCCCTCTCATCACCCCCCCTCTCTCCTAAAACTCAGATTAAAGGCATGATGCAAACTCGTCTCTTTCTTGTGCTTGATCCTCTCAGAGCGACTCAACTTGCCAGCGGGGCCCGTCGTGTCAAAAGCGTTTTAAAATTTTTTTTTTTTCTTTCTTAGCAGATGTAAAACCCCCCCCAAAAAAGCCCCACACATGCTTTTAATATCCATGTGGGAAAAACAAATGCGGCATTAAGCTATGCAAACATTCCACCCTGGAGTATTAGGTCGCTGTGTGTCATTAAAGATGAGAAGCTTAAAAAAAAATAAAAAAAATGTACATGCACATTCCTCCGGTGGGATGATTCCTCTTTAGCTTCTAAAACCGTTTTTATTTTCATGTTTCCGTTGTAAACACCCGTTTGTTTTTTCCCCACACACACAGACCTGTGTGTGTGTGCGTGTCCAACCTCTTTTTGTGTGTTTTTGTGGAGGACAGATGCGGCAGACCCGTTTACGCCACGGAACACATGCCGACGCGCCGTGGGACTGAACGCCCGTTCGACACACAGCGTCACACACACAGACATTTAAAAAAGATTAAAGGTTTATTTATTTCATTATATGTGACACAAAAAATGATCCGGCGTCTTGTCACAAAGTCGTTTTTGCTTTCACGGTCGCTTTCACCTTTTTGTCGCCCTCGCAAGATGGTTCAACGTTTTTCTATTTTAAAACCGTATCTGAGCAGAAACGACCCACAAACTAGACCGTGACCCGTGACCCCCGGAAGCCGGTCGCCACGGCAACGATAACACGTGCACGGTTCAGGTATTTAAGCACAAAAACAACATTGAATGGACTTTTAAGAGGAATTAATGATTTATATTTCATTCGGATCCATCCCTGGAGGGGTCTGTCTCTCCCTCGGTGTCTCCCTGTGGTGATTTGTGTCTCTCTCATCCGTCTCTGTCTGTTCCAGATCCAGATCAGGATCGAGGATGAAATATTAGTATTGAGTTGAAAAAGTCACGAGGAGCAGTTATTATTTTTATTTTACCCCCCCCCCCCATTTAATGTTCAGTCTTTGACGTACTGTACCAGAATAAATCAGCCTCCTGGTGGATGTTGTCATGCCAAAGTCTCCAATCTGAGCTGTCAATCAAAGCTGGAGCACGTTGCCATGGTAACAGAGGTGCTCTGACCATCAGGGCTTGGACAAATCAGACAAGCTGCTTTTTTTATGGTTTATTATGTTTGAGGTGAAACGGGGAAACTTCACTTTTCGGTTACATCATAATATGAGAAAAATTTCCCTCGCATAGAATGGTGTCGTTTTTTTATTTATTTCTTTTTTAACATAATTGCTGAGAACAATGGAGACAAAAAGAAAATCCACAGCGACAAAGAGAAAATAAGCCGGAGGGAGGATGGAGAGTCAGAAACAAGGAGGTGACAGAGAGAGAGAGAGGTGGAGATGAAAGATTCCTCATCCTCAGGAAGATTTAAACATCAATTTTCGAGCCTTCACTGGCAAGAGGGAAAATGCCCTCCTCCCATCAGATCTGCTTTAAATCAGGATGTGACAGGAAGAATAATACAGAGAGAAAAAAACAAGAGGTGGAAGACAGGTGAACTGTAAATCATATGATGCCATATCAGGAAATGACATCTTGCAAAAAATAACAAATCTCTGCATCCTATAAGTTAATAGAGGTGGAGGAAAAAAAAAAACATCACTTGCAGTGATTGATGACATCATCAAACCCAAAAAGAAGCAAAGATCTCGGGGGGGAAATGAAGTGTTGGAGAAACTTGAACTGATTTGACTGATGACTAATTATCCGAGTCATTTATTTCATCGTTTGCATAAAAATATTGATTAAAGCAGCTTCAGGCTCCGTCACAATTTGATCACGGGAGAAATCTCTGCACATCACAGGGCGGTAAGAGACTCGGGCATTTTGTAAGGTTTAGAGCAGAACGGAGGGAAAATTACCAAGAGAAAAAAAAGTGGAAATCAAATCAAAAAACCTTATAATGCATTTTAAAGGATTCTCCAGCTGCGTCCCACGAACCAATGCTCCTCCTTCCGGCTCGAAAAGTTGTTAGTGCACAATCACATTTGTTACTTATAAGCAACGTAGAGAATATGTCGCAGATTTCATCAATTCTAAAGGAAAAAATCCAAAGTGGCAATGTGATGGACAAGAACCGGTGAAAAGTCCAAAATCCAGGAATCAGTCATCCACATCTATTGATGTCACCTAAACTGTACAAGAGCTGACATTTGTGAAAAAAACTAAAAAACAAAACAATAATATGCTAATTCGTTGCCAGATGAAATGTCATTTAGACCCAGAATGCACTTCTGCTTCAGATGGAGATGTTTATCATGTTAAACCTGTCCCATGTTTAGCAATAATAAAACAAAGAATACATGTGTGTGTGTGTGTGTGTGAAGGTCATGGGATGGATCTGGTTACACACCAGCTGCGAGGCGACTCATGAAACAAAGAGACAACTAAACCTCCTCTGTCCAAGTTTTTTTTATTTATTCTTTACTTAATCTAACTCTGTCTACACAGTTTGATTTCAGGCCACAGCAGTTGTTTGAAATATAGATATATGTATTGTTTCGAAGTCATCCAATAATTCATTTATATTTTATTTTCTAATTTCATCTTTTATGCCTTTGGTTTCCTCTTTCAGACTCTCGCATGGACCAAAATGTGGAGGCACAAATTACATTTTCCATCTATATTGCAGACACACAAACTTGCATATTTCGGCTCACACAGACTCACACTCGGGTCCTCACAAAAGGAAATTGCAATGTTGAGCCGTATTCTTGCTCACGTTGTCTCGTTCTCTTCTGCCAAACTTCTTCTGCTAATTGAGCATATGCTCCCCCCCATAGTACCTCATTAGAGAAGGATGAGGAGGAGGAGAAGAGAGAGAGCGAGGGAGGAAGAGGAAGGAGAAGAAGGAGAAGAAGAAGTGATTGAGTTGTGGAGGGAAAGAAATTGAAAATTAATTGCAGCAGAAGAAAGAAACGAGATGATGAGACGATGCCTTCAGGTGCTGAACTCTGCTGTGGAGCCCTGTGGTGACTCTGCAGCTGGCTGCCAGACTCACACACACACACACACACACACACACACACACACACACACATACTGTACACACACACAAAACAATGTAATAAATCCACAATGATTTTATCATGATATTTACACAATATGATGGTTAATTAATTGAATCAATGTTTTATCCATTTATCCACAATGATGTCATGATGATGTCACGATGATGTCACAATGATGTTGTTCCGAACTGTAGGTCATGTCTGTAATAAGAGATACTTTCACAATTGGACGTTTAATCTCTGAAGGATGTTAGGGTTAGGGTTTAAGGTTAGGATTAGGGTTAGGGTTGGGGTTAGGGTTAGGTTTAGGGGTTAGGGGTTAGGGGTTAGGGGTTAGGGTTGAGTGTAAAAGTTAGGATTTAGGGTTAGGGTTTGGTGTTGGATTAAGGGTCAGGGTTAAGGTTTAGGGTTAAGGTTTAGGGTTGGGGTTAGGGTAAGGGTTAAGATTGGGTTGACGGTTCTGTTGGTTATGTTGGTTCTGGTGGCTCTGATGGTTCCGTTGGTTCTAATGGTTCTGGTGGTTCCAGTATTTCTGATGGTTCTGATGGTTTTGGTGGTTCTGTTAATTGGTGGTTCTAATAATTCTTGTGGTTCTGTTTGTTCTGTTGGTTCTGTTGGTTCTGTTGGTTCTGATGGTTCCATCTGGTCACTCCTAATATCCTAACGATGATTATCTAATTTCTCTGAACTTATCAGAAAGAAACTTAATTTCTAAATATTATTTTATTATGGTTTAGGGTTCTGGTTTGGGTTAGGGTAAGGGTAAGGGTGAGGGGTTGGGATTGGTTTAGGGTTTATGGTTAAGGGTTAGGTTTAGGGTTACGTTTAGGTTTATGGTTGGGGTTTAGGGCTAGGGTAAGGGTACTCGTGTCCTGCAAAATTAAGCGCACTATCTTCTTCAAGTGGGTGCCGATTGCCAAAAGAGATTCAGCACCAGTACAGATGTATTTGAACATTTTTGCACGATTTTAATAAACTTTATAACTTTTAATATTTTATTATTTTAATATTTCGTGAAAGGTATTTTCTAACCAAAATGAAACTTTTTGGGGGGTTAGAGCATAGAAATTATTTTATTATATATTTTTTTTAAATAAGGACCCCCCCTACTGTATATACATGCACACTGAACAGAAGTTGAATATATTATTATTATAAGCAGTGTCATTTGTCAGATGACCTTTGGAATTTAAAGTCATCCTGGAGTTGTTTGAGGTGTTTTTTTTTCTGTAATTGATGTGCCTTATTAATTCATGTATCTTTATTGGGTGACTTATCAGCTTTAGACCTCAGTCTTCCTGTTATTTTCCTGGAAAACCAAACCTCTCGTGTCTCTCCTTCAGGAGTCATTTGTCAACTCTTAACTTCTCAACTCAAGATGTGCATCACTTTGACTTTTGCCTCTGGAGCCATGAATCAGACTTGAGGTGAAACCTTCAAGTCCACCTTTCACCTCTCAGAGGATCTTTCACTTCACAGCTGGAAACCTTTTCATCTTACAAAAGGCAATTACAACAATTTATAACAAATTCAAAAAACGTGTTTTAAACTGGTACAGAGACGCTGCAGATAACTTAGGGTTGGGTTATGATTTGTTGGTTAGGGTGCACTCTGATGGTTCTGGTGATTCTGATGGTTTTGAGGGTTCTGGTGGTGCAGAAAATTCCTCGTAGATATACAAAAGTATTCCATGCATATTTGAATATCCTTATGTGAAGATATAATACGGTAGATACATTTGCTTTAAACTGCAGCTTTCACAATGAAACTCTTTTCAGGAGCGCACGCCCTGATGGGCCAAAGCTTTGGCATTCAAACCAGATGGCAGTCGTCATGTGAGGGGGCGCATTCTGAACAGATTTATTACACATTAAAAGATAAAAAAAAAATAACTGCATTCCTCCTTCATGCAGACAACTCGCGTTCTCTCTCTCCTTGGGTTGAAGTAAGCTTGTATCAAGTGAAAGCGTTTCCATTGGCTGACGCGAGTTCCCAGCTCCGCACACCGATAAATATCTGAGGCTGTCCATCCTCCTCCTGAAGATCATGTGTCCTCTGGAATGTGGACTTCTCTTTTTTTTTTTGGGTTCTTTTCCCCCCGGACCCAAAGAATAAACAGATGAAATGTGAGGTCCAGGACTCTGCAGACGGTTCCACTTTGTGTGTGTGTGTGTGTGTGTGATAGTGGGACGGGGCGTGTTGGCTGGATTTCTTGAGGGGGGAGGCGGGGGGGGGGGGGGTTTGGGGAAAGATAAAGAACAGCTGTGACCTATTTTCTCCTCCTCTCCTCCTTGAGCCTCCTCCGGTTTTCAAGGAGCTTAGAACTTTGCAGAAATGAAACTAAAACCTCCTCCTCCACCTCCACCAGGCTTTGTGGAGTCGCCTGCACCTCCACCTCCAGCAGGAAAGTCATTAAAAAGTGCTGGCACACACACACACACATACCTACACACACACACACACACACACACACACCTACACACACACACACACACACACACACACACACACACACCTACACACGCACACACACACACACACACACACCAGGACAGAGTCAGAATCGGTCTGGATTGGTCAGAGCCGTCGTTTGCCGTAGCTGACACACACACACACACACACACACCTACACACACGCACACACAAACACACACACACACGCACAACTACACTTACACCTACACACACACACACACACACACCTACACACACAAACGTGTCAGATCCATTCATAGGCTGACGCATCACGATGTACCCCAATTGCATAGTGTAAAGAATGTGCTGTCTGTGTGTGTTTTGTGAGTGTGTGCCTGTCTGTTTGTGTGTCTTTGTGTGTGTGTGTGTGTGTGTGTAGGCCTATAAATACATTTAGAAGCCTGTGCGCTCTTTGTATCACTTGTTATTGTGTTCATGCCGTTCCATATAAAATCTAAAAACACTCCTTCTCTTGATCTGTGACATTGTGTAGACACTTGGTCCCCAGAGGACTGAGGATGAAGATCTACAGCTGGTTCCACTGACAATATCTTTTATGCACTTCATATATACACAGTAAGTGGCAGAAAACTTATCGGGACAACTCTATAACTGTGTTATAAACAATTTACGAAAACATTGAATGTGACATGATTTGCATTTGATTTATTTGAGCTGTAACCTTATTATTATTATTATCATCATCATTAATATAATAATAATAATAATAATAATAATAATAATAATAATAATAATAATAATAATAATAATAATAATAATAATAATAATGATAGTGTTAATGAAATTAATAATAATAATAAATTATTATATATTTATAATATATCACATTATTGTCCATCTCTGAAGGATCAGACCATTTACAACTATTAATTTGGACCACTGTCCTTCTCCTGGAGGACTGAGGAAAACAAGTTTGGAACCCCCGACCTCATGTTCAGCAAGTCACACATTTCAACCCCCCCGAGGCTCTGACGCACTCTGCCATCCTTTGGCTTGGCTAATGTGGGTTAACGTAAATCAAATCACTGCTTTTTCACTACTCCCGCTACTGTTACACTTCATCTCGATATATTTGTGTACATATATATTTTGAAATGACAATATGGGGTCACACAGGTTGTCTTTTAAAAAATCTCAAATTGGGTTTTGAGGCATCAGGCAGGATATTTTCCATTTAGAAAACCTCCTTGTTGGTACAAAAAAATGGGAATTTGAATTCCCATCTGCTGAGGTAAGAATAGCAGCCAATAATCCCCCCCCCCCCCCCCCTTCTGATCATCTGGGAGCTTTTTGACACCACCCTCGCTCCCTGTGGGGAGACGGGTGCAGGAGGTGTTAAACTGAACCAGGAATAAAACACAGTGACTGTTAGATAGAAATGCTCCTGGCTCACAACTCACACTCCCCGGGGCCAGCACTGATCCCTGTGTGTGTGTGTGTGCATTTCAGCCCATGTGTTACAGCGAGTGTGTGCTTGTGGCTCTTGTTTCTGGCTGCAAAGTGGAAGCACGGCGTCCAAGGACGCGACGGCGCGCCAACCTCAGCGATGGACGAGCCAGCCATTGGCCGCCGAGCCAGCCAATAGGATTAGAGCAGCGGTGGCGTCGTGGTGACCTTCACGGACGAGCTGCTGTTTTTTTAAAAGTTTTTTTTAAGGTTCGTTCAGTCTGAGAACGCCGAGGTCACACAGATGGAGGACAAAGAGCTGCTATGGCTTCCACACACATTTCTGCTTCTGCACACACGCACACACACATTGGCGCTGAGTGTGTGTGTTCAAGGGCGGTACATTTATATCCATTGTAAAAAAAATAAAAAACGTTTCAAAACAATCGTATGACCCCGTATCACCCAGAAACTCGAATTGGATGATGCGCATAAAAAAAACAAAAAAAAACACACACACAATACTGTGTGTAGATGGACAAACAGGAAATTCAAGGTTAGAGAGAGAAAAAAAACAACACCCGTCCCTCCACTATTATCCGTCCACTGATTAGATCAAAAATTGCATATCCTGCTCATCATTGGATAAACTAGATCTTTTTTTTTTTTGATTTGATGTTGTATCTTTTTCCTTTCCGCCCGTTTACCCGCTGTGGGGACAATAAAGGCTCCTCTGATTTGATCTCTTATCTTAGAATTATAATCTTCGTGAGCGTGAGTTTGAATCCCAGAGTTTCACACTGAGGCTGTTTTGCTTTTGATCTTTATTGGTGTAAACCAGTAAACACGGTGTCGGGGGGGGGGGGGGGGGGGGAATCAGATGGATAAGTGGGGCCATATGTTCCCCCCCACCCACACACACACACACATACACACACTGGCTGTCACAGTGGCTCCAGTCCTTTCTAATCCCACGAGCGGCGCCGGAAGCTGTTGGGCTGTCAACTGTTGTCGGCGAAAACTTTTTTTTTTTTTTTTTTCTGACGCGCAGTGATTTATTTTTTGATCCTGCATGTAAACAGCACTCAGATCTTCTTATTAGAGTAATACCGTCTCCTCAATTAGAGCAGACAACGAGCGGCGAGGACGTGGAGGACGTCTGTGTGTGTGTGTGTGTGTGTGTCAGACAGCTGCACACACAGCGATCCTCGAAGCCCACACAAACCCCCCGCTGATGAAATCAAACAGATGTTGCGAGTCCTCCAACGCTTGATGAAACAGTTGGAGGCTTTTCCAGGAGACTCTCGGCCTCCTCACCGAACACCTGCTCCTGGTGACGAAGGCTCCGAGATCTTCACGTATTCATAAAAAAATGTAAATAAAACGTCACGCTCGGAGACGCGCACGGACACGCAGAAGAAAACAGAGGGAATTTTACTGCGTGTTTAGTATGTGCAACTTCAAAAGTTGAAATCAAACGCGCTCCGAGGTGGAATTGTGAGCAAATGTGTCCGGAAGCAGATGGTCATGAAACGAAAACACATTCACGGTCCTCTTGTGTTCTGCTCACAGATCGGCCTTGAACATGAATGCACGAAAAATGAAAATAAGACACACTTTAGATTATTTGAATTCATATTTATATAGGTCTGATCATTTCACAAAGAGTGAAAGCATTTTTTTTTATCTTCTCCATCTGCTCCTTCAATGTGTTTTTTTTTTTCTTCCTGCGTTCGCTAGTTACTGCTTTGCTGTTGTTGTTTTTTTTTACCAATCTGTCAAACCATGAAGGTCTACACGATCAATATCTGCATCCAGCTTCAGGAAAGAAAAAAAAAAAAAAAAACTGCAGGCCATGACCGAGTTTGTCTGACAGTAAATATTTTGCTTTGGGCCTGTGGTGAGTTTTCCACACACACGAGATCATGACTCTAAATAAAGTTTTTCCAGAGCAGGAAGATAAATAAGAAGAGAATCCACCTTTCAATGTTGAGGGCTTTGTGTGTGTGTGTGTGTGTGTGATTAAATCCATGAGAAAATCACACTCTCACAAATGTGTGATGAAAGAATGAAAAAGCATGATTCTGCCTGCTGCAAAATATAACTTTGATTTATTTGAAAATACATATAGTGAACTTTTTAATTTCAATAACACAGATTATAATCTATTTTGCATTCCTGTGGGCATCAGCTTTAGAAGGACATATGTGTGTGTGTGAGGCGTTTAACACACAGAGGAAATGACCCGTGTGTGTGTGTGTGTGTGTGTGCGGTGTCCCGCTGAAGACGATCTGCGAGGTTTAACGACACATGAAGCCTCGTCTTTCTGCGTTTGCATGTTCTGGTCGATATAGATCGGAGTTTTTTTTAGAAACCGTCCTGAACAATGTGACTTTGAAAAACCTCTAAAAGCACATTTTCTTCTCCCCGTTTCTTTTTTCTTTTTTTCTTTCGTTTGATTCATTCCACATTCCACAGCATCTTAGTTGCATCATTCGTGAGTGCTCTTTAAAAAAAAAAACTTTTTCAACTTGATATAAAAAAGTCAAAAACCATTTAGATTTCCAAGCGACGGATTTGCATCTCAGGTTTCAAATGCCAATAAACGCTTATCGGACTCCTGAATTAACATCGAAAACATTTCTTTCGGATTCTCCGTCTACGGCACAAACCGAATGTTAGGATTCACTGGAGCTTGGAGCCAAACACTCTCCGGCTCTTCTGACTTTTGCATGAGCAAATAACAATAATGGATATTTGTTTTCCATGCAAACACACATGCAAATCCTCCACAGGCTGGAGGAGATTGTCTCGCTGGGACACAAACAGCTGCAGACAAAGAAGAAGTCCAACTCCTGACTGATGGACACGACCCAGTGGAATTCAAAAAAAAAAGGAGCTTTTGATCCACTGTGAAAACTAAATTTGCAGAACCGAATCACTGCACCTGACGAAAAATAATCCCAGCATGCACTCTGTCACCTGACCGGATTCATAGTTTTGTAGGAGAAGAATGTAAAATATATATTTTTTAGAGTAAATGGAAAATCTGTGAAAATCCACCTTCGTTGAGTATAATGTAAATACAGTTTTTGCATTGAAACATTGACAGTGAATTATAATATGATATATTATATATATTCTTTGATATTCATGACAACACAGAGTCCTGTCATCTGAACAGTTTTTTTTTGTCTGGGGTTTCCTTTCCAAGAAATACAGAAGAGGGGAAATTAACCTCGTCCTTTCATTCTTTCACTCCAGCACCTCTCTCCGTGGAATGTTAAAAGTTAGACCACCTTTTGACCTCAGTGGTCTGAATCCACCGTCCCTGTGTTTAAGGGAGTCTGAGGATGGATCGCATCCCCGTCCAGAGTCGGCCGCTCCAAAACAGCCGGGTGATTGAAGGAGTTTTTCATTTGTTTCCATCAGGGGGTTTTTACAGATGGATGACTTTACAGGAGTGATGGAATACGCGGTGCTCTCCGGCTCAGATGGAGTACAGAGTTTTTACTCCAAAAAAAAAATCACAGCGGGTCAACGTAAATCCAAGAAATCCAATAAATCAACGTATCAGATCAAATCATTTAAACCTCTCACAAAGGGAAAATGTGGACATAAAATAAACAAATAACTATTTTTTTAGTTTGGTCCCATTCCAACACTTCTTGTTCCAGCTACCGCAGCCAGATGTGATGCACACATCTGGGATCTACTAAATCTTTCAGCTAAATCAAAAAGTTGTTATCTTCTGAATTTGTCAAATTTATAACGATGCTTCTGCAAAGTCTGCACATTCTATAATCGCACATTTTCTTCTTTCTTAACGTGTTTTCAAAGTAGATTTTGTCTGCGTGTCATCCCATGCAAGCGTTAAGATGATTACATTTGAACTATTATTGCACATTTATTGGGAAAGAGCTTCACGTCACGTCTAACTCCGGTTCTCTGTGGTTCTGACGTGGATCATGCACGAGACAAACTGGCTCGGAGGGAAACAGGACGATTTATACCTGAGGGAGTGAACACAGGTGGAAACAATCAGGGGGCGGAGCTAACGCTGACGAGGGGGACGGGGAGTAAAGATCACTGCAATGAGACGCAAGAGGGAAGTAGAAAATAAAACAGGAAGTGCAAAGACAGACAGTGACAATATGAGTCATACAAAACATGAAACATAAACCTGATAATAAATAATCAATTAGAAACTATGTGACAAAGTCAACACAACATTGCATTGGCTTTGCAGTTGGCCGTTGCACAATGAAAATAAAGCTGAATCAAATCTAAAACTGACCGGAAGTTTTCATCGTGCAGAATAATCATACAAAAAAGTATTCCCGTTGGGTCTCAGCCGGTGTTGTGTTCGGTTAAACAATATTTCTAATTGTCCCAAACACACACGCACAAAAAAAACAACCCACAACCCAGTCCTGTCACCGCAATCGTCCTCCTCTCCGTCCACCTGAGGAGAATGAACTGGAGTGGAAAAGAAAAGGGGAACGTGACCTCACTTCCACTGATGCACACTTTGTCAGCATCCTCTGTGGGTGTGTGTGTGTGTGTCTGAGGGTGGGGGGGGGGGGGGGGGGGGGGGGGGGGGGGGGGGGTGAAGCGATAAGTAAGGATGGAGGTATGAAGGGTGAGAGTTTGCCTGAGGCACACGGATTAAACATGGAGGGCAGAGGGAGGGGAAGCTCGACTGTGACAGGACAGGGACGGGCCTGAGGCTGCCTGTGTGTGTGTGTGTAGGTGTGTGCGTCTGTCTGTCTGCGTGTGTGTGCGTGTGATCCGGGGGCCTCTGGCTGTCAGGAGTGTTTAACCTGGATCGTCAGATCGTCTGAACATCCACTGACTGTGCAAAGTAAATACGGAGAAATCTAAAATGAATAATTCAAGGTTCTTCGTCCCCCGTGAAGAGAAATGATGTAGAACAAGCGTGAGCTACACAACCTCAGTCCACAAACGTGTCACAAAGAGGAAATTGGCCATTGCTGCACATTTGCACTCATCCCCTGGTTTTCACCGCTTTTTGCGTGTGATACTGTCATATAATATTCACGCTGTTAATAAGATAATAGGATTCAATTCAAAGTTTAATTGGAAACTATTTGTCTTTTTGGAAATTGACACACGTTTAAAAGTTTGAGTTTATATTCTCCCCATGTCTAATAGTTGAAAAATACACTTACTTTTATTGCATCATCCAAATCAAAATTAAAAGTCAAGGATGCTGGATGAGGAATTTCCTCCTGTACGATGAAATCTGAACTGCTGTGATTTTTTTTTGGTCTTTCTGCGACTAAATTTCCAGACCCACACGACGAACCACACACATTCGCGCCAACAGCACAAACTGTGAAGTCAAATCTGCAGCTTTGCAGAGGGTTTACATGCAGTCAGACGTTTTGCATGGAGGAGGAGGAATGGGAGGATGAATAATGAGACTTAAGGAAAACGTGGAGTGAGAGAGAGAGAGGGAGAGGGAGAGGAAGTGATGCCACAGAAACATTATTTTATTTTAAGTCATCGTCTTCTTTACTTCAAGTAGACGGAGTGCGTCTGTTTAAGCCCCCGAGCCCGGGGACACCTAGAAAATCCAGCTTTGAGTAAAAAAAAAATGCAAAAAAAAAAAAACATAATCTACTTCCCCTCAATCTGCTTCCTCCCCTGAAGCACAACAAAGAACCCGGGAAGAGTGTTTGTGATGCTAATTCTGCACAAATAAATCTGCAACACAAAAAATTCAGGCGCTTTAAGAAAGAAGCAAAGATGAAGAGAGGTGATGGGGAGAAAAAAAAAGAAAAGGACGCTTCAGGGAGGAGGGGGGGGGGGGCAGGAGGAGTAGACTAATCCCTTAACATGTATCCAGTGTACAGTGGAAATGTGAATTTAAACAAGAGGAAAGGTTGAATAGGATGAAGAGCAGCAGATCTCAGGTGTTATACCTGGAGAGGGGGAGGGGCTTAGGTCTGCACATCCTGTGTGAGATGGGTGACTCTCACTGGTGTGGAAATCTACACGCTAAAGAATTCCCTGGGAGATTTTTTGAATCCCTGGAACAAAACATGTCTGCAGTCATCTGTCGGCGTGTTACATGAAAAAAAACTAAACACACAATTTATTGATGTCATATTTCCTGTTGTGTCTTAATAAAAAAATAAATAAAATTTAATTTAATTTAATTTAATTTAATTTAATTTAATTTAATTTAATTTAATCAAACAAAACAAATACTCCATAATCAATAACGTCATTAATTTGTCATAATTCTTTGACGATGTTGAGAATGAAAAACTTCCGGATTAAAGAACCCTGCGGTCTCTTCTGCTCCGAGCAAAAACATGAACAGGATCGTTCCTCAAACCTCTGCTGAGTCTCTTTAAAGTGTTTAAAGTTTTTTATAATGTGCTTAAAAAGTTTAACTGGGACATTTCCTCAACTCTGTTCACCCTGCGCCTGTCACTTAAACCCTTTAAACCCTGTGTGGAATAAAAAAAAAGAAAGTGACATTGTGTTGAAGTTTAAAATCGTATCCATATTCTCAAAGACAAACTGGCATCACAACACAATAATATTATATAATGCAATTATTAACAACTGATTCCATAGTAATTACACAACACGCAACCTAAACACTACATAAAACCACACAGGTTTGTATGATGCAGCTAATTATTAAATTATAACCAGATTAAATAGAGTAGACACACATACAGCTATTAGTCATAGAGTTATCCCCATTGTAGTTATTTTTATGAATATTCATATTAATTCCCATGTATTATATTTGACATCATAACATATGTTGTAGATACACATGTTTACAGTGATACGTCATTGTCGATGTGTATGAATATTAAATAAAAAATTAAATAGTGATGGGAGATACTATACTACTAATACTACTACTAACACTATAATACTAAAAAAAGTAATTTAATTCTAATGATAAGCATGATCATATTAACGATATAATGACAGTAGAATTAAAAGTATTGATATTTACTATTCCTGACATATACATCAAACCATGTTTTGACACCATGTTATTCTACACACACGCACACACAGGTTCATGTTTCAAAATACAAATAAAGATGAATGTGTCGGCAATGACACACACTGGTGAGTTTATACATATTAGAAATGACAAGTTTGCCATATTCATTTCAAATTCCTCGTCTTCTTCTCCTCCTCCTCCTCCTCCGTCAGTGAAAGAAAATGACAAATGGGTGTGAAGTGGGAGCAGCACGAGGAGGGATGAGATTTAAAGCTCATTTAAATAACCCAGATCCACCATGATAGAGTGCCGAGCGGCGAGAGGTGAGAGACCAATCCGTCAATCCTGGAGGAGGAGGGGGGGGGGGCGAGAGGAGGAGAGGATCCAGAAGACGAGAGGAAGAAGGAGAGAGATGATTTAAGCCTCGACCCCGTTAGTGTTCCATGTAACACCACGTCAGATCAGGAGGAGGAGAAATATTGGAAAAAAAACGTGCGTGGGCCACACAGGGCCAGGTGGAGAAGATGAAATATTTACAAAAAGCCAATGATTGTGTTTCTATCTGTGACGGGAGGAATGTTTTATTCATGCTTCGTATTGTTTATTGGCTCCAATCTCAGAAGAGAGAGAGAGCAGAGTCAGCTGAGACGGCCAATTATGGAAGAGTGTTCACTTTTTGTATCCGAGAGAGAAAGACGTTTTTTTTCCCACAGACTCGAGTGTTTCCTCAGCCAGAAGACGGGAGGGTGTCAGCATGCGTCCTAATTGGCTGAGGATGAGGAAGAAGAAGATGAAGGTAGCGCAGACGCGGCAAACCAAAGTTGGAGCTTTGTTCAATTAATAAAAAAAGATAAAAAAAATAGATAAACAACATTTTGCCACTTTTGATGGATTTCGCGTCTTCTTTTACATCAGACGGGAAATGTTTCACGAGTTGCTGCTGGACCTTTTTTTTTTTCTCAGTTTATTTACTCTAGCTGTGGATGATGTCGACATGAATGATTTCTTTCCCCCACGTAGCAGAAACGCCGAGTTTCTTTGTGTTACCGTGGTAACACACCTCTCAGGTCCGTACAGGGCAGAGATGTTGTTTTACAAAAGTTTTACAAAAACATATTTCTTTCTCATTTTGGCTTTTCTTCCAAAATGATGTTTAACCTTATTCTTAACATTTTTTTTAAGCTCTGAGGAACCAAACGACTCATCTGACTTCCACATGGGCCTCAAATCTACCACGTTGAACTATAGACTTGTGGACGTTAGCTCCTGGCTATTTAATGGTTAAATAATAAAAATAAAACTCTTGCTATCAAATCGGGCTTTTGACCTTTGAACACATCATCAAATGATGAGACTCAGATCCAAAAAATGAATTCAAAACGGGAAGTTTGATTTAGCGTCGTCTCGTTTGGATTTTGAAGTATCTATAGCTATGACCTGCAGCCGCTCCATCATCTGGCCGTGTCCTGGTGGAGTGTTGCGAAGTTGCTTTACGACGTCTCATCTGTTCAGCCTGCTGTCCGGTGCAACTTTAATGGCTCCAAAGTAGATTACGGAGGGCGGAGGTCAGGTGTTTTTCTCTTCTGCGGTCTTACAGTAAATACGCCTGCCACCTGCTTAGCATCGATTCCACTTGCTGTAAGTACAGAGGGCTCCTGTAAATCAAACCTATTAACTAGGGTTCCCTTTGTCAGAGCTTTTTTTTTTTTTTAAAGGATGCACTCGTATCCTCCACACAGAGACCTAATGCAATCGCAGGTGTTTTTGTGCTGTAATCGTGTTTGTCTCATAGTGGTTGTCTTGTTCGACATGATGTTGTACAGTGAGTATAAAGTCAACTAGTGTCAAACACGTCCAATAACAATGTGCATTTCCTCCCCATGCATGGCTGTTATTACATAAGGACAATAAAATGTCATATACATATATATATATAAAATATACAACATTATGTCTGGGAGCTGACTTTTAGTGACGCTAAATGTCCACCTGCAGACGCGTAGTGATGTTTGTTATGTGATGCTAATGTGTAATGTTACACTGCAGCTCTTAGTACTTTTATAATGTTAAATCCATTTAGTGTCTCTGCAGGTTTGTGTGTTTTTTTTTATTTTTTATTTCAGCTTCAGAGAATCTTTCCTGACAGAAATAAACTTTTTTTTCCACGTGAGGTGAGTTTAAATGTCAACCTGGTTTATGGTCATCGCGTTATTACCACGAGATTAAAGTTGACATAGTTTGTTGTGCTATTTTTTTTTTATTTTTTTTCGCAGAATCACCAGAAGGATGATTCAAATGTGCAGGGAGAGAAATAAGCAGCTCAGCCAATCAAAAGACATTAATAACCCCATTTTATTTTTTTTAATATTGGAGACTGGTCTTTTTCTTTTTTAATCCCCCACACTGACGATGACTCATCGTCTCATATTCATCCTGGAAAAAAAATGCCATTCCCCAAAATATTTAGTCCTAGTGTGCAGTATTAACAGGGCTATAATCCACGTGTTTGCAAACCAGGTCTGACAGGGCAGCTCCTGTGCGCCGCGATCATCTGCTCTGATATGTAAATATAATCTGGGCTGGGGACAGATTAGCCTCTCTGGGATGTGGAGGAATCCATTATTCTGCATGTTTATGAGTCTGGAATTCAGGACGAGGAATAAAACCCAGATTGGAACCAACAAAAAAAAAAATCAAATTAAAAAGCCACACAAACATCGTCATTTCAGGGTCGGAGGCTCAGAACGGCACGAGATGATGAGGAGTGTGGTGTGATATGCATCGGGTGGTCCCTAATCCACCACGTGCAGATCTGATCCAGGTTTAATCTGAGCTCATCCTCCCGAAGAGGCTCATTTAGGAGAGGAGAAGAAGAAGAAAGATGAGAGACACCACCTGAGGTCTTAAACCAACATGTAGGCCGAGGAAACGGCTGTTTCTCAAACCCAGCGGCAGGAGGAGGAGGAGTGGGCGCGTGATTATGCCGCCTGATAACAGGAAACTCCATTAGAGAGGACGCCTCATAGACTCCTCCCACCCGAAAACTAACAATAAAAAAAACAAGGCGGGTTCATTGAAAATTCCGCTCCTGGCTGAAACCAACAACACGACCTCCGCAGACACCAAGCTCCCAGATGATACAGATGTTTAATAAAGATGCTGCTGCGGAATAAATATGTCAAAAAATAAAGTCATCTTGAAATCATCTTGCGAGCGTGACCGGTGGAGTAAACCATTCTCAGGCGGGTCATTCTGACTCACACAATCACGGTCACCGGCTCCTGCTCCTAATATTCACAGGATATGGATGCATGTGAAATGCTCAAGTGCCTCTTCTCAGAGAACCTGTCCCCAGGTTACCTCAAACGTGGTATTACTTCAAAAATCGACCTTATGTATTAGTATGTGGTAAAATGTGGTCGCTTGAGAAGTACTCATCTGTAATGAGTTATTTTCATGAGTTTATGGCATCATGTGCAATAACTTCTGCTGCCAACAACGCTCCATCAACAACATCGTTTAAAGGTATTCAGCTCAGGAATGGTGTGGCCGCATTCCTTTCTGTTTCTGATTAGAGAATTGCTGAGATTTAAGAAAAAAAAAGGCTCCCGGAATTCATGGGGCATGGGGTTTTTTTTTTGTTTTGTTTTTTCGCAATCTTAAAATCCAAAGGCTGTTAAACTCATTTGTTTCTCGTTATTTATATAATGATTGGCTCCAGATCTCTTTGTTACACTTAAGGAATAAGCGGTATAGAAAATGAATGGCTCAATTAGATGCAAATTGCATATTAAATGATTCAGCAAATAGGATTTGACAGTTTGAATACCATGGTAATATATTTGATATATAATAGTGATAATATCTGCGGCAATTTCTTAATAAACTGTTTTCAAATAAAAGAAATCCCATATTTCCCGGAGGACTCGGGGAGGAAAACAGGAAGTGGTACGGCGTGAGGTGCGTGTGCGACGGTAAAAGAGCTCCCACCATCTTCTTCTTGGTTGGTTTTAATGGGAGCAGAAGGCCGACGTGATAAAGTGCTCGTGTTGTTGCTTGCGTGTCAGATGGACTCACGCACACACCAACACACACGCCAGATACACACACAAGCACACACACACACATCGGGATATGGAAATGCTCATGTATGATTCATGAGGAGAAGAATTACCGCTTGACTCTGCTTCTGTTTCCACATAACCGACCGCTCCCTCGTCTTCTCTAACAACAACACAACCTCACCCACACGCACACACACAATTTCATTCCCCGCTAATTAGACTGAGCTGTGTGTGTGTGTGTGTGTTTTGTGTGTGTTTGTGTGTTAGGACAAAAAGAAAACTTAAAAAAAAAAAAAGGTCACAATCCACGATCTACCAGTTCAGGCATCCTCAGGGTTATATCTGGAATCCACAAACGAAAAAAAAAAAAAAAAAAATCCAAACTATTCAGTCAACGCATTCTTTGAAAAAGAAATCATGGAAACTGATGGATGAAAAAGAAGTCATCCATCAGTTCGAGAATCTCAAGGTTCAATCTGAAATTCATGGTTCAAGAAAGTCCAGTTTTTGCCCGTTTTTTATTTGATGGTGGAAAGATAACTTCACTTACACACACAAACACACACACGCCAATAAATTGGCGTGTGTGTGCCTGGTTGGAGCTGAGAATCTCAACAACAGGTCAATAAAATAATTCTGACATCATAATACGAGCCGCGTTGAGACTCCGCTTAATGGCTGAACTAATGGACGAGCCGGAGGAGACACGGCGTGGAAAATGTTGTTTATGATAATGATGATGGAAATCTCTGCTCACACACACACACGCACACAAACGCACCCACACACACCATACCGTCCCTCATCACAAACACACAAACAGCCCACCACCTCCAGGCTGTTGTCAACAAGGCCCAGGACGCCGCTGAGACGGGGCTCCCAGCATGCTCTGCACCGAGGTGAGGAGGACTCTGAGCTTCCGCTGTTTGTTCTGCCGAATCACCCCGGAGGTTTTAACGGGGCGTCTGACATTTGGATGAAGGCGAGGCGGCGCAGCGCGGAGCCACTCAGACACTTGGCCTCCCCTGAGCCGCTCGGCTTCCTGCGCCCCCGACGCTGTTTATCATCACAAACACGGCCGACACACGCTTCACGCACGAGTCATAATCACATGTGAGCCGCGCCGCAGTGCAGGCGGAGAACACGGACGAATATGCAAATAAATCCCAAAGTTCATGGTGTTACATCCTTACAATAACAATCTCACATTTTTCTGGAAATGTTTGATATCATCCACGCTGCAATGGGACGGGATCAAAATATCAAAATAGAATCCTGACCATGTCACGTATAAAGATCATTTTCACGTATTATCAATACAAATCCATATAAATGGTCATGGCACCGTAGTTTGTCGTCTGGGGCGGTTCATCCTGCGCAAACACAGAGGTGAGGTCACTATGATGTCAGAGAGGAAGCAGGAAGTGCGGCGTGGTGGTGGGGAGACTGTATCTACCAGTTCTATCCAGGGATGCAAATCTGAAACAGCGCGCATGCAGGTGTGTGTGTGTGTGCGTGTGTGTGATTTTGTCAATGATGAATCCGCCTCATTTTGGCCACACATTCATGCAAATACTTGGTGAAACAAGAGGTGTCTCTCTCTCCCTTTAGTTATTTGCTGCGTCGAGGTAACTCTGAGCTTCTTCTGCAGGATTTCTGCTCCACGCTGCACTGATGGCATTAGCTTCCAAAAAAAAAAAAAAAAAAAAAGATAAAGCAGTCAGAAACTTGGCTTTTCCCGGATGACTTTCTGTGGAATTAAGCTCCATCTCTCCCTCTCTCTCTCTCTGTTTGTGTGTGTGGAGCCCAGAGCGCTGATGGAAACACATTAGTACATAAGTGAACAGCACGGGGAGAAATATTTCCACAGTGTGGAAATGGGAAACAGATGAGCTCTTGTCAGAAGTGAATATTTGGAAGCAGACATAAGCTCATTGGCAGCAGGACTCGGGGCGCGCATGATTCCATCTTCCTCCCGCGCAACATGGTGAAGGAGTGCGTGCGTGTGTGTGTGTGCGGAGACGGCGACCACGATGATGATGATGAGGAGGATGAGGATGGTGATGAAAATTCCCTTTGCTCCTGTTTTCATTCACGTCTCTGGCTTGTGAAATGCTGATCCACGTCAAGCCGCAGGAGGAAGAAGAAACACAAAGACTCTGGGCTCATATTAAAGTTCCATTACTGAGGCTGGAAGAAAACGGCAGGTCCACACACACACACACAAATGCGTGCGCACACACACACACACACACACAACACTGCACAGCTTTATTTGCACAGGGAAGAGTCAATGTAGTAATAATAAAGACAAATGGATTTCGTGATATTTAAGGTTAAGGTTTTGTGTCTGAAGAAAGATGCTATAAAGTTGCATTGTGGGAAATGTTGGCTCTAATATGTACCCAGACAACACACGAGACAGAGAACTAGAATTCAACAGCTGGTTTGGCCCTGTGATACGAGTTTTATCATTTCACAGACACAAACAGTGTTGAACACTTTGGTGAGACATAAAAAAATTATAATAAGAAGAATAAAAAATGGTCTTTCGGAATATCTGGAGAATGGCCGTTGTTTCTGTTGCGTTTATGCGTCGCAGGGATTTGTGGAAACCACGGCAGATGGAGACTTTTCATGTGGTGATGGTGACAGCCAGTGACAAACTGGAACCTGAACACTTAACTCTCCCTCTGTCTTAATGCGTGACAACAATCGGACAAACTGAGGGATATTATCTAAGTGGAGTTTTCCAGAATTCCATTGGCCCAAAAAGGAGGAATCATGCGTCCGTTGAAATTTCCGATCCCAGATGACGGTGAACATGCTGAACTCTGACAGGACGCCAGTCAACATGTGCGGAAAAAAGAAAAGAAAAAAAAAAAGAGAAATGATAGAAAGCAACAAGAGAGCAGAAATTGGAAACGCTGAGCAAGAAAGTGGGACAGCGGAGAGTTCAGGGATGGCGGATGGAATATTTCGAGAAAGCGATCAAGAGAAAAAGAGAGAGAGATGAGGGGCTGAAAAAAGAGGGGGAGAGCTATTTGTGAGGAGATTTCAGACTCGCTGACCAGAGAGAGAGAGAGAGAGAGAAGGAGGGCAAAGTTCGCAAAATCCTCCGACTCCAGGGCTGGAAGAGGAGGAGGAGGAGGACAGAGATTAGTGGCGTGGACCAACCCGGGGGGGGGGGGACAGGCAGAGTGGCCTGCCAGTGGAAATGCATCATGGGTATTATATTGTTTTTGTGTGTTTTGGCTGGGAAAGTGAGAGACCATTTATAATTCAGGGTGACTAGTACCACCGGAGGCAGACACTCTCAATCTGGCTTAACTGGCTTTCCCTCTATTCTTCCTCCTCCTCCTCCTCCTCCTCCTCCTCCTTGTTTTTTCTCCCCAGCAGCGTCTCTCTGTCGCTCTCCGTCTCATTGTTATCTCGTGTTTGTTGGCCTCGTGTCTGCGCAGCCATTTCTCCACTCACACTAACTCGGCCTCACGCCTCGGGTTTTTATGCCGCGTGAAATAAAACAAGTCAGACAGGGAGATGTGGCCCTTTTTTTTTTTTTTTTTCTTTTCTTTCGCCGGCAGTGAGAATACAATATAATGGCTGATAAAGCATGGGAGATCACAGAGCAGAGGAAACCGGGGAGATGCCCGAGGAGCCCGCAGCTCTCTGGCCTCGTTGGCTCGGGAAAAGAGAAAAGAGCGTTTCGGTGTCAATGTGGGAAAAAAAAAACAAAAAAAAAAACGATAGAATAAATAAGTAATGGACCTTTATTGGCGAAATCCACAAAACACTCACTTATTAACAGCCTGGATGTTGCTGACGGGACCGACGGGAAAGAATCACAGCTAATAAAGTGGAAAAAAAAAAAAAAAACAGCCTATTAATCCATCATCAGAAATTGAGCTGCTGATGGAGGAAAAGGAATCAAAGAGAGAAGAAGGCAAACAAAAAAAAAATCAATGTGCCTTGACTTGCTGTGGCAGATTGGATCATTTCATACAAGTGGCTCCACAGCGACACAATCGGAACTACACACACAGTTTCACATGACGTGTTATTCCTCAAAACGTAAAAAGCTCTGGAACTTTCTCACTTTTATCTTAATACCAAAAAAAAAATAAAAAATCAAATCACCTTTCACAGTTTGATAAATTCCCTGAACAGTGAGCAGTGGCAGTAATAAAGTCATGTTCCGATTTAATGAAACTTCATAGAAGAGAGGAATGATAGCCGCGTCGTGACATTATGGTGAGTAGGACGTGCATTTTTATAGCGGGACTACTTTCACTGCACCTTCGTTAGCGCGTAGAAGAAGAAATATAATAATAATAATGGAGGGTGGAAAATGGTCCATTGCAAAATGGTTCCAGCTGCAGATTTGTACCACTGAGCGTATTTTTCCACCACTTCTAAAATGTCAGCGTTTTTTTTTCAACCGAAAGGTGTTAATGTGACGATATCGTCATCGGCTCCGTGTCCTTGGCTCTTTATATTTCGTCCGTCCGTGGGTCCGATGGCCGAAAACGTCTCCCCTCATCCTCGGGCTCAGTAACGGCATCTCATTGTGCGCCCGCTCGACTTTATGTTGTGTAAAAAAAAAAAAAAAAAAAAATCTTAAAAAGCAAGAATGAAAAACTCAGCAGAATCTGTGATAGGAGCCCAGAGTGGCCCCGGTGAGACCGTAATTATTTATAGCTGCTGTTCCGAGCTCTTATATAAAGCCACGGGCGTGTGTTCGAGTGGGTTTAATGCTAATGTGAGAGCCCACCGGCGGCTTCCTGGAAAAACTCGCCCTTGGGCGGAGAGAGAGAAATAAAAACATTAGATATGTGGAAGTGATGATTCTCATTATGTGTGAAGAAGAAAAGCTGGGAGGTGTAGGCACACATTACTCAGGTGAGAGACGCTCCAATCTATGAACCCAGTATTTCGGCGGAGGAAAATAAAAAATATATATCACCGCCTCTCACTTTTCGGATGCATCACAGCAGCTGCGTCCAATCCGGGTCGGAGCTGCCAAACGTGTGGAGAATTGGTAAATATACCTTTTTGTTAATAAAGCAAAAATAACAATCTCATCACTTTATTTCCATCCCACAGACCTTGAACTCCACTTCCCAACGGAGCCAAGTGCGTCGGGGGACATTCACTTTTCAATGGTCCCATTGTCTGCGGACGACACAATGGGACGTGCTGTGGGACAAAGGGCCTCCAATGGCACATGCTTAATGTGTTGACAAATGTGTAGGGCGTGTGTGTGTCTTTTGTGACGGGTAGGCGATGTAATATGGTTAAAACGGCGCAGCTGGGTGGCAGGGCACGTCAAAGCAGATGGAGAACAGGTTGGCACAATGAGAAGCCAACTGGGTGAGGAATAAAAAAATGGCTACCCGTGTACTGTAACACACAGACACACACACACACACACACACACAATAATGATAGAACAATAGACTTTGGGTCATGACCCAAAATGTTTCTGTGGGAGTTGGACATGAGGAAATCTGGCATCTTACACTTCATTTTTCTTTTATTCAACCCTTTCTTCATTGACCTGAGATGAAAATGTTCCAACCTCAGCAGCTTTAAAACCAAAGACAAGCATAAAATATATAAAAAAAAAACAACAACTCCAGGTTACAACATGTGTATCTTTGTATACTCAGGGACCCTCTGGAGGTGCAACACCTCGCTGCTTTGTCGCATTCATTTGCACATTAAAAGAATCCTTAAAAAAAAAAAAGAGGATGAATATGAAATAACACAAATGCGGCACAATATGTTTGAATTTGCATATTTCTGCTATAAAGCGGGCCTTTCCCCTCAGGATGCTGAGACCGAGGAGGGAGGAACAACGTGGATGTGAAGGGAGGAGGTGAAGATGCAAATATTTCTGCAGGACGGGAGGAAGAGTTGCAGAAATGTAATCTGGGCCACTTCACACATATATTCGGGGACATGAACATATTCCATCCAAAGACAACAACCTGCTGATTGAAGGTCTCGACCACAGTGCCGCGTTTATGCGCTTTTTCTGACCTGCAGCGTGTATGACAAAATGTTTCACAAAATTCAAATTTATGCTAATGAAGAAACTGCATTTTTCATGCTTTCATTCCGTTTATTTTTATGGCTCCAACAAATTTGAAAATGGAACGTTCCCGAGGTAAAAGTCGTGTTAAACGTCAACCATGATCAGATTATTCTGGGAGCGAGGCGGCGTTTGTTCATCGGACGCTAAATGAGTAAAAAACGCCCCGGAGTGCAAAATGAGTCACTGGACAGTGGAAAAAACGGTTTTCCACGAAATCCATCCTTCCACGCAATCCCCCCCCCCCCCCCCCCCCCCCCCCCCCCCCCCCCCCCCCCCCCCCCCCCCCCCCCCACCCCCCCGCCGCGGACGCGCGCCTG
>JAFBJU010002386.1:127383-148303 GCA_016785305.1 Colistium nudipinnis
TCTCCTCCTCTCCTCTCTCCTCCTCTCCTCGTCCCCTCGTCTCCTCCTCTCCTCTCTCCTCCTCTCCTCGTCCCCTCGTCTCCTCCTCTCCTCTCTCCTCCTCTCCTCGTCCCCTCGTCTCCTCCTCTCCTCTCTCCTCCTCTCCTCGTCCCCTCGTCTCCTCCTCTCCTCTCTCCTCCTCTCCTCGTCCCCTCGTCTCCTCCTCTCCTCTCTCCTCCTCTCCTCGTCCCCTCGTCTCCTCCTCTCCTCTCTCCTCCTCTCCTCGTCCCCTCGTCTCCTCCTCTCCTCTCTCCTCCTCTCCTCGTCCCCTCGTCTCCTCCTCTCCTCTCTCCTCCTCTCCTCGTCCCCTCGTCTCCTCCTCTCCTCTCTCCTCCTCTCCTCGTCCCCTCGTCTCCTCCTCTCCTCTCTCCTCCTCTCCTCGTCCCCTCGTCTCCTCCTCTCCTCTCTCCTCGTCTCCTCGTCTCCTCGTCTCCTCGTCTCCTCTCTCCTCCTCTCCTCATCTCCTGTCTCCTCTCTCCTCCTGTCTCCTCCTCGTCTCCTTGTCTCCTCTCTCGTCGTCTCCTTGTCTCCTCTTCTCCTCTCTCCTTGTCTCCTCCTCTCCTCTCTCCTCCTCTCCTCGTCCCCTCGTCTCCTCCTCTCCTCTCTCCTCCTCTCCTCGTCTCCTCGTCTCCTCGTCTCCTCTCTCCTCATCTCCTGTCTCCTCTCTCCTCGTCTCTTGTCTCCTCTCTCCTCTCTCCTCGTCTCCTGTCTCCTTTTTCCTTTCTCCTTTCTCCTTTCTCCTTTCTCCTTTCTCCTTTCTCCTCTCTCCTCTCTCCTCTCTCCTCGTCTCCTGTCTCCTCTCCTCCTCGTCTCCTTGTCTCCTCTCTCCTCCTCTCCTCTCTCCTCCTCTCCTCCTCTCCTCCTCTCCTCGTCTCCTCTCTCCTCCTCTCCTTTCTCCTCCTCTCCTCCTCCCACTCGTCCTTTCACGTCCCCCTGTCTGTTCTTTTTCATTTTCCTTTTATTTCTGCCTTGACCCTCCACACCTCCGCTTTCTTCCTCTCCTTCTCCTCCTCCTTTTCCCCCCCTCCCTCTTTCTCTCGGGTTTTACAGCTCTTCTGCCCTTGCTTCGTTCCTCCTCCTCTCTCTTTGTCCTCCTCTGTCCTTTCTCCATCATTTCTTCCATCTCTTCATCTTCTGCATCTGTTTTTTTAATTTCCAAGATTCAATATTCAAACGTTTATTTGTTCATTTCACTGTTAGAACAAGAAACTTCTCCTGTACTTTGAAATTATGTTTTTTTTTCTGAAAGTAAAAAGAATAAAAAAAGTAATAAAGCGTTTACACAAGTGTACTAGGAAAAAAATAAAAAACACCAGTGTGGTATAAAAATCCACTCCTCGTCGTGTCTCCTCTCTCTCTCTCTCTCTCTCTCTCTCCATCTTCTCATTTCACCCGGCCAATCTTCTCCTCTGACCTCCGCTCTCATCCTCTCATTATGAGCGAAACGTCTTTCCTGCAAATCCAAGGTTTGTTTCAACATGAAGCTTTCACGGTGTCCTCCACGAAAGGACACACTTTCTCTCTCTCTCTCTTTGTCTCCTCGTACGCCCTCCACCGCTCCGTCCTCATCCTCCTCTCTGCCCTCACTTCCCTTTCTGCTTTTTATTTCCTCTCCTCATCACTACCCCTCCTTCACTCCCCTCCGCTCTCCGTCCCGTCTGCCCTTCGTCTGCTGCTCCTCGTCTTCCTCCTCTTCCTCGTCTCATACCGGAGGCCGTCGCCGGTAATTAGCGGCGGTGTCTTTCACGGCCAGAGGACGAGGGAGGAAGACGAGGAGGAGGATGAAGATGAGGAGGAGTGAGTGTGTCTGGGATGTGAGATGTGATGAAGCAGCGGGGGTCTGCCCGTGCCCTTCTCTCCAAAATGCCAACGCGCTCCTTCCTTTCCTTCCTTCCTTTCCTTCCTTCCTTCCTTTCCTTCCTTCTCCGTTCAGCCTTTTGTTTCCAGATTTACATCATCATCGCTGCAGCTCCGAGGATGAAGCGGGTTTTTCGGATTCCATTGTCTCCCTGAGCCCGAGGATCATCGCAGTCTGCGCCTCCAACCATCTTTGTCTGACACAATGCGGCGAAGGAAGACGACGCACAAAAACAAAGAAATCCCTTTTTCCCCTCATCACGTCACGAGAAAAAAAAACAAAAAAAACAACCACAATGCATTGCAGTTAAGGCCTGTTTGCCCTGATTTCTCCACTTTTTCTGGCATCTTAATTTATGGAGGTTGGGTTGATTTTTTTTTTTCTTCCCGCCTGGCCACGTCCTCCGGCTCCCGCCAAAAAAACAAAACAAACAAAGATGTCTGGGAGTGAATGTAGGCCAGAGAGGTGCGGTGGCTACAAGGCACAAAAGACAGTGGGTTGGATGAATGGATGAATGGACCAAGGGCAGGAAGGACTTTTTTTCCTCCTTTCCGGGGCCTTTAAATCACCCGCAACCTTCCGATCGAACGCCGTCCCGCGCATACATTTGCATGCTAATTAGGTCAAACGTCTGCCTCCTTGGAAGACAGAGCAGACAAACTGTCTGTCCCCGCCCTTTGTCCCTCCGTCCTCCTTTCTTTTCTTTTTCCTCCGAAACATTAAGCATGGGTGAGTTGATGTCCGCCACATATGGGCTCGACAGATAATAGGCCACAAACAACTCTGTTGTTGTTGTTGTGTGTTTTTTTTTTTTTATTGCAGTTCATAGATCAAGGAAAACCTGCTTCCAAGACACTGTCGGCTTTTGTGTTTGGAGCAGAAATAAACACAATCAGCGCAGAGTGAATAAATCCGATTTACTGGAAGTTGCTGAGTTTTTTTTTTATTTATTTTTTTTATCGTAGACAGTCGTCAACCGTTGATTTGAACTTTTAACCAACCATTTGCTGAGGAATGCGTCACGCTCCGGTGATCAACAGGTTTCACGTGTCTCTGGCTAGCTTAAAAATAACAGAGTCACGCATGACTGTTATTAGGTGGAACGGAAGGCTAAAATCGAATTCTAAAACAACATCCTTGCAGTTAAACCGTAAATCAGCGCCTCCTCACTCATGTGACGGCAGGCGCCGGTTCAAAGTTGCTCTGTGGTGTCGGAAACCAACGCCGGCTGACCTTTGACCTCTCCCCCTGCGGTGCTAGGCATTGATATGATGTTTGTATATATTGATTCCGTCAAATGCGCGTCAATGTGTCGTTTTTCCAAATATATAATAAAATGCACGTTTATTCTATTGCTACGTTATCAAGGTGTCTGAACGTGGATGTCAGAGTTTCGCGTTTTTTCTTCAGGGTCAACGGAACTTTGGTGGAAATGCAGCGTGCCTTTGCATTTTCACCTGAAAGGTTTGAAGTGCGCCTTTAATAATGAACGTAGCTATGAATATATTCGGAACGCATGCGACGTGATTATTAATCACAGCTGATATTGGACAGAGCATTTTGCACCCTTGTGTTATCGCTCGGCATTCAGCGTCCGTTCCAGGCCCTCAGTTTAAATTCCAGATGCGTGGCCTCTCTCTCTTTCTCTCTCTCTCTCTCTCTCTCTGTTATCAGCCGGGAAGTTTTTCAACTGACTCGACATCTTGTTCCCCGACTTTCCCAGGGATCAGATTAGAGCGGCTGGAGAGATAACAAGCGGAATCCAATCCACATTAGCATAGCCCCGGAATCATGTGGGAAAAACAGGGAGGAACATTCCTGCCCGTCTTCCAGGGCCCTCTGTTTAATTGCATTATTGTTAACGAAGTGCTGATGCAATTACAAGAAAGAGGTTCTCTTTCTCTCGTTTTTTTTTTTTTTTCTCTCTCCCTCTCTCTCCAGACAGTCACGTTAGTCTCATCCCCAACTGGGATCTCCTTCCAGCGCGGCTCCTCCGCGTTCAAACCCGCTCAGCGTCTTTTCTTTGACGGCTGTGTTCTCGGCGCGCGCTGCGTGTCACCGTGCGCCACGTGACGCCGTCAGCTGCAGAGCGGCTCCTCAAACTGTGCGTTACTTTGCCATGATTATTTGTTTATTTTTGTTTCATATCACTTCCTGGATGATAGAGATGGTCATCATACAGAGCGGAAATATTCTGTGAATGTGCGCAGGTTAAATCTGAAAATGTCATTTAAAGTATGATCCATCTGAGCAACTGAAACCTGAACAAATGCCAGCGATGTGCGTGTAGAAGGCGGTTAGGTGTGACGAGATGCCAGATTTGATCCCGTTAAGGTTTTGCACAAACGATCACCACCGCGTCTCGAAGCGTATTATCTGAGACCTGTGGGATTTCTCACGCTACCTGGGCTGGATTCTGTGAGCTTGCGTGAAATCCTGCTAACACGACGGTCACTCTGACAAACCGGCCGTTGTCTGTGGTTCCGCTGAGAGAAATCCGTTCTAATTTTCTTACAGGCTGAAAACTGGCGGCAAATCCATGAAAACCTCCTCGTCCTCACGTTCTCAGATCTGGATTTACTGAATTCTGTCTCTTTGACAAGGATCCGAACGGGAGGTTCAGCTCATTCGGGCCCGCTGACCAGCAGCTAAACGGGATTAAACCAAAGAGCAAACCGCGGACCATGAAAACATTTACTAACGACTCAGGATCTCTACGTGGAGCCTGTTTGAGCCCAAATATGCATCTTTCAGAACATGAGACATAAAATCACTGCAATTCACTCTTAATACCATTTGGTTGAGAGATTTTAACATGCTGAGGGTTGACGGTTAATGTTGGCGTGACTCTGGTCAAGACGCGAAGGTGATGGAAGGTTTAGGCTCAGGGTCTGAGCTCAGATGGAGACGAGTTTTGTTTCTCCAGCTCCTCCAAACGTTTCATCTTTTAAACTCTGGGCTTCGCGCGGCAGCTGCGAATGTCAGCGGCGTTCGAGCGGGACGTCCTGCAAGAGCAACAGCTGCACACGCAGAGGCTGGATATAGACCCCCCTCATCCCCTCATCCTCACCCTCTCACCGCCATCTTGCTTTTCGCATTTTCTCCCCTTTTCTTTCTCTATAGGGTCTGCCCATTGTTTCAGCTCCATGAAGCCTCTTATCATCCATCTCACGAGGCCTCATTTCTTTCTACGCATTCCACAGCTGTGTAAGACACACACACACAGACACACACATACAAATTGTGTGAGCGAGACAATGTAAACACAAGTCCAGAGCTCTGAAGGGAGAAGAAGAATGCCTGCCCTTTAGATCCTGTCTCTGGGTCTCGTGGGTTTTCCAGGGGGCCGGTGGAGGTTTGCGTGTCACTGTCGGGGGCCCGCTGAGGGTATTTATATTCCCCTTTCATGAGTCACGCCACAGGAATCACACTGTCACCACCGGACCCCCTCGCCGGCGCTCTCCGTCTCTCTGTCTGTCTCCGGATTTAACTCTAGAGCCAGGTCCCCCCGTCATCCTAATCGCCGGAGTGGGAAAAAAGAAAAGAAAAGATATTTTCAGCTACAGATTTCTCTAAATAAGCGTCATGGTGCGACAGGCGTATAATGGCGTGTCACATCCTGCCCAGGAGAGGTGGCCTGGATGAGCACTTTGGTTTCGGGGGCCGACTCCTGGGAGCGATGGAGGGTTGTTGGTCCATCGTTGGAAAAAAGGATTTCAAAATTTAGGAAAAAGCCAGATGGGAGGACCAATGCGTCGGATACAGAGACGGACAGGTCTGACTTGGTCCAGTTTGGTGAATTGTTCAGAAGACGAAAGCCCGAATGCCCTTGTTGTGTTTTCATCTAAAGAAAAGGAATCGAAAATCCCCTGAAACGACACAAATCTCCTGTCACACAAAAACACACAACGCGTCATGCGGCGTTTAACCAAGACGAAGCATCTTTCCAAAGCTTTTTTTAGTCTTTGGCTCCACGTTGTGAAATTTTCACCTCATCCATCAGAATTTGTTTTGTAAAGCATGTCAGGAATAAAAACACACTGCTGGGAAAGTGCAAAGTAAAAAAAAAAAAAAAACTTGGTGACATTAAGGAGCTGAAGTGGAGAGTCGTTAGCATCCGATTCCAGCTGAATTCAAGTGGCTGTGAATAATTAAGTGTGAACAATGGGGATTGTCAGCATTTGTCATCTTACTTACTAACTCATAAAAACACATTCCAATGTAATCCAATAAAAAAAAATCACAACATCCTGTTAGCATGAGCATCCTAACACCAGTCAACAATTCTCCTCCTCCAGCCAATAATATCAATATGGTCATTAGGTCTTTATTGGCTTCTTCTTGATGAAAACCTTCTACCTGACGATGTAAAATGTTAATTGTCATCTTTGTCTTGGGTGTAGAAAGTGAGAGGAACAAAATATGATTGGAAGGCATTTGAAAATGGAGGTCAATAGCATCCATGTAACATTAGATATGATTTAACTCAATATATGAAAATCCTTTGCACACGCTGATGTTAACTTGAAATATATTTGTTCTGTTCTGTTTTGGCCCCTTCGCTCAACAAATCTAAAAACACTTTCCTCTCAAGAAAAAGTCATTTCAGCAAATGGCCCTAAAACGACATATGTTGCTTGACGTTTCAGAACATTCCAGCAGCTGCCACGGCAACCGCGCCTCGTCTCCTTTGGGAGCGAGGGAGGAGGTAGATGATGATGACGATGATGATGATTCTGCAGAGAGACTCAGAAGTTTTTTTTTATTTCATTCCATCTGATGTCATTCCTTTATTTTGTGTTGTCATCGCATGTTTGCCATGAAGCCCCCCAGGGAACTAAAGTTGTTTGCAGATGACGACATTGTTTCTGTAAAGGATTCTTTCAGATTTTGGTGAATCACACAGTGTCCAGCTGTTTATCGGGACATGTTGGTCTCCTGACACACGAGATTTTCACTCCACAAAATCAAAATCCTGAAACCAACATTTGGGACCCCCCCTGCAGTACTTCCACGAACCCCTTAGGGGTCACGGACACCCTGTTGAAGAGCTCAGGTGTAAACTATTAGTCTGAGATTTTGTTTACAGTTTAAAAGGTTTAAAGGGTAAAACTGACTATGGAACACTGTAGTAAGGGAGGCGGACGCACACAGGGACAAAATATGACAACTTTACAGGGAGCACAAGCAGATGAAATATCCACAGGCTCCCTTTAAAATGAGAGTTTTCAACTTTCTCACAAAAAAACGAAAACCTGACAGTAACAGCTCATTAGAAAACACAAGGATGCAAACGTTCCCTGGGAATCACAGCAGCTTCACTGCAAGAGGCGCACGATGCTTGAAAACCAGATTATACGGAGGAAATATTCCCATAACTTGTAACGGCAAACTTCTAATTGTTGGGTTGCGTTGTTGTTAAAAACATGGCGTGAAGTTGAGTAGAAAATTGCTCGTTGTGTAGCCGTATTATTATCCTCATTTTGTTTGGCCACAGAGTTTTTGAGCAGTGATTTAGGAGGAGACGGGTTTCACTTTCTATCCAAACATCTCCCCTGATTCTTCCCTTCTTATAAACAAATAAAAAGGAGGAGTTTTCACGGTTTTTCATTTTGGTCCTTTAAGCTCGGAGCTTTAATCCTTCTCACTTTTTTAGGAAAGTAACGTAGGAGCCACATTCTGACAGACCTGTCCCTCTTCATTCTCCATGCTAAAACAAACAGCGCAGAGCGGAATGTGGACTCAGATAATCTCAGCGGATAATCTCTGATTTTTAATTGGATCATTTAATAACAGGGAGAGATTTTGAGGTCCACTTGTTTTGATTGTTTCGCGCCGGTTAGCTACGGCTATCGCTAAATCCGGAACGTTTTTAGGACCCAAGGACATGAACACAAATACAAGTTCACCTCCCACAACAAACTTATACTTTGACACTTTGAGGTTTTGATCCAGTAGGGAAACAACGGCTATCGAGAAGCCTTCTAAACTTTTGAGGACCATCCATCCATCCATCCACATAGATTAACTGGTAAATGGACAACTTTGCCCTCTGGCTCAGACTGTTCTCCACCATGAAATCAATCAAAGTATTGATTGTTATTTTTGGAAACAGCAGAACAAATGATATGATATGAGAAAAATCTTTTCACCATTTTGAGTTCTAACAAAGAACGTGTCAGAAAAACAAAAGTTTTATTCACTGAGAGTCTGGTTTCCGTCAACATGACAAATCCAGCTCAAAGTCTTCGATTAACTCTGAGAATAAAATATCTGGTTCTTGAACTGCTAAATATTCTCCGCTGTGTTCGCTAACTTCCTCTCGTGTTTGGCTTCCAGCCGCAGACAAAGAGCATTCCCAATGAAAAGTGCAGCTGTAAAGCAGGTCACTGGGAGCACTGGGATTTAACCACAACTCTAAACTCTTCCTGGGCTTGAAAATCCAAATTAAAGCTAAAATACTGTGTGGAGCTGCAGAGTCTGTGGTACCACTCTGTTTTTCAGCGGTGATCTCATATCTACATTCAAAATACTGTTTTTTTTTTCTATTGCAATATTATCTGATGATAACATTTTAAAAATACAATATTTGAGGATCATTTGTATTTATTAGTGATTAATTTATCCTTTTGGTATGTATTGGTACTAATATTTTTTAAAAGGTTTACAGATTCTCCATCGCGTTTTAAAAAGAGCATCCACAGTGTTTCCTCCACCGCAACGACACAATCATAATCTCGTGTAAAATCATAAATATTCACCGCTGATTATAAGATTAGAAAAATTAATCCCACCAGTATGCTAACTGTTAATCCTAAAGAAGCCCGAGGAGTAAACAAACTCCTGCTCAGCCCCGATCAATAAATCCCCCGGAGACAATCCGTCCATGATGTGATGAGAATGCACATGGTTAACATGTGCATTTACTACATATTATAATAAACATGCTAAAGGTGAAACAGTTAATGTCAACATGATGTTGACACTATGTTCATTATTCCTAAATCATTCTATATTTCTACAAATTTGAATGATTTGTGGAGTTTTTATTTTTAATAATTGGGGTTAACTCAGGTTCATTAAAACAGTGAAAAGATTTATACATAAATAATGCATTGTTTTTGTATTTTTTTTTCCTTTAAGCAAGATCTTGACCAAATTCTCTTGTTGCCGAACAATAATCGTATCCTGCCGCAGTTGCTATGCAAAAATATTGTGTAAAAATGCTGGCGTACAATATGAAGAGTCTACCAGAGAGTGAATCCTAAATAAATATTGATAACTTTAACTATGAAGGCGACACACGTGTCTCTGTTTAAATTAAATATCTAACAGTGCTGACAAACCCTGCTGTGTTGTTCAGGTGAAATAATAATAATAATAATAATAATAATAATAATAATAATAATAATAATAATAATAATAATAATAATAATAATAATAATAATAATAATAATAATACATAAATAAATAAATAATAATCCAGACTGTGTGTTGTCTCCATCTGTTTAATATTGTTCGGTGGCTGAAAGTGGGTCACAAGCTTCTTTATGTTGTCGTACAATACGAGGTCACCATGATGTCTTCTATTGTGAGTATCCTCGTGTTTTGTGTGTCACAGTTTGTGCTACATGGGTAATAATAATAATAATAATAATAATACATAAATAAATAAATAAATAATAATCCAGACTGTGGATGTCTGTGTTGTCTCCATCTGTTTAATATTGTTCGGTGGCTGAAAGTGGGTCACAAGCTTCTTTATGTTGTCGTACAATACGAGGTCACCATGATGTCTTCTATTGTGAGTATCCTCGTGTTTTGTGTGTCACAGTTTGTGCTACATGGGAACTTTGGGTGACTCAATCTTGTGTGTGTGTATGTGTGTGTTTCTGTGTGTGTGTGTGTGCGTGTTTGTGTGTCAGAAGATTGAATCATAAGTCATTAAGATGCTTGGCTGGATTTTATGCTGAGGGCGGCAAAAACGGATGAGTAACACTTGTCCTTCACTGAGGCCGCTCTCTGTCTTATAATACACAACTTGACTTGACATGACATGACATGACACACACACACAAACACACAAACTCTACCTCCAGAGTGACAACTGTCTCATTATTTTATTTCTGTAATTATTTATTTAGTATTTACACTTTCTTATGTCCAGATTCACACAGCTGTGATTTAGAGTCCAAACTCTGATTTTATTGACAACTTCTGTATATATATAAATATATATATATATATATTGTGTAATATTTATAACAGTATATAATTTATGAGTTTAAGGATTGAATAAAACAGCATTCTTTTTTTTTTTGCTTTTTATATCTGCTGTCCTTTATTTTTCTGTCAGATTTTAGAGAATCAACCCAACACTGTCTCTGTTCTTCTTCTCTGGCACAACTGAAAAAAAAAAAATCCAAATAAATCCCAGATTTGAAACTGCCCCCTCATTCTTCTGCGCCTCATTTAATGAACACGATGAGTGACAAGTGTGCAGAGGAGAGACTGAAACCAGATGAGAGACGAAGGCCACGAGAGAGAGAAAAAAAAAGAGAAGAGGAAAACATGAGAAAAGAAAGAGAGAAAGAAAGAAGAGAGGAAGGAAAAGGACAAAGAGATGCTTGACTGCTCTCGTCTTTTGTGCCCGGACCGATGGGCCTCGGGCGGAGGAGATGATGGGCACATGAATCAGAGCCTGTCTGCCAGAAAAATGGCACAAAAAAAAATAGAAGAGGCTTGTCAATTGTCTCTGACAAGACGTGGACACTGGCAGGAGAGAGGGATGAGCAGTGGAGGAATAGAATAGAAAGAGAAAGAGAGAAGGTTTTCGAGAGAAACCAGATTACGGGGCGGATGGAAAAGATATTCTTTTTGTGGCCGTACAGCGAAGACATATGTGCGGCTCCGTGAGATGGAGAGAAATAAAAACTGATGGGATGAAGAAAGGAGGAGGAAGTCGGAGGAGAAGCACAAATACGCTGAAATAAAGATTCTACGTCATTTTGGGGGGAATTTAAAATATGATATTATAAATACACAAGGCGAATTTAAGCAGCTAACCTCAGCTATTGAAAACAATTAATATCTGCTCAATATTCTCCGAAAATAACCAAATCTATGGAACCACGTCAATAACTGTATTACAATCGTGACTTTAACGCTATGTTTGTCATTGTAACCATGACAACAAATGTAAGCAAACATGACCGGACAAAAACGTAACCACCTGGTTATGGTTGATTTTTGTATCTAGAGTAGAATAGTGAAATATAATTTTTTGAGCTAAATTATCTATTTTATGAAAGGACCCATGGTCCCTGAGAAGCTAACAGGGACCTTATATAGTTGTGTGTGTATAATTAAACATATATTTATACTCTGGCCCTGGTGGACTTGTGTGAGAGATTGTGTGTGCAGAGATTTTTTTTTTGCCGAAGTGAGATCACAACTCTCCCAGCTCGGTGCCGGTTGTCACTCTGAGAAGATCAGATATGTAGATATTTGGGTCATAGTGACAAAAACAGGAGAGAAACAAATGGAGATAGAACTTTTTCCAAGGAGGTGTTGGTGATTATGCCCGGTGCATAAAGCTTTTTTTCCCATAATGACTCTTTTTTTTTTTGACTTCCTATAATCTCTGATGGGTTTTTTCGACATGAGCTCCTCGTGTCAGCGAGCTGTCAGTCGGCCCCTTCAACAGAAAGTACAAAAAACATGAAATTGGCACCAAAGTCTGTGGAGAAACAATCAGAGTCTTTCTCTCTCTCTCTCTTTTCTTGCGACATCAAACGCTCTGTCTCTCTCTCTCTTTTATCTGTCTCTCTCTGGCTGTATCCATGTCAGACTAATGTGGAGCTCTGGCCTCATTCCAGCAGCGTCTCTGTGGAACAGCTGGTTTCAATTAGGTCCCCTTTTAGGTCACTAACGTGTGCACACAAACACACACACACACACACACATACACGCACCCCCCCCCCCCCCCCCCCCCCCACACACACACACACACACACTGGCTCTCTGTTGACAGAATAATTGAATCATCTGACCAAACGTTGGTGGTGCAGTGGAGCGTCCGGCGTTGGCTGTGGTCTCTGGACTTTGTGGGCGGAGCCTAACGATCGGCGACTAGCTGGACGTGGATGAATTTTGAAGGATGGAACCAGTTTATTTTCCCCTGGAACCTCTGTCCCTGGTTTGAGCGGGAAAACCGAAGCGAACCTGACCAGATCAGAGCTACGTTATATTCCCTTAAATATACTTTTTCTTGATAATATACAGTATATATATATCAGAATCAAGGTTTATATCATCCGTTCAGTTCTTATTGTAGAGTTTGTGAATTCCTTTAATGAAAGAAAATAGTTTGAAAACTCAATTTAGATGCAACTTTAACTTTTCTCCTAAAAACAATCTGCAGGACCTGGTGAAGCACTGGATAGAAGATGGATGGATCTGAGCATTAACGTTTCCAGTACATTTACTTACATATTATGTGTATATATATATAAATATAGAAGATGATGATGTCCAGCATGTGATAAATAAACCACTCAGAGGAAAGAAAAGGAACATTTTGGGTCAAGAATGATCAAACTTTTCATTTCAACTTTTCTGCAACTCTATAAAAAAATAATCCAAAGTAATTTGACATTTTTAGAAAAGGAAACTTATGTGGAACAATCCAAAGTTTAGTCGACAATCCCCAGCGTCGTCTTCGCCCGCTCAGAGAGAGTTTCTCCTCCGTTCAGTCCTCCTCTTCTGTCTCTTCTTCTGAACATCTTCATTTTCTCCTCCACAGGTCACTGAGAAGCAGATATCAATATTTTACTGCCTGGCTTTTATTTCTACATGGGAATATCAAACATATTAGGCCACTGGTTGTGCCGTCCCAGGGCTTTTTCCATTTGAATATTTCAGTGGGCTCATGAAAGAAGCTTTCTGAATTTTAGATGCAGTTTTTTTTTTTTTCTCCTCTAACCTTTTTTTCCCCATTTTCTCCAGAACCTCTGACGGCTTTGACACCAATTGATTTTTTTTTTTTTGGAACTACCTCCTCTTTCAGCCATTTGCTCCGTCTCTTCTCACGTTTTGCATCCCTCCATCTTTACACTCTTCTTTTCTTTGTCCTTTTTTTTAAACCACCAACTTGTTCCTGTTTTTTGGGTTTTTTTTTTTTTTGTCATTTTTGTGCTGATTTCCTGCAGTCAAGGGGAAAGACTCAATTGCAGGATGGCTAATAATTGCACTACACTGATTGCAATTTCACATTCGTTTTTTCCGGAACAATCAGATTAGAGCCAACGTGTGTGTGTGTGTGTGTGTGTGTATTTGCGCCTGCAGGCGATTGTGTGTCTGAGATAATGCAGATGTTGGCAGAAAAGTGCAGATCCGCGCCGGTCTTTCTGTTATCGGTGTGAAAGGATTGTACAAGTAGCTGACTTTGCATAAACAATGAGAGGAGTTCAAAAAAAAAAGACAATTTTGTTCTCTCTCTCCTCCTCTTCCCTCACTCTCTGCTTTGCAAATCAAATTTGGGCGAAACTTCTCGTATTTAAGTGACCCATCGTCCAATGGGACGCGCAGACGGATCCTGGCCCTGTGCAAATGTCGGAGGACACGTGCGGATAGGAGGGAGTTTGCATCTCATTAAACTGCTCCACGGGTTCACCGGAGTCCACCGGGGGAATAGCGTCCGTGTGGTAAATACACCAGCACATGTGTCAGCAGCGATAAATCACGGATGCTAATGTGATACTAATGTAAGCAGCCGCCGACAGGGGGAAGAGGAACACGAGTTTGTGAAGGAAAAGACAAAACTCATCACGGGTTCCCATCTGAGATTGTTGGATGGGAATAAATTCTTTCTACACCAGAGTGCAGCTGATTAGGGAACGGGTGTTTTTTTTTTGTTTTTTTTGGTCTTCAGGATTCATGCATTCATGTTGCTACTGGAAAGGTTCCCATTTGATTCTTCTGTGCCAAAATCCTACAAAAAATAATGGGAGGGCCCCAAAACAGGATGTTTGAGCAACAAGTAATTAAAAAAAAAATGGAATTTAATTTCAGACTCGGAGGGGTGCACTGAGAGAACTTCATCATCAGAAAAAAACAAGAAACAAATGATTTTTTTGTTATTATTATTATTATTTTCACCATCCTGACCACTTCCGTGTCGTCAGTTCGGATTTCGGTCCGATTTGACAACGCTGAATTTCTCTCCGAGTCATTCCGGAGATTCTCAGAGAACACAGAGGAGCTGTGAGTCAGCCCAGGCCGTGAACGGGAAACGTTCAGTCATCCAAAAAGGTCATAAACAGGCCAAAGGCTGAGTCCGATCACGTAAACCGTTTTATGGGGAGGTCAGTGAACGCACCTCCGGTCATCAGGAATCCCCCTGAAGTTAGGTCAAAAAGTAAAAGGTGAATTAAAATCGAACTTTAAATTTCGGGATCTTTTGGTGCAGGCTCTCGAAACGGAAGCTTTCGTCTTCTTCTTCTGTGGCAGCAAAAAAAAAAGAGCGTTTGTGCGTTTCAACCAAACCTGCGCTAAGGTCAGCGGTGTCGCATTTCACTGTTATTTTAAGGGCACATTATCACGATAGTAACACGAGACGACACAAAGACTGCACGCGCCGACCGTCTGGGGGTGAGTTTCACTGTATATCCTGCAGGCAAATGGAGAACCGATGTCTCGATGCGTATTCCTCTCACTTTTGCATTGACAGTTATATATACATGTATATATATTTTTTTCTCCCATGTTTGAATCTGGCATTTTGGACATAATAATGCTGTAACGACACACTTACTTGAGAACGTTTTTGAATGCAGGAATGAGGAGGAGTATTTATATAGCCTATATACATTTAATATATATATATATATTTTTTTTTTTTAATCGCTCGTCCTTATTCTCAAGAGTGCCTTTGTGTTTCCTGCCCTCTGCAGATATGTTAAGTGTCGTGTCAGAGTTCGACACCTCAGCTCCGTGTTTCCATCTCCAGCTGCTGCTTCCATGTTCAGAGAATAATAACCATGTTAGGTTTCCTGTAAGTGGATTATAGGCAGATCTCTCTCTCTCTCTCTCTCTCTCTCTCTCTTCTACAATCCCACAGATACATCTCGTATTTATCTGGCCATGCACAGCGTGGAATTGTGGTTTAGAATTGGGCAGGTTTTCGGTGGTAAATGATGAAACACAATTAACTTGCAGCCTATAGTCATAACCACATTGGGGGTGATCATGAGGAAAAAAACGAAATATATTAGAAATATGTGCAAAACTGTGATTTCAAGACTGAAACATTGTATTCGAAAAAAAAAAAAACAGAAGGTAGGAACCGAGTCAAGACAAACAGACATGTGGAGGGGGAAAAAAAAATGGGGGTTTAAGTTGAGTGGCCAGCTGGCAGGAATGTGAAGCGTGTGCGGGGAAAACAGTGTGATGACCAGGATGATGAGGATGATGATGGTGAGGGCGATGATGAATCTGCACAAGGTGCGAAATCCTCAAGTCTGAGGCAAAAAAAAACACCTGAAATTCAATAAAAATAAGAATAATAGTGTTGAGGAGTGTTGTCAGATCTGGATCCTGCAGCCAGTCCAAAATAGGAATGGGATTTCCGCGCTAATAAATCAAGCTCTTCCTGTGATTAAAAGCCTGGTAACCATGGTAACATGTATGTGCAAGCGCGCAGGTGATCCATTAGAGCACCCAAAATCTCTATGAAATGCTCGTAGCCCGATTGATTTACTTTCTCTGAGGCCCGTCAGTAGCACGACGTAGTTATTTCACGAGCTCCGTGGAATTCACATTCAAATACACACACACACACCTACATGGTTTCAAATCAAATCCAAGCGTGTGAAGAGTTAAACGTGGCTGTGGTGGTGTGAAGCTGTGCAGAGACGGAGGTGTTCTCCTCTCCCAGGAGGCAGCGCTGATTAGCTCCGACTCTGTTTGGGTTCAGAGGAGCGCAAGACAAATTGGAGCAGACCTCCAAAAATAGGACGTATTATTATTTAGCCCTCCCGGCATCCAGGTCTCGGTGTGCGCGTGTGTCCGTGTGCGTGCATGCTCTGCTAGCATCCAGTCGATGGTGCACATGATGACCCTGCACACGCACGCGCGCACACACACACAAACGTGTGCGGCCATGAGGAGAGGATCTATTTCCTGTAAGAAAAGGCCTCTGGGGTTTTACAGTTGCTCTCTTCTTGAATAAATCTTTTTTTTTTTTTCCATTAGAGGTGGCGTTAGTGTTGCTCTGACTTCACTGTAGCATGCGTGTGCGTGCGTGTACCCACGCACATGGCATGGTGTGTGTGTGTTTTTTTTGCGCACACATCACACCGATGTCTCATATTTTCACAGCCCACATGCTGCGCGCGGTGAACCCTGACTCCATCATATCTGTCCCGTGGGGGGGGCGGGGCTGACCTTTGACCTCTGGCCGACGGCCTGGGATGGCTGGTGAAAGAAGGGGGACATCTGTCCTGCTGTCCTCAGCCACCGTCTGTCCTCCCCCACCCCTGGGCTCTGACCCAGTGTTGCTCCTGAACGTCTCACTGTGGCCCGCGGCCTGTTTGTTTTTCGCATTATGTGAATAATGGACAAGATGAATAAAAAACACTTTCTGTGAAATGTTTGCTCCATTTATTCCAATCGCTGCTGCTGATGATGCACAAAGTGTTCATTCAAATAAATCATTGAGCACTAAATCCAAATAAGGATTCTTTTCCGTGAGAAAGTGACAAAAGAACGTATTTCTTCTCTTTTTTTAATTCATTGGCTGATTTTATTATCACGTTCTAAAATCTGGTCTAAATAAATATCATGAATCAATGCACTGTGAAATGCGGTGGCCATCTATGATGTCACACCTGTGTTCTATTTTCTTTACCTCTACAATGCTGGTCAGACTAGATTTGCTCTCCTGCAAACTTTTTACAATGTTAATGTAACTCATTATTTATGATATAACGGATTCATATCTTCATTGTTGTATTCAGAAATCTCCAGAAAAGGACTTTCTTCGTCAAACGGATTTTTCACCACCTTTCCAGCTAAACCATCATATTTTATTCTCGAGCTTCGAACGCTCTCCGCGGTCGCCTCCTCTCGCCATCTGGAGAACGTTTTTTTTTCCCCCGCCGTCACTTGGCGTGACTTTGACGAATGTCGTCCCATGGCTGCAGGTATTTGTCTTCATTGTGTCGGCTGCAGCTGGTTTAAAATAATATTTCACACTGGAACCCTGAGGATTAAAAAAAAAAAACTGTGGAAATCCTCCAAAAATCACAGTGAAAACATGACATCAGTCTTGGGTCCACAAAGCTCAATTTTTTATCCTTTTTCTTGGAAATGCCACTTTTGTTGCTTTACCTTTTTTATGTCTAGTATGAATTAAAAACATGTTCATGTTAGCGTGTTCATTCTTTAGACTCAAATCTGAACCAAACCTATTTTCATTGGCTGCTCAGTGATTGTGTGTTCAGGCCGGACTCCAAACATTCATTTTTAACAGCATGATGGAGAATGTCTCGGTTTTATTTCCAGCCACTATAAAAAAAAAAAAAAAAAAAAAAATCCTCAGGCATGTCAACACTTGCTGCAGCATATATAACACAGGAACATATTTGGAAGCCGTAGCCTAAATAAATCTGCCCGGTAACGTCAGGCCTTCCAGTGGTGCGCTCCAGAAATACGTCCCCCTGCAGTTTCCATGTTCCCCAGAGAGACGTGGGACAAATTCCTTCTCCCGCTTTCCCTCCCCGCAACCCGAGCGAGAATAGAAACTGGAAGGAGAGAGGGAGGCTGGGGAGTCGACCCAGGAATCGCACACGCACACACGCACACACATAAAAAAGAGCCATATAAGAGGCGTGAAACCAGATTTTGTAAAAATATTTTTGCTTCTCCGGGGAAATTAGCTCAGCTTTCATGCTCTCTGCTAACAACAGCCTGCTTAACTTTTGGTTCCACATATTCACTGGGTTTCACTGACCATTTATAAACCACCTCCAGGATTATTACAGCAGTAATAAAATAAGAGTCGTCTCCATTGAATGGCAGAGAGAGAGAGAGAGAGAGAGAGAGAGACGGAATGGAGTCTAAAAAAACCTTAAAACGGTGATCAAATAAATGTGTGTTAAAGGTTCAATTGCGCTTCAGGATATTGCAAACAAGAAACATCCAAGGTCTGAAAAATAAAAATAAATCAGCCGTAAAGGCTCGTAGCTATTTCTTGATACCTGTTACATTTCACATCAGGTCTTGTTCAGATCCAGTTTATTGAATCTCAGGTGTTTTTCAATCTGATCACTCTCAGTTTTTGCCAACATGCGTTTTCTCCTCCTCTGTCGGAGAGTAAAATAGGGGATTTGAGTCCAGACGCTGCAGAGCTCCAATGTTTGTAGATTTTTTTGGGGGGGGCTCAGAATATCATGTTTCTTCTGGCGGGTTTTGTTTTAGTGTGGGTTGTTCGAGCCGGAGCGGATTTTAATGTCGCACTGAAACAACGTCTCGTGTTTATGTTTCATCTCAAACGAACCATTGTGTGTGTGTGTGTGTGGCCACTGTGGTTTCCTATGAAATCAAAGAAGCAACAACTATCCACACACACACACACACACACACGAGCACTGACATTGTACCTAAATGAAGAAGAATGGGCTGTGATGGAGAGTAATGGAGTAGCTCCGCCCACCTTTGATCCGTTTCTATAGCAACGCTGGGGCCACGATCGAATTCGTCCCATTCTGCTGCCAAAAAAAGAAAAAGAAAAACGGCGCCAACACTAGTAGGAACCTGTGATGTCAGAGGTGATGGGCGGGACCACCACCGCCGCCATTTTGAAGATGTGCAAAAAGCAACAGCAGAGAGAGGCTTTCGATTTCAAAAAGCCAGATATTGAAAAGAAGTTCTCCTGGTAAAGTTCCAGGAACATTTCCATGTTAAAACATAGCAAGCAAAACCTCCAGAACCTCACAGGAGTGACACTCGTCAAGTCCCGCCTCCTGCGTCCTGCACCCAGGCTCCGCCCCTCGACAAAATGTTCTTCAAGTATTTTCCCGCTGGCCTTCAAATGAGATAGGTATATATATATGTATTGCACAATTTATGGTTTAATATATTAATATATATATATATATATTGTACCTAAATGAAGAAGAATGGTATATATACTGCTCGAGACCATAAATGTTAAAATATAAACAATCATCAGTCAAAGAAATGAGTTTTCGCACAAAGGGGAGCGATCGAAATAAAACTGGCAGCTGCGCGTTTAAATCCAAACATCCCTGGGAGTCTGGGACGTGTTTCACTGCAGAGGGAAAAAAAAAAAGAAAAATCTCAGCAGCTGGCCACGTAATCGCGGTCTCATCAGAAAAGCAAAATCAACCCCCTGCAGAAGTATTAAGTTTTAAATATGACCAATTTCCTTATTTAAAAGCCGGTTCTCCTCTCTGAGCCGCAGACATCAGGGGATCGGGGGGGGAAGATGATCCGTCACCAGGGATCCACAGTCAACACATGCCGGATTTCATTTCCCCCCTCTCAGTATCCACTCAGAGGCTGCGGCATGTTACTCACATCGCTCCAGAAGCAATATTTGACTAGCTGCAGTCCTCAAACTGAGGCGCTCCGCTGGCTTTTCCTTTTTTTGTTGTTTTTTGGGGGTTTTTTTGGGTGAAAAAAAGAAACACAGACACTCTGCAATTTGAGATCATCAGAGACGCCCGCCGCAGTCCCCCCCCTCCATCCTCCCCCCCTCCCTCCTCCACTCCGCTCTCGCCTCTTTTATTTTGTGCAAGTCTTCATGTCTGGTACACGGGGATCCCTCCGGCTCTCAGAGCGGATTTCTGCTGAATGGGCCATAAAATACATTTACTTTCTATACCGGCTTTCTCTCTCACTCTCTCTCCAATGTTGTGTGTGTGTGTGTGTGTGTGTCCGTCCAAGTCTGCGGCTGGAAATTGTCTCTCGAGGATGGAAACAAAAAAATAAGTGCGGAGAGGACGAGGAGAAAGATGGAGAGAAATCTGAGAGCGTTTCAAACCGTGGCCACTTTCCCAGAATGATTCCGAACACATGCCCGGCGCCTGCAGGGTTTTTTTTTTTCGTTTTTTTTTCCTCTTCTCCTGCATGAAGCTCGTCTGAAGACCACCACAGTGTGAACGCATGAGCAGAGATGACCTCACAAACACATGTCTCTCATCTACACAATGACTTGTTTTGGATGCAGGTCTGTTTTGTGTCTCTGTGTGAAATGCAAACAAGCAAAAAATAAATAAAAATTGCGAAACGTTCACCAGCTGTGTGCTTGGACGTCGTCATTCTTTTTCATATTTATATGAGATGGCCTATTTTCAGTCTCGGCCACCAGAAATATCCTCCATCCCATAATATCCCAATACACGACACGCCGGGTCGGCGGAGCCCGTGAAGTCTGGGCCGGTGGAGCGCTTATTATGGGATGGCCCGAGCTGATGAGATAAAATCAAAGGCTCAGAAAGTGCTGCTGTCAGACGCTGGAACAAAGTTTGTTTAGCGGAGTGCTGATGCCGCACCAGGCCGTCCCATAAATAGCTTCCTGTCAGGTTTTTTTTTTCTCCTTTTTTTTTTTTTGGGACCACAAGAATCAAACTTGAGTCGCGAAAGAAACTTTAAATGTCGACGGGGAAACTTTTCGGGGGGTTTCCGACGAATTTCTTTTGGCTTTCGAGCCATCTTTGCAGTCACCTGCCAGATTCTCTGAATCTCTTTGCGTCGACATTTGTCATTGTTTGTTCTGCTGTGAATCGGCGGAGTGACATTTGCAAAACAAAGCGGAAAAGTGGCGAGTGGACAAGTCGCAGTACCGGCTATATTTCACCAGATGTGTTTATGAATGTGCGCCATTTCCCAGAAGCAGCCTATGCCTTTTTTTTTTTAGGTGTGCGCGCGTGTGTGTGTGTGTGTGTTTAGGCTGCAGGATGATGGGGAGGGGGGGGGGGGGGGGAGGGGGGGGAATCT
>JAFBJU010002386.1:154425-251354 GCA_016785305.1 Colistium nudipinnis
GAGAGAGAGAGAGAGAGAGAGAGAGAGACGCTCCTGGGAGCCGCTGGATTCCTCTCAGCCTTGAGTTTTCATTAACAAACCCACTGGGATGAATGAGGAAGAAACACAGAATCAGATCATTAGGATGTTTTCACCTCCAAAAAAATATATTTTTAAATAAAATATACATTTCTGTCCCGCGCGAGGCTGTGATTGAAATGAAAAGCCAATTAGCGCGACTATTAACACGTGAGTCGCAATTTGGATGTTGAAACTCGGCAGAAAATAAAATCCTCCTCCACCATCTGACATCTCGGCTTCTCTTAATGCAAATCCCCCCCCCCCCCCCCCCCCCCCACCCCCCCCCCCCCCCCCCCCCCCCACCTTTTCAGACATTTCTCCCTTTGGCCTCCATGTGTGGAACAGCCTATGAATGATTCAGGCCGGAGCGTGACGCTAAGTGGGCCTGCTTTTAATGTCTCTTCCTTCATCAACGCACAGGTAATGGCCCTGGCCCACATTTCACACACACACACGAACACACACACACACACACACACACACGCCTGTTGCGGGTCCGTGTGGAGACCGTGAGCACAGAAGAGGCTGGGAGACTCTTCAGCTGTCAGAAGAATCTGGTTTACTTTTCACTTTGACACTCTGGGACTCTCTGTACCCCTGGTACACGGACACACTCCTCAAATCATGTTCTGCCCGCACATGTGTGTGGGGCAACACACACACACACACACGCACGCCGAGTCCGTTGTGTGTGTGGTTTTTTTTTCCGCAGGGATTGGAGGGGATTTCTCTCCGATGATCTGGATTTCCTTTTCAGAAACTCCGACTGCTAATGGAGGGCGGAAAAAAAAAAAAAAGCCAAAAAGCAGAGTTCCACTCCAGGTCATTAGCTCGTTAAACGTTTGACCGGTTGAGGCCGCGCTGTATTTTCTTTTTTCCTCCTCGGGCCCGAGCTGGAATGTGTTTAGATAAAGCACAGGAGGATTCATTAGAGGAGCGGGGCCTGGTTATGGGCTGTGTAATAAGAACACCCTTTAGTGCCCCCCCCCCCCCCCCCCCCCCCCCCCCCCCCCCCCCCCCCCTCCCCTCCCACCCATTGGGCCACCGTGATAAACACGAGCGCCGTTTTCACGGCCTGCACCTTTTAATTAAGGTCGTAAAACATGATCCTGCAGTGATAACTAATAGCTGTGAATTGCCTGAAATAGCGAGTTGCAGCGAAGCCACGTAGAGGATATTAGTGTGTGTGTGTGTGTGTGGTGGGGGGGGGGGCTGCCGAAAGCAATTATTAACAAAGCTCGGCGGTGCACCGCAGGACTCAAGAAGAAGTTTGTTTGCCTGGAAAGTTGGTAAATGCAAGTAAGAGCCAATCATGGGAAACAGATCTGATTACCGGCCGTCAAATTCCACGCTACAGGGAAGCATTCAAATGAAAAATGCGGTGGTGGATGCATGGGCTGATTGGAGGAATTCATTCGACGTTGGCTCATTGCATTTGTGCACCAAGCCATGGGTTTGCAGTGGAATAACCTGTTAAGGGCCCCGGCCACGCTGCGGCGGCGGAGAGGAGCGGAAAACAAAAGAGCAACTGAGTGGAGGATTCAAAAAGAGGAGAGAAGGCAAGTCTGAAAGTAGGTCTGAAACAAATCCAAATCACAGCAGAGGGAGGGAGGGCAGCGAAAGATGATCTAGAGACGAGTTTCCACACAAATGGCCCCAAAAAATTAGGAACACGTGGCGCTGCAGCGGGAAAAGAATCTACCCCCACGCCAGCCAAAAAAAGAAAAGAAAAGGCCAGCGCCTGCCTCACATCTGCCAAGAGAAACAGAAAAGGAGTGTGTGTGTGTGTGTGTGAGGGGGGGGTGGGGTGGGGGGGGGGGGGGGGGGGGGGGGGGGGGGGGGGGGGGGGGGGGGGGGGGGGGGGGGGGGGGGGGGCAGTAAATCTTTGGTCTAATGAATGAGCTCTCCCTGAAAAATATGTCACCCATTGGACCTGCACATGGTAAACATTCAACTTGAGCCACACAGGAGGTCTTTGTTTGCTCCCCTCACCCCGGCCCACTCCGGGGTCAGGCCAGAAAAATCTCCGTCCCCCCTCCTTTGTCCCGTCGGCAGACGTCACACACACACACACACAGTGTGAAAAAGAGACGGCATTGTCCCGGCTAAAAACCCCAAGGAGTGGACTCAGGTTGTGGCCAAAGTGGGATTTTTATTTTATTTTAGGGAGGAGGAGGAGGAGGAGGAGCTTCATCTGCACAAGAACCTGGTTAACTTGCAGAGTTTTTTTGTTTTTTTTTTCTTTTACTACCATGGACACCTAAGTAAATATCGCGTCTGAAAGTGGAGCTCAGCCAGCTTTGTTTGTGCAGAGGAGAAAAAAAAAAAAAAAAAATCCGTTTTTTAAAAGAAAAATCTCCGTCCCCCCTCCTTTGTCCCGTCGGCAGACGTCACACACACACACACACAGTGTGAAAAAGAGACGGCATTGTCCCGGCTAAAAACCCCAAGGAGTGGACTCAGGTTGTGGCCAAAGTGGGATTTTTTTTTGATTTTAGGGAGGAGGAGGAGGAGGAGGAGCTTCATCTGCACAAGAACCTGGTTAACTTGCAGAGTTTTTTTTTTTTTTTTTTCTTTTACTACCATGGACACCTAAGTAAATATCGCGTCTGAAAGTGGAGCTCAGCCAGCTTTGTTTGTGCAGAGGAGAAAAAAAAAAAAAAAAAAATCCGTTTTTTAAAAGGAAACAAAAGTGAGACAAAAAAACCAAACCGGGTTTGCTCAACATGTGGTAGATGATCTTTCCAACCAGGCCGTGTCAAAGACAAAAGAAGAAAGAGAGAGAGAGAGAATGCAGGGTGTGGCTGGATGAATGAAGGTGGGTTGATACACAGGTTATTACACCATGACAAGAACTGGACGCACGCAGTGGAGACATGAAAAGAGGGCGTCGGCCTGCGGAGTCCATTGTGCGACTTCAAAAAAAAACAAAGCGATCAGGTATCAGGACGGCATATGCCAGACGTGTGTCCATCAGAAGGGGGCGGGGCCTGGGCTCCCTTACAGCACCCCTGGCGCAGGAGTGATTGTGAAGGTCCTCCGCAGGCCCCGCTCTGTTTGCGCATGAAACCCAAAACTGCAGGTGAACTTAATTAGCCTTTGTGGAGGAGGAGAATAAAAAAAACTAAAAAAAAACACATCAACAAGTGCGCTGTTTGGCAGCACTCGCTTGAATTTGCAGAGCGGGGCCACGCCAACGGGCAGAAACGACTGATGAGATGTTTCTAAATTTGGAAAAATGAGAAAAAATGATATTTCAGAGGCTGGAGAAAAAAACTCCAACTTTAAAGTGAAGTTAAGTGAACTTTAAAGTAGTTTCTCTGAAGAAATGAGGAGGATTTCAATTTTGGAATCCTCCTCTGCTCACTTCTTCTTCTTGTTCGTCTCCGTTTGTGAGATCTTCTCTTTCAGAGGTCCACACAGAACGTCTGACGGCTTCTTTTCAAAGCTCAGAGAAAGAGTCCACCTGGTAAATAATGGCGCCAACATTCCTAACAAGAGTCCAGGACCAGACCCTGATCACCCAGTCCAGGAGCTCCTTCAAACCTTGAATGGACTCCTGGGGGGGGGGGGGGGGGGGGGGGCCAAAAAGGGGGGGGGGGGGGGGGGGGGGGGCGGCTAACAAGACGGCACCGCAGGTAGGAGCGCGGGATTTATGGCCAATCAGAGAGGAGAACACACGCCAGGCCGATGGGACTTTTTTTACGGGATGTAAACAACCAACAGAAGGAGGATTTTGGAGGCGATGCACTGGCAGATGTTGGAAATCTCCTCGTTAACTGAATGCCTCACAATATAGTTGTGCAACGGTATTTACTGTAATAATGAATACATTCCGATGAAATTGGCTGTAACTGTGCTTAAAAGGGAAAAAAGGTATAAAAAAGTTAGACAGGATAATATTAATAATAAGATCATGAGAAGATTAGGCTAAAAGGTCGTTATTGCGAGATGGAGCGTTCGGGTTTTCCCCCTTTATTGGATCTGGGAAGTCTGGCCAAAAGTATGCGGACAGGAAGTTCTTTACATTCCGGCATATTCAAACACAGACCGCCATCAAAGTGAGACGCTTCTTGCCCCCACAATTGGAGAGAGGACACCGAGAGATTGCCAATTTACCGCTGGCTTGTTTTTTTTTTTACAGATCTGTCACTACGCCGTCTGTTGTCTTTTTTTTTTATTCTCTTTCCGCATTTTCTCCTCCCTCCTGTCACCAGTTACCAGAAAAACAAAAAACGTGGAACGAGGAACGTGGGAAATCATCGTCTGATATCCACGGGGCAGGCTGAGATATGAGGGGAGGCGGCAATAAACCAAAAGAGCGAAAACCACACAAAACAAGACAAAACTGAAATACAGTGAACGTCCCCACACACATCCAGATGATTTCTATTATTATCATGATTGTAATTTTTGCCTCAAGGCATCACATGAATCAACGTCCACTCGAGTGGCCTCATAAGATGAATTAGCCTTTTTTTATTCATTTATTTCTAGTTCCAGTTGAACCAGTGATCAGCTGGTGACGCGTCACTGTGTGTCATCTGTGTCCAGACTCTCTCTCCCTCTCCCTCTTCCTCTCTCTCGCTCTGAGCCCAAATCCTTTCCGTTTCACACGAGCTAACAGCATAGTAATGAGATGTTGGCAGATGCTCGCGTGCCTTCACAATCCTCCCGACCCCCCTGGACGCACACGCCGTGGCCCCGCCCTCTTCCCGAGACATTATAAACCTAATTTATCTGACTGCAGGAATCAGAATTAATCTATGGCTAATGATTTTTTTATTTATTTTTTTTACCAAAGCTGTCACTGAAGGCTGATATTTAGCTGGTGATCCACGATTCTATGATTTGGATTTATTTGATATAACATTGGCTCTTATTTTCTCTTATGATCAGAATTAAAAAAATAAAATAAAACACAGATTTTCTTTTTATGTCCACGTTTCCCTCCCAAAAGCACCCCCACTCAAGCCACCTCCTGGTGTGCCGTGATTTTTTTTCGGGACGGGTGGGGGAGGTTCTCTCCACCTGCTAAGCTGCCTTTGTCATCCGGAGCTCCTGCTTCATTTCAATGACAAAGTTGGGGAGCCCAGCCCCCAACACGCCGATGTGCAACCCTGCAAACTCAACAAAGTGATTTTATGCTCCCCGAGGGCAGAATCCCACCCCCCAGGGTCCTCCGACCTTTAACTGGCCATATGAGCAGCAGCTCCTCTGAGGCCAACGTAGTCCACATTGGACATTTCTGGAGTCGGGTTTACTCCAGCGGAGCTTAGGATCCAGTTCGATTATTGAGAAAACACTACAGTCATCAGAATATTTAAAACAGATATAGTTACGTTTTTTGCACCATGCATACATCTGAAGATAAGATTATGAAATAAAATTGGAATAAATCGGAATAGTTTTAGCAGAGAGTTTTTGAAACTCAGTTCCAACCCCAAAACACATGACGCGTACAACTTTAAAGGCTGTGCGTCGTTCAGCATCACTATGTGTGTGTGTGTGTGTGTGTGCGTGCGTGTATATTAGCTGGTCCATGTGTTTGCTCAGAGACAGATGGCGGCGCAGAGAGAGCCTGGTTCCCACGGGTCGCACATTGGAATTTAAAATGCTGATAAAAATCCATCACAGAGACGCGCGTCCCTTTCTAAGATGCCGGCCCCGGATCATTTTGTCGCGTTGAAACCAATCAGCGCGGCACTTATCAGATATGGAATCGCACTCCAAATGAAAACTTATTGAGAATATAAGCCTGGCGCAGCCAGACTCATTAGTTTTTCTGAATTAAGGGGGAAAATGGAATCTGGGGAACCTTCAAAAAAAAAGAAAAAATGGGCATCTGCTGGATTACTGCGGAGTGTGACACAGGCACGCCTGACATGTTTCATGATTCATTCTATAGCTATAAAAACAACTTTTTTTTTTGATCTGTCCTTTTTTTTAATCCTTCTCACAGAAAAAAAAAACTAAAAAAACGTCACATTCCACAACACCTCCAAATGAAACCAATCCAGAATACTACCCATGGCTTTTTTAGTTTTCTGCTGAATAGTAAACTCACAAAACAAGTTTTTTGTTTTTCCTCTTCAGCAATATGAGCATATTAGAGTTTATCTGACAGGAGCTGCGCAGCTAATTCTCTCTCGGCAGAGGGGGACGGAGTCTGAATAGATGGTAATTGTAGGTTTGGGTCTGTCTGAGGCCCCCGGCCAGATGGCGCGCTGGTGCTGCCCGTCCAGTTGTTTGCAGGATGCTCATTTTGCTGGAATCGGGCTGAGATGAAGGCTTCCATAAAACATGATGCAGCAGCAGGAGGAGCACACGTTGGGGGTCAGCTGGGGGGAGGACAAAGCCGCGGCCCCCCCAGACCTCCACTCAGAGTGAAAAAAAGTCCACGCGTCACACTTTCACCTTCAGCGGAAATATTGAGGGAGTGTGGCAGATCCTGTGGAGTTGTGTGTGGAGAAACAAGACTACACACCTCAGAGCCAGGTGGAGGTGGAATCGCATCCCGTGTGCCCAAAGAAGACACCAAGATGTCGTGAGCCTCAGATAATATCAAAATCGGAATTAGGCTCAATGCCACCAAAGATTTACGTTATCCCGCAAATATAAAAACACTGGATGCAGCATTTGTCGGGAGAGGACAATGATTCTTTTTGACTCTTGAGCAGATGTGGATTCACATGTCAGATCTTCCACGTAAACATCACGTTGGACATGCAAATTTTTTTTTTTTTGGCATAATAACCAACTGTGGAGTTTACGGTGCGTTATTGCGCAGAAAAAACCCCACAGAGAATTCAAACTTGTCATAATAACAATAATGCAAGTTAGTTGCCACATTGTGTTGTTGTGTTAGGCAGTGAGTCACCGTCTTGCGTGTTTTTGTCTCTCGCTCGGTTTTCTGATTGAGACGGTCTTGCCCCCTTTTTTTTTTTTTTTACGCACACGCGTCAAAGTTGGCACACGTTGTGAATTGCGCACACAACAATGTAAGTCTGCCGCGGGTCAGTGTGTGTGGTTGTGTTAAAAGTGGCAGAGCCCGGAGCCCATTGTTGTGACACACTTTTAATGCCGGGGTGTCCTCCGTGATTCAGGGAGGGAGGAGGAGGCGGAGGAGCCTCCCGTGATGCTTGAAGGAGGCCACTGTGGTGGAGGAGGAGGAGGAGGGGGGGGGGGGGGACACACGGGGGGGGGGGGGGGGGGGGGGGGGGGTGGTGACACACTCTCCCTCTTTCTCTCTCTCTCCTGCACACCGACGCACACACACACAGAGAGAGAGAGGGAGCAAGCTGCGCCTCCTCTCCGCGCAGACACACACTCTCACTCATTCACCGGAGCGCACGCACAACAGGCGCATATGTGGATTTACGCAAAACGCCACAAGGAAAGCGCCGCTGTCTTTTTTATTTGACGTCTATTCTCTCTGAGCAAGGAGGAACGACTACAGCTGGGTTGTGTATCTCTATGTATCTATTTATTTCTTTTATCTATTTGATCTATTTTTTGCGGAGATTTTCTTCTTTTGGGGGGAGAAGCGCAGCGTGCAGCGGCGGAGGATTCAACATGCCAGACTTCTGAGTGGACCCCCCCCCCCCCCCCCCCCCCCTTCCCGTATTTCCCCCCCCCCCCCCCATCCCCCTTTCCCGTATTTATTTCTTTTTTTCCTTCTGTGGAAATAATCGCCCAAGTGAAAAGGACCATGGGGACAAAGATGATCCGGACCAGAGGAAAGGTTTTCTCCGCGCTTCTCCTGCTCCTGGTGGCTTTTACGCACGGGGTCGGCGCAAAGACTCTGAAATACAAGGTGTACGAGGAGCAGAAAGTTGGCACGGTCATCGCGCGCCTCAGGGAGGACGTGTCCGGGGTTCTGTCCAAGCTGCCCGGCTCGCTGAGCTTTCGGTTCCGCGCCATGCAGCGCGGCAGCGCGCCGTTCCTGTCCGTGCGCGAGGAGGACGGAGAGATCAGCATCGGCACCAAAATCGACCGCGAGAAGCTCTGCGAGAAGAACCTGAACTGCTCCATCGAGTTCGACGTGGTGACGCTGCCCACGGAGTACCTGCAGCTCTTCCACGTGGAGGTGGAGGTTCTGGACATCAACGACAACTCTCCGCACTTCTCCCGCGCCATCCTGCCCATCGAGATCTCCGAGAGCGCCTCGGTGGGCACGCGCGTGCCGCTGGACGGCGCCGTGGACGCGGACGTCGGCGACAACTCGCTGCACACTTACTCCCTGACGCCCAACAACTTCTTCAAGATCGACGTGAGGACCCGGACGGACGGAGCCAAGTACGCGGAGCTGGTGGTGATGAGGGAGCTGGACCGGGAGGTGCAGTCCGCCTACCAGCTGCAGCTCACGGCCTCGGATAACGGAGTTCCGGCCAAATCTGGATCCACTCTGCTCAAAATCAGCATTTCCGACTCCAACGACAACAGTCCGGCTTTCGAGGAGCAGGCCTACATCATCAATCTGCTGGAGAACTCGCCCCTGGGGACCTTAATCATCGACTTAAACGCCACCGATCCAGACGAGGGCACTAATGGGAAAATAGTCTACTCCTTCAGCAGCCACGTATCGCCAAAGATCCTGGAAACCTTCAAGATAAACCCGGAAAACGGCCACATTACTCTTATTAAGAAAGTGGACTACGAGTCCACCGCCTCCTACGAGCTGGACGTTCAGGCTCAGGACCTCGGACCCAACTCCATCCCCGGGCTGTGTAAGATCGTGGTGAAAGTGGTGGATGTCAACGACAACAAACCGGAGATTAACATCAACCTGATGACGCCCGGGAAAGAGGAGGTGGCCTACATTTCGGAAGGGGCCCCCGTGGATACGTTCATAGCTCTGGTGCGCGTGGACGACATCGACGCGGGCCTCAACGGCGAGGTGGTGTGTCGGCTGCACGGCCACGGCCACTTCAGGCTCCAGAAGACCTACGAGAAGAACTACATGATCCTCACCAACGTCTCTCTGGACCGGGAGAAGAGGTCCGAGTACAGTCTGACGGTGATAGCCGAGGACCGCGGCTCGCCCAGTCTCTCCACCATCAAACACTTCACCGTCCAGGTGCTGGACGAAAACGACAATCCGCCGCACTTTGAGAAGAGCCACTACGAGGTCTTCAAGTCGGAGAACAACTCCCCCGGCGCCTACCTGATGACCGTGGTGGCGTCGGATCCAGATCTGGGCACCAACGGCCAGGTCACCTACACCGTCATAGACGCACTGGTCCAAGGGAGCCCTATCTCCACCTATGTTACCATCGACCCGTCCAACGGCGCCATCTACGCCTTGCGCAGCTTCGACCATGAGGACGTCAGCCGCGTCGCCTTCACCGTGCAGGCGCGCGACGGCGGGAACCCGTCGCTGACCGCCAACACCACCGTCCTCCTGACCGTGTTGGACGAAAACGACAACCCCCCCATCATCCACTCCCCGTCGCTCCAGAACCACACCGCCGAGCTCCCGGTGTGGAAGTACGCGTCACCGGGTCAGCTGGTCACCGTGCTCAAGGTCACGGACCGCGACGCTGGCGCCAACGGGGAATTGAGCTGCGCCATCGTCGGCGGCAACGAGGATCGTCTGTTTGTGATGGACGCACGGCGGTGTGAGCTGAGAACCAACGGGAGCCTGGAGCAGGCTCCCCGGGACGTGATGGAGATCAGGGTGGAGGTGCAGGACAGGGGCACCAGCCGGCTGACCACGGGGGCGCTCCTCAGGCTCTCCCTGCAGGAGAACATGGACATCCTCCCGCCGCTCTACCCCACCGGCTCAAGCCACGCCTCCCTGGATCTGTCCCTCATCGTCATCATCTCCCTGGGCGCCGTCTGCGCGCTGCTGCTGGTCGTCATGGTGATGTTCGCCACGACGCGATGCAGCCGCGAGAAGAAAGACCCCCGCCACAACTACAACTGCCGCGTGGCAGAGAACAGCTACCAGAACCACCCCAAGAAGCCCACCAGGCAGATCCACAAGGCCGACATCACCCTGGTGCCCACCGTCAACGGGACGCTGCCCTTGCGCGCCCACCCGCACTCCCCATCCGCCTCGCCCACGCCGGACAGGGGCACCCTGGGCAGCCGGCAGAGCCACCACAGCCGCCAGTCCCTGAACAGCTTGGTCACCATCTCGTCCAATCACGTGCCAGAGAACTTCGCCCTGGAGCTGGCCCACGCCACGCCCCCTGTGGAGGTGAGATCTCGGCTCCTTTCATAATTACGCTTACATTTATTTCAGCTTTAAATTGTAAACGTGATCGAGCAGCTGTAATTGATTTTAAAATAGCTATTTATGAATCTGACAATCAAATGCTAATTCTGGTTTAGTATTTACGCATAAAACCATGTAGGAGGCTTTTGTCGTATATTCAGTATTTGTTCTGAATTTATTCCTTGCTCCCATATTCGTTTACCTCCAGCCCCTCGTGCCATGTTTTTGTTGACCAACGTGTTCAAGTCACAAAGTCATGTCACCCCCCCCCCCCCCCCCCCCCCCCCCCCCCCCCCATAAACACACATACAACATTGTCTTGTGGCCTTGCTTGTTGGACTCCATTCATTTTCCCCTCTTCATTTTTTCCTTTTATTTTTGTCCTTTCTATTTCTTTTCTTTCGTTTTTTTTTTTTTTTTTGTTTCTCTTGGGTTTGTAGCAAGTCTCACAGCTTCTGTCCATGCTCCATCAGGGCCAGTACCAGCCACGACCCAGCTTCAGAGGCAACAAATACACCCGGAGCTACAGGTAACGCACACATGATCCACACCTTTTCCACACGTGTTTTTTTTATTTTTTTTATTCCTGTTGTCAGAGCCTCTTACGTCCTCACGCTGTAGCTTTCGGGTTTAGAGTCAAAACCGTATTCTCAATAACTTCCCATTTACATAATTTGATGCAAAACCTCTGCTGCAGCGCCTCTCGCTGCACCTTATTATCAAACATCAGTACGGCACCGTGCCCCCCGAAGACATTTCTCACATTATTATTGTCTGAGAAATGCATCACGTCTCCGTGGGGGTGTGTGTATGTGCAGATACGCCCTGAACGAGATGGACAAGTTCAGTCTGAAGGACAGCGGCCGCGGAGACAGCGAGGCCGGGGACAGCGACTACGAGCCGGGCCGGGAGTCGCCCCTGGACCGGCTCCTGGCCGAGGGCTTCACTGAGATGTACGCCCCTGATGGCCAGCGCAGGACGCATGGAGGTACGCCCCCGCCCCCCAACACCCACCTCCATCCACCTCTGCACAGCCCGACCCGCATTATCAGAGAAAACACGGTTTAAAAAATGCTTTTTCTGAAAAAATGAAGCAAAAATATCCAATTTACTCCATATTGACCTATTTACACAACTATTGTCAATTTGAGTGAAAATTCCCAATGTTTATAATCCAAGGACAGCAGAACGGCTTTTTAAATGTCCTCCTCACTTCACGCCTTCACACATAACTAATTAATAATATCAAACATGGCTCCCCAACATATTTCTCAACTCGGGGGTTGAGAGCTTATTCCTAGGCCATAATCTGACACATTCATAGGCCTGATTTACAGTATTTTACTAAGTATTAAATAAATAGCTCTCCCATGTCGAACGTTGGATGGCTTTTTGGTGATCCCTTATAGCCAGCGTATAGCGCCTTAAATCAAAGTCCAGTATTTTTTTAGGTGCAAAAATACATTCCACACTTCAGGCTAAACTAATTTGAGGCTACTGTAGCCGTGTAGCGTCCACAAATCAAAGTGGATATGAAGCCGAGTTTTTTTTTTCCCCAGTCTGAGTGGCTCCCCAGACGTGGAGGAAGGTTCAACATAAACACAATCTGACTCCGAGGGCTGGAGTCTGGTTTTGGCTCGGGCTGAACTCGGCCTGAACCTGGTGGATTCTTTAAGGGTGTAGAGGAATCACAACCGGCTCAGGGACCCTTTCGGGGGGCGTGTGAGCGCATAAAGACGGTCTTTAAAAAAAAACATAATCCAGAGCTAAACTCTGAGTGATGCAGTTCTTTCATCTCCTGAAGTTAACACCCAAATCCACACGACGACGTCTGTTTCTGCGAAGATGAGAATTGAATAAATAAAATTCAATATAAAGGGGTCCAACTGAACATGAACTGACCCTCTCACTTCCATTTCTGCTCTTCCCACCTGCCGTCAATTATCCCACCTGTGGAGTTGAAAACGCTCCCAGTCGATCCCAGCCTCCTTTTTTTCCCCCTCCGTCAGCCTGGCTGCGTTTTTTTTTGATAAATATATATTTTTTTATTAAATCAAGTCATCCTCCTTCACCTCGCAGATCTTCCCACGCAGCCATGGTGCCACGCTGCATTTTGAGCTACATCCCAATTACGCGGACCATGTCGTCCCCGACACCCTGCCTCTCGTTTTTTTTTTTTTTTTTTCTCTAATGCTCGTTCGTCACTCTCCCCTTTTCCCACCTTCTACCTTTTTTTTCCCACTCTCCTCCCCCATTGAAGCCCTCGTCGCTCCTCTGATGAAGAGGAGGCATTTAATTGCCGTGCGACGAGGAGTTGCCATGGCGTCGTGATTAGGGCCCTAAAGAGCATAATTACATCTCAGAGCCCACCGGTCCCCCGTTCTCAACGCCCCCCCCCCGCCCCCCCCCCCCCCCCCCCCCCCGCGCGGCCTCCGCAGCTCCGATGATTTCCTGCCGCTTCCTGTCATTACGGCGGGAGCTAAAAAGCTTTTAGTTATTGGTTCACCAACGGGCAAAAATGATAATGATAACTATTTGGGCAAATAGGAAAAAAAGTCTCAAAAACAGTGAGAACTTTATACTCCGTGCTCACTTCATGAGATTTTTTTATTTTTATTTCTTATTGGAGCAGCGTGATCAACTTTTTTTTACCCTCAGGGACAAAGTGGAGAGGTGTTACAGCCACTAACACTGTAAATGCTTCAAGTGATTCTGAGTTGAAAGTGAATTAAGCGTTTTACCCCACAAACACTTGCCCAAAAAAAGCAGCGCTTTTGAAATCGGGGGCGTTTTTTTTTTCGATTTATTATTATGATGTATTTGGAAGGGCGATCCAGCAGAATGAGCAGAATTCCCGCAGCAGCGATAACCTCAACGTGGTTAAAAATATCCCGGCTGTCAGGCCTGACCCCGTTCTTTGTGCATAATGAATGAGGAGAAAACAGTGTTGTCACATACGGGCCCGGGTGATGGAAGACGTACACCGCGACCTTTTTTATTTCTTTATTTTGATTTAAATAGGCTGTCGGAGCGCCACGTCCATCTTCAGGCTCCAAGGAACAAGGACATTTTGGGTTTGTCCACTTCCTCTTGAACGGTTGAACCGTGGCCGGTTCAAACGAGTCCCCTCATTAATCACATTTTTTATTTATTTTTTTTAACCTGGAAAAAACATCTCAGATTCCCTTCAAAAGCCAGAGGAGCTTCCACCTTGGCAGGTTTCCCATCATCATGGACGTTCTGCATGTGGTTTCACTTTGTAGATCATCTACTGTATGTGTGTGTGCACACGGGTTGTGTACACACACTTAGCAAATAATGATTAACATGTTTCATCCGACCACTTGTGAGGAGTTCTCATCTTCTCATGTGTGTTTCTGGAGGACTTTAAAAGATCTCAGACTGGGGAGTGTCTCATGAAAGCTGCCAGCTTCTCATCACAGGATTAAAGTAGTAGAATTTGTTTTCTAAAAAAAAAATTAAAAAAATTGAAATCAATAGAAAAAAAAAAAAAAAACTCTGAAGCAAATAAACAAATGATCAGCAGCGAGTCGCAAAGTGTTTGCTCCCAGATGACGTGAACTGACTCTCAGTTTGTGTTTGCCTGACAAATTCTCTCCACTTTTTTTTTTTCGTGCACACAAATCAGTCGGGTTAAATCTTTCATTTTCACCCTTTCATCAGCAGGGCACGGCTGATTTATTTTCTCTCTCTCTCTCTCTCTCTCCACATCATCCACTGCCTCCAAATGCACTTTTCATCTGCTCTAAGATGTATTATAAATGCTCCTTTCATGTTAATGAGGCGATAATGAAGTCCCTCAATGGCAGCGACTGAAAAAGCGCCGCACGCCTGTAATGAAGGGCTTTAAGTTGGCATATTTGATTTGTATAATTTATTCTTCAGAGATTTTTTTCTATTTGAAGATTTAATATTGAAAAGGGGCGAGTTGAAAGGGAAAAATGCAGAGCTTTTAGAGGAGGATTTTTTTTTTTTTTTTTTTGAATGGGTAATAGGAATTGATCGGCTTTGCTGAATTGTCTCTCGCTGGTAAATATATTGGTGGGCCTATAAAAGCCTTTCAGACTAATTAGGGCAGATTTCCGCTGTTTCCAGAGACAGTGCAGCAGATTAAAGAAAAAAAAAACACCTGAGGAGAATGGGGCTCCTCTTTCAGGCTTCTTCTTCCCCTCTCTTCGATTCTTTCATTTCATGGTTTGTTTGGTTCAAACATAGAGAAAAGTGTCTTTTAGTTCTAACTACAACACAGAGACTATTTGAGTTTTCATGATCATGCCTGTTCGTTTTGGGGGTTTTTAGACCGTTTTTTTGGTTTTATTCCCATTCAAACCAAGGACATTTCTACAATGCTTTGTTGTTGGGTCACATCCTTCACTCGTTCTCTCACATTGACCTCTAAAGTCTTGAGCAGAAAGACAATTTGGAAAGTCCGTGTCTTTCAACTCTCCCGAAGGTGCAGCTCAGTTTTTCTTGATGACTAACGAGTGTTTTTTTTTTTTTTTTCCCCTCTGCAGCCATGCGGCTCTGCACCGAGGAGTGTCGGGTCCTGGGACACTCGGACCAGTGCTGGATGCCTCCTCTGGCCTCCCCTGGCTCCTCCTCCTCCGACTACCGCAGCAACCTCTACATCCCGGGGGAGGAGTCCCGCCAGGTCACCGACCTCCCGCAGGAGAAGACCCCGCAGCCCTGCACCGACGCCGGGACGTCCCGCAGCCAGAGCTTCTCCACCTTCGGTAAGGACATGGGCGGTGACGAGGAAGAGGGCGGAGAGGATGGGCCGGGGGGCGTGGCCAGAGACGACGAGCTGTGCGCCGCCACGTCGCTGCTGTCGGAGATGAGCAGCGTGTTCCAGAGGCTCCTCCCTCAGGGTCTGGACTCGTACGTGCAGGTCAACGAGAAGGACAAAAGCTCCAGCCTAAGCGGGGTGGGCGTGCCCATGACCGGCTCTCTGGACCGTAGGAGGGGCCACCTCCCCGGGAAGCCCAACCCCTCCGTGCACCAGCAGGGCGTCGCCGCCTGGGCCGCCAACACCCACTTCCAGAACCCGGGCAGCAGCATCGGGCCCTCGGGTCACCACCAGGTGGGCGGCAGCTACCACACCCTGAAACCCAACACCAAGCTCAGCTCGCAGGGCTCCGCCCACAAAGGCTCGCAGGCGCCCAAAAACAGCCCTCAGAACAACGGCCACGCCCCCAAACCTCACTGCAGCGCCATGCTCACCGCCCTGGTAAGCCCCACCCTCATGCAGCACCCGCCCGGCCCTGTGCCCGCCCCCGTCCCGCTGCCAGGCCCCGCCTCCTCCAAGTGGCTCCCGGCCATGGAGGAGATCCCGGAGAATTACGAGGAGGACGATTTTGACTCGGTGCTGTGCCACCTTCAGGGCAAACGCAGCGACAGCCGCCACGAGCTGGTGGACGCCAGCGAGCTGGTGGCGGAAATCAACAAACTCTTACAGGACGTCCGGCAGAGCTAGATCTCCTGTTTTTTTTTTGTTTTTTTTTAAATCCTCTTTATTTATTAACCACCCACTGTCTGCTTCCTTTTACCTTCAGAATAAAAGTGAGGGGGCTTTGAGTGGTAAAAAAAAGAAAGAAAAAAGAACAGGACAGAGAATTTCTCACGTGAGAAACTAAGACAAAAAAATGAAGACCTGCAATTGTCGTTAAAGTTGCATCTCTAATGTAATAATTGTGTTTTGTGAATGCTAATTATCCAAAAAATGGTTTGTAATTGCTTGTTTTGGTACACAATGTACACTATGTGACTGTATTTATCTTTGTATTTTAAAAATACATTTGTATTCTTATATTTATAAAACAAAAAAAAGTGTATATAAACTTAACCAGAAGTCTATTTTTATATTATGAATGCATGTTGAGTACAAAAAACATTGAATCAAGACTGACATGCAATCGACATTCTATGTATTTAAATGGTTGTTTTTTTTTGTATCGTGAACTTATTTTGTCGTCACTATGCTATGTACACATGAATATATTATTGAAGTAATGGACACTTGTCTTGTGGTCTGTTGTGAGACGGAGGATGCACAAATAAAAAGTACGAGTACACACATTTTTTCCAGCTTTTGTGGTTTATTTCAGTTTTGCGCTTTGCAACTGTCAATGAATGCTGTGTTGCCATTGTGTAACGAGCACTTGTGTGCACGTGCACTATTTTTACGGTTCACCATCACCGGAAATCTCATAAAACCTGACTCAGGTCTTTACTGTGGCTCTAACGCAAAATCAATTCAACAAATATACATAACATGATGATCCTCGGCTGTGATTCATCTCATTGTAGAGTATATACATATTTTTTTTACTGAGGACTTTAGCAGCTGCTAAATGGCCCTTTGTGAGACTGGTCTGAATGAACGTTCAATCGAAATGAAATCAACTGTAAAGTTATACGTGAGCTCAGGCTTAAATTCCATGTACCTGCTTTTCAAACGCATAGTTGCGTGTTACATGTCCAATATTTCAAAAGGATCACACATAATAAGACAAGATGCTGGTGAGAGGAGGAATTGATTCACTTTCAATAAACAGAAATTGTAGCTTATTGTGTCATTGTATTGTTTTCCTCCTGCTTTTCTCTCTGTTCTTCATAAACCCAAATATCTGTTCGCTGGTGGATTGAATGATAGTCTGAGCCCAGAAAGGAATGAAAAGCAGAAGAAAAAAAACAGACGCTCTGCAGTCTGTGCGCAAACCCAGAATCTTTAGAATTGACAAAACAAAGGGATGAAAGTTGGATGTGTTTGGCGCAGATGGAGGGAAATGTGCTGTGGAGGCAGATGGAGGAGGAGAGCTGGTTGTTCACGGGTGACACCTAGAGGCTCTTTGCTCCCACAACTCTCGGAGATTCACAACCACACAGAGCCCTCTGCAGGAGGAACCTCCAGGCTGCAGCTGCTGTCACAGGAAAAGCCTGCTGCATCCAAAGAAAGTGGGATATATGGCCCATGTCGAGAGAAGGGTGAGAATATTAAAATAATAAAGAAAATAATACATATGCATGTATTAGACTAGACATGTCATAGGAAACATAAAACCCAATAATAATAACAATTATTATGATTATTATTATTATTATGATCATTTTGATTATTATTATCATTATCATTGTGATTATTATTATTATCACTGTGATTATTATTATTATTATTATTATTGTTATTATTATTATGAATAATATTATTATTGTAATTATTATTATTATTGTTATTATACATGCTATATGCAGCCTGTAGCGGTATGTTCTAGGACACAAATAATAGAAGAAGAAAAAAATAGCAGTAATAATAATATGGGTTATATGCAGGTATTTGACATGTCGGTGCAGTGATTTTTGTTTAAAGCATTGCTTTCTCATTTTGAGTTGACCCCAGTTTCTTTGTCTCACGACATCTTATATTCAGATTACATTCCAGTTTCTCTCTGTAAAGGATTGAAATGATGAAAAATGATAATCTCGTCATGAATTTAGTTGGTGACCGACATCCAGTTCCAGTTAGCTGGTTTCTCCTGGACCAAACTGACTCACATGCAGCGTTTCCTGAAGACTTCATGTCCTGAGTCGAATTAACCCACTTTCAGACTCACACGCACGCACGCGCGCGCTTACTTATGTTAAGCCGATGACAACTTTCACATGTTGGTCTCGTGTGTGAATATGCAGCCTGCTCACTTTTATGTATCAGTCACGAAGAATTACTGACTTACTGTCAGAGGCGTGACGTCCCTGTGTCACCTCTGAATTAAAGCGGGGAATTAAAAGCAGATTATAAGTGAAACATGCACAGCGAGAGAGAGGTTTTATTCGGCCTTCAAGAATCAGCATAATATCTTAAAAGTTCAATCTGTTTAAAATGATATGGGACAATGTGGAAGATCTTTTTTTTTTCTTTTTTTTTTTAACTTAAATACCAAGCAGTGAAAAAAATGTCAGTTATAATCTGACGAGTTGAATCTGGTTTAAATCTGACCTTTCGGGTTGTATTCTCGCAAAGCTGCCTGGATTCAGTTCTAATTACCCAGCAACATGATCCCTTTAGAAAAGAAAAAAAAATGTATGTACGTTTTAAAGATAATAATAACCGAAGGGGTTGAAAAAAGGAAAACTTGGAAACGAAAAATAACTGACGTTGAATTATGTGAGTTGAATAAAATGCAGGATCGGAATGACGTGTTAGAATAATGCACACAGTGAGAGTGTGTGTGTGTGTGTGCGTGCGTGTGTGTGTGTGTGTGAGTGCAGCTGTTTCTTTTGTATAGGCTGTCCAGCTCGTTAGTGGAAATGTGGAACACCTGAACTTCCTGCTTCATTTCTACAAAATAATTGAACATTTCATTTCTAAACAAAGTTGATATAAAACTTTGTTGTTTATTGGCAGTTTGTAAAAATAAAACCATTAAAGTTGAGCTTTGAAGAAGTCATGTCAAGGGACTACATACAGCATTCAGTGAATATAAATAAAAACGTTTTTTCGGCACTCAACAGCTTTTCAAAGCATTGTTGAGTTTTTATTATTTTTTTACTGTGCAACATAAAGATTAAATACTCAATGGAGGAAAACACTCCTTTGTGTGGATTCGTTGTTTTCTTCCAAACATACATGTCCATGTGTTTGTGTGTCTGCGTGTGTGTTCTTCTTTTATTGTGTATATTTTGTGTGGAGATGATTTCTGAGCAAAGCTTCTGCAGGGTGACATCACAACACCTCGTGTTACCCACATAGAGCCTGATACAGGCAGATGCTTTATCATATTTTCATATTTCATATTTTAGTATTTAATAGAACGAGCAATTTTGACGTGAACAGAAACGATGTGTCCTCACTTCATCAGTTCTTCAGGACTGGTTGGTCTTGAAGCTCTTGAGAACAAATCTTTCAAAAAGTTTCATTCCCAAATATATATATATATATATATATATATATATATATATATATAAATCCTTCATAGTAAAAAAAAACAAAAAACAATCCACCCTGTGATCTGTGTTTGTTGAATATTAAAACTTCACCGGTTCCATTAATACCACAGCCACGCGGAGCCACATCTGCACACAGAGAGGAAAAAAAAATAAAAAACTTATAACCCAGTTAGGGCAACAACTTGAAAAATAAAAAGCGGAGAGGAACGTGGTTAGAGAACATTGTCGCGGCAGAAAACTCGTTATCCTGATGTGGATCATCGCTCACATTTCACTTTGGATTCAACATCTCACAAAACAACATTTAGTTTCCGCTTTTCATCACACACGCACACACACAGGCACACGGCGGCAACAATGGTTGTTTGGCATGTGCATGTGTGTGTGTGTGTGTGTGTCTGCACTTTACTGTGACAGAAAACTCATAAACATGGTGGGAGGTGTACCACACACACACACACACACAGTGATGAGAGGGGCTGGCAGTGGTTAGATAAAGGGCCATCATCTCCACAATAGCTGCTTTGTGTTTGTGTGTATTGGCGTGTGCGTGAGTGTGTGAACGTCGTATTATCTGGCCGCGTCTTTTATCTTTTTGTGTCCTCCATTTTGACTGTGAGCATTTTTTATATCTCAATTGTTGTGTTTCATGACATGTGGAGGCTGTTTGTGTCCAGTGTCTCGCTGCCTCCATGCGTCACGTGTGAGTCTGTGAGTGTGTGCGCGTGTGTGTGTGTGTGTGTTAGGGCTCAATAAGCCAGTGTAATCTCCCTGTATACGGCAATAAACACCTTGTTGGCTTACCGGTTATCTGTGCACCCACCGGGGCTGCTCATACCAGATCGGCCTGATATCTGAGATTGTGTGCGTGTGTGTGCGTGCGTGTCTGTGTGTGTGTGTGTGTGTGTGCACAGAAAGCTGATGGAAGCCTGTATATGCTGGAGGTGAACCTCTCCTAACCAGAGTTGCACAGCAACAGTACCTGTGTGTGTAGAAAGGAAGTTGCATTTTTAAAAATATGCAAATCTGATCATTGTCTGTGTTTCTATTTGATCTTATTATTGATTTATTTGTTGTATTTTATTTATGAGCAAATATAGATTTGAATCCTTGATTATTAGTTCATAAAGAGCAAATTAGAGAAAAGGAACGGAAATCTGTGTCCAAAAACACGCAGACACACAACGTTCACTGTTTCTTCAACATCAGCCGTAGAGGAGCAGAATGACTAATCTTCTTCACACAGTGTGTGTGTGTGTGTGTGTGTGTGTGTGTGTGCACATATCCCTCAAATACACATCTATACGTAACGTTGCTCCTTAATTCACAGCATCACACGTGTCAGGATCTCGACTCACACGCAGATACAGTGACGCCTCCACTTGGCAAACGACGGCGGCGCTGTGTACAACACACACAGCATACGCTTCTGCAGACGACAAATTACACAACAAACACTTGCTCTGCCAGACACACACACACACACACACACACGCGCACGCACGCCGACGAATTCAACCATGCACACAAAAAGAGCTGCCGCCTGGAATATTAATAGAGACCTGGTTGTCAGGCGAGGTGAACCCAGCTGACACCTTCCATAACGCTGTGTGTGAGGGTGACAAGAGTGTGGGGGTGTGTAGGTGTAGTTGTGTGTAGGTGTGTGTAGGGGTGTGTGTCGAAGCAGGCGATGACCCCGGCATGAGGATGAGTAGTTGGTTGCTATTCAAAACAAAACAGAGCATTTAGAAAAAGAAAAGACAGCATAGACATGTTATTTAGCCTGTGTGCTGTGTGTGTGCGTGTGCGTGCGTGTGCGTGTGCGTGTGTGTGACACACACACTCTGCTTCATCGCTTATAAAAATAGTCTGTTGTGTTCCACGCCCGGTTTGTGCCACAGTCATTATCAGACAAGAGAGTGTGCTCACCCTCCTCCACTGAGGGTGTGTGCGTGTTTGCGTGTGTGTTGGTGCGATTAGTCGCTTTTTTTCCCCAGCCCCACTAGATGGCGCTCTTCCTTTTCCTCAGCTCACCCCTTATCCCTGACGGAAAACATCTGATGAATCGGCCGCTGGATTACAAAATCTGGGCTTCTCTGCTCTCATTTAGCCGGATCAGTTTCACATCTGCTGTTAGAAATGAATCTCCACTTGAATTTGATTCTTTCCCTCCTCTTGGCCCAAGCCTCCACAAGATTGCTGCGCACAGCTGTTGGCCTCTATTTTTATTTTTTTTTTGGTGACGCCGGCAGCCATAAGTCACCGATGAGTTTCTCTGCTTCGATCGAGTTCAGTCGCAGGCGGATCCCAAATAGTGCCTTTCTATTGGACAGCTGTCATGAGGGCGTCCTTATGTTTTATATTATTGCACCTGGGAGTTGTGGAACCGGTCATGAGTCACACCATCAGGTGTGTAAATGTTTACAGTGTGTGAGTGGGTAGTGACATTTGTAAATCTGCAGATGTGTGTGCCTAGTCAGGTTTGAAGGTTTGAAACCTATGACCTGTTTTCCTTATATGAATATACGCAAAGATGCATCTGTAAATAAATGAAAATGTGCTGGAAATGACTTTGAATAATATACAATTGCTCGAGGCGCTTCATAGTCAGACAGAGATTTTGCATCATTTATGGAGACCTCACTGACAAAAGTTCTTCTTTCTGAAAATGCTTTTCACTCCAAAAATGGCTAAATCAATTCAAGTTCCGCTCGCTGCTTCACCAGTTCAAAGCGTCTGCAAATATTTGATAAATGTCAGGTGTCTAGTCTCTCACTCTCTCAGAAATCCTGCGTAATCTCAGGAAAGTCCGGTCACAGAAACAAAGTTATAAAATCATCAATAAATCCAAGAACGTGTGCGATTACACAGAAAATACACCATAACGCTGATTGATTATTGTGTTTTCAGCTTTATGTGTGAAAAAACAATCGTTTATAACTATAATAATAATAATAATAATAATAATAAAACAAATAAATAATAATAATAATAATAATAATAACAATTGTATAAAGTTATTTTTTTGTGTGCGTCAGATGAGAATCGTTCCACCGTGTGGGTGTTGGAGGATTTAACGCAACCATGTGTAAAACCTGTGATGACAGCTGTCTCACACAGTCTCAGAGATGCTGCTCACTCTTCTGTGAGGCCTGTTTTCAGAACCTGAACATGTCTTACACAACGCTCATGTTCACGATTCCTGATTTCATTTTCCTCGCCGCTCCATCAGGTAAATATCAAACACTCATTTCATCCAGGAACACTTCAACATTGCCAGCGTTTTCCACAAAGTCGACAAAAGGTGAAACTGTTCCGAAATATTAAAAACAAAAGATTTTTTTTTCCTGTGTATTTATTTATTTATTTTATTCAGTGGAAAACAATGGATTTACTGGAAAAAAAAACGAATTATCTCTCCTCAAATGGTAACTGTTGTTAACTTTTCTTTTATAATTCAGTTATAATGTTGAAACAGGAATGAAGTATTTTTTTTTTTTATTCCGTGTTACTGCCAGATATTCACGTGAAACATTTGGAAAAGGTTACAGAAAGATTGCTATTAAATAAAAAATAAGAGAATTCTTATTCTAATAATTATCATTATATGATATTATTATTATTATTATATATGAAGCATCTCTTATTCTCTCAATCCATTTTTTATTTTTTTTCGTGATTCACAGCCACTCGTCGGTATCTTCTGGACTTGTTTTAGGACACGTAACTCAAACTTTCTGCTTCTGTGGAGGATTTGAAATCTCTTATAGTCTGACAGCTGCCAAAACATTCCAGGTCTGGGAACGTCACGCCGGTCATCGGAGTCTGGCGGTACTCCAGATTGTTTTCCCGCAACTTTCTGAATACTTTTATGGTTTGATGGAAAAAACTAGGTGAGTGGACCGAATTCATAATTTTTTAACTTATTTTTAAGTTTATGTTGCACAATATTTCAAATTCTGAGCTACACATGGTTCATCGTCTCCTTCATTTTAGCACCAGTATCTTACCTGGGTTTCTTTAGTGTTTTTCTAAAATTACACCACCCGACTTTTTTCTCTACAGACTTTTAGTACTTGTGGAGAACTTTGTCCTAAATCTGTGAATAAACATGATTCCAGCCAAGGGTTTTATGAGGTTGTCTTTTAGTATGAAATACGTTTACACCAAAATCGTTACCGGGTATACGGCCCAGAGTCAGATGGCTTTGCACCTTTGTCTCATGCCCAGGATTTAATGAAGCCCTAAAAACCTGACAGGAATAATGTCCCATAATGTTGTAAAACCTCACAGTTAAAGCTTCAGCCAGTATTTACAGCCGGTTGAGAGAAGAAGTGGAAAAATATCCAGAGACTTTAAATAGGGGAGACTTTATTAAACAGAGCTTTAGTTTGATGATCCTAACAAGCGCTACAGATGTGTGGGTTGAAGTGTTAATGCAGTTATTTGTAAAGGCATGAATAAATGGATATAGTGAAAAAAAAAAAAGAAAGAGTGCTGCTGCATTCGTATACTGTATACCGGTGTATTAACACGCAGAGGCCACGGAGACGGAGACGTTTCTTGCACCTCAAACGTATACTGCAAAACACAACACTACGGGTGCTCGATCAAAAAAGCCATTTTAACTAGTTTCTGATATTTTCTTCAATAAAAGAACAGTTTATTTCTATTTTGAACTTTTGCAGAACGGTATGCCATGTTCAATGTTGAAATTTAGTAGTCATTTATTGATAAAGTATTTTGGACATTTGGACATATTTGGATTAATTTTTCCATACATGTTAAATAAGGTTTTATTTTCAGTAATATTTGCATCAGACTTTATGAATCTGAAAAAAAAACGAAAAGCTATATTTCACTGAGGGAGGAACTCCGGAAAGCAGCACAGCGCTCAGTTTGGGATCATGGCAAACGTTCCATCATGTCGGAGTGTGTGTGTGTCACGTATGTGAGTAATACCGTGTGTGTGTGGACCCCCGAGGGCTTTGATTCACTCCCTGCTGAACCTCTTCCTGTGGAGCCACCGCATTAATATGTAAGCATCTATGGAAGGAAGGATCTTCTCTCCCGAGGCATTTCTCGGAGAGATCACTTTGTCATTTAAATGTTCTCTCCAAAATGAAAAGTCTCCTCTTCTGTGAATAATTAGGAAATGAAATGATGTTGATGGCCAATTAGTATGAGTGGTAAAAACCTAAAGTGGTGGTTTTTAACCTGAACCTCCTCAGCAGAGGTCAACTCTTAATTATTCATCTAATATGCTCAACCTCCATGATGATGGTTCACACTGAGGGATTCATAACTGACACATAAAAGCACATATACTCATTTTAATATTTCACCAAAAAGTAAAACACATTTAATATTTTCTCAGAAGTATTGATATCTATCAAAGTGTTGATCACAGGCTTCAATCACGCAGGTGATTCATGCAAAATGAATGAATTTGGAAGGAACTGAACGGTTTCTTCTCCTGTGTGGACGGCGTCGTTTGAAATTCTCGACAGAAGCTGGGTGGAATGCATGAGCGACGATTATCATGGATTCAAGTCTTCAAAATCTCTCCACATTGCCTCGAAACCATTATATATTTTGAAATGTTTCTTTTCAAAAAGGGAAGCAGATTTAGATGACGAGCATGGTCTCACAGTCATGTTTCCATGGTGTTTTTTTTTTTTTTTTTCCCATCAGCGTTACAAATGAGCAGAGCCAAAAAAACACTGAGCCAGTGGGATGAGCCACAATGGCTTTTTAATGTGGACTCGCTGATTGGATTCTAACCTGGTACCAGCGTATGTGTGTGTGTGTGTGTTTGTTTCAGTATTTTATTGCCAATGAAAGTCCGATAAACCGCACAAGGTTAAATCATCTGCCTGTTTTAATCCACACACACAGGCACAGATCCTGCGCGCGACGCCCCAACACGTTGACCACCACTTCATCCTTCCTGTTCCGCCTTTTCCACTTTTCCGCTTCTGTCTGTGCCTCTGGCTCTGACTGCGGGAATCCAGCCAAATAGAAAAAAAAAAAAAAGAACTACAAAAGTGATGAAAGGAATTTGGAGTTCATTTTCTCTCATCATTTTTCACACACGGTGATGGATTTAGACTTCCTGTTGGACGATGTGATCCGTCGTGGGAGAGGCACCAGAAAAAAAGAAAATTGATACCTTAACAAAGCTCGGCATTATTTCTTCGAAGGAGCGGCGGAGAAATATATTTTTGGTCCTGACCAAGAAAGGGAAGCGAAAACTCCTCAACCTCATGCCTCTTCCTTTGTCTCGGCGCGGGACAATAATGGACATTTTAAATCTACTCAGAGAGAAAACGGTACACTTGGATTTGAATAATTATCTATTTTTCACACGCACACACTGGGAAAGGAAAAGAAAAATCTCCTTAGTTTCAGCAAAGTCCCATTTCGCAGCTCCCGCTCAGCCACTGTTGGACAAATGAAAGCCCTTTTTCCGCAGTGTAATTTGGATTTGTTATCACATTCTATTACATGAGCGCCTTCACGCCTGTGATGCATGCTCGCAAGAGACGGAGAGAGAGAGAGAGAGAGAGAGAGAGAAACGGAGAATAAGAGTAAGTGAATGGAAGGGGAGGTGAAGTGAACCTTCCAGAATGAGCTTTGTATCCTTTAGGCAAGGCTGGTTATTATTAAAGTCAATTTATAACCTTTCGCGAGGCTTGGGAGGGGAATTCGTGGGATTCCTCTTGCGGATTACGAGGCTTTGCAGGATGACCGGCTCTGACACACAGCTCACCTTTTCCACGGTCTGCAGAAAGTTTGGATTTTTTTTTATTTCACCAGATCATATTGATGGAAAAATCTCAGCGGGTCAAATATTAATTAAGAGTTATTTCAAATGATTTAGTAGAAAAAACAAACAAAAAAAAAAAACATCAGTTATTAAATCACATCGAAATTGTAAAATCAGAAAAATATAATACAATGTAATAATTGAGGCATTATCCTTCGTATTGATTTTTATTTATTTATTTTTTAAAATCAAGGGAGTTCCTTTTGAGCCTCAGATGTAGTTATAATAATTCTATACATTAATGGGAAACAATAACTGACAATCTTTCACTTCCCAAGATGGTCAGTAAAGAAGCGTACTAGGTATGAGTATTTTCAAATAAAGTGACTTTATCTGACTATTGATAGTCCGCAGATTGATGAGAACCTGGGACAACAAAAGGACAAACAAGCTGAGAGACGAAGGACAACATTTATTGAGTGTCATAGGATACATGTAGTTGGAATGTGAGCAGCCGCGCGTCATTGTGCTACATGCTAAAAGCTAACCACGGCCTCCAAAGCCGGGTGACGGCCTTTTATAATGTCCAGGCCCCAGAATTTCAATATTTGCAATTCTTTTTACTAAACATACAATATCAGATCACCTCAGGAATTTATTTAAAACTTTTATGTGTTTTGAAATCATGTCCTGATCTCACTCCCACATTTCTTTTTCTTTATTATTTTTTGTAAGTGTAAAAGACGGTTTAAAACATTTACAAGCAGGAAACAAACCCAATACTAATACTTTTATGTTTCTTTGCGTTTCACTCAAGTCTGCCAGCTGCTTCAACACGCACACGCACACACACTTACTTCCACACCCGCTAGGATGTCTTCACCAGCCTCCGCTAACGTTCCTTTTTACTCATCTCCTTCCCGCCCTTCTTTTTTCGCTGCTATTATCCAATTCTGCCATTTATACTTTTTTATATTCACAAGGGCGACTTGAAAGGAGCAAAACATCAGACCTAGCTCGAGTTCATAGCAAAGAAACAGGAGTGCAAAAGGTCACAGACGGAATTTCTTTGGCCGCCGAAGGATGGCGTTTGATTCTGAAAAATGTTGCTTTTTCCCCCATTCCCAGGATTAATAAAGAAAGACTCAAACAAATCCTAAACAAATAAAATAAAACTCAATGAACTGATGAATATATCACAAAAAAGAAATGTTAGGGATTATTAAATAAATCATCAACCCAAATTGAAATTCATGTTTAACTTTCCTCTTTATTTATGTTAATCCTTTAGCATTTACTGATTAATAGAAAACATTCCACCACAATCCTTTTTTCCTAAACATACAATATTAGATAACATGAGGGTTTTATACACATTTAAACTTAAAATGAGCTATTATCTATTCATTAATTCATATGACTGCCCAGCCCAAATTATTACTATTCCATATCAGACACCCAACAGATAAGTGCCTCCATACATTTGGTCTCTACATGTATGTGATTAAAACATACACCTTTAAACATTTTGTTTATTAAGTGGAGGATTTTTATTGTTTATATAAAGGAAACGTATGAGTTAGTGTCAATGAAAATGTGACGTTTATTCAACATTAAAGACGGACCCTTCAAACTTGGATTCTCCATTTTAAAGTGAAAATGTATATCACAGCATGTGCTAAAATAAAAAAAATTACAAGGACAAACGGAGAGGATGCAAAGGTTTATTTGGGAAAACTTTCACTAGTGTGTGATTGTGCTACATGCTACAAGCTAACGACAGAACAGAGAGAAAAAAACACAAGTCCAAGACTATTGTGCCGATGATGTCATTAGGAAGGAGTGTGATTCAAGCATTTATTGGTCATGTGCACATTGTACAATGAAATTCTTTTTTGCCTTCCTCTCCAAACACCAAGCATTAGAAAAATTATAATAATAAATTAAGAAATAGAAAAAAAAAAAAAAAAGGAGTTAAATATAAAGTATATAAGAATAAAAAAAATAAAATATACAAAAAAATACGGAGAAGGTGGAAAAGTGTCCATAAGAAGTTGTGTGCCAGTGAGTTTGGGTGTGTGCTCCAAAAATGTGCAAGGGAGCAACACCAGTGCAACTAAACATCACTGGCTGTGCAGAAGAAGAGGTAGAGTCATTGACAATGGGGGAGGGGGATGGGTGGGTCAGGGAAAGAGTGTGAGGTGTTAAGTAGTCTGATGGCCGAGGGGTAAAAACTGTCCCTCAGCCTGGTCGTCCTGCTTTTCACACTCCTGAACCTTCTGCCTGAGGGCAGAAGTGTAAACAGTCCGTGTTGGGGGTGGGTGGGGTCCTTGAGAATGGAGCACGCTCTCCTATGGACACGGCGGTGGTAGATGTCCTGCAGAGAGGGGAGAGGCCGCCTAATAATCCTCTCGGCCGTCCTCACCACTCTCTGCAGACGCCTGCGGTCCAATGCAGTGGTGCTCCCATACCACACTGTGATGCAGCTGGTTAGAATGCTCTCCACAATGCAGCTGTAGAAGTTGCCAAGGATCTTTGGAGACATTCCAAATTTCCTCAGCCTCCTCAGGAAGTACAGCCGCTGTTGAGCCTTCTTGACCAGCTGGGTGGTGTTGGTTGACCAGGTGAAGTCCTCGGTGACGTGCACACCCAGGAATTTGAAGCTGCTCACCCTCTCGACCTCGAGCCCGTGGATGGTCAGTGGTCGGTGGGTGGGCTTCTGCTTCCGCATGTCCACAATCACCTCCTTGGTCTTCCCGGTGTTGAGGGTGAGGTTATTGCTCTCACACCATGTCACCAGACTGGCCACCTCCCTCCTGTAAGCTGTCTCATCACCGCCTGTGATGAGTCCAATGACGGTGGTGTCATCGGCGAACTTCAGGATCGTATTGTCTCTGTGGGAGGCTACACAGTCATGGGTGAACAGCGTGAAGAGCAAGGGACTGAGGACACATCCCTGTGGGGTGCCAGTGCTCACCGTGATGCTGGAGGATGTCTTGTCACCAACTCTGACAGACTGCGGCCTGCCAGAGAGGAAATCCAGCACCCAGGAGCAGAGTGTGGGGTTGTATTCCCAGCTTCTGTCATGGACAAAGTCAAAAATGACAACGTATCAGTTTCTCTTGAAGAATCTTTACCAAGTGAAAAACAAGATATTCTCTAAGGCATTAACATAACTTGACAACAAAATGGAATACATTATTACATGATTGAGGTAAGTTTTCTATAACCAGGATTCCCTTTCATCCAATTGATGTTGTAGCCAATGCCAATAAAAAAATACCATCACCACATTCATTTTAGCCTGCTACGTCTCTGAATATGTTGGTCTGCAATTTTTTTGTCAACTTCCACCTTCGCCCTTGTCACTTCTATACATTCCTATCAAACCCGAAACCCTAAAGCTCCACCTGTCCTGGTCCAGACTCACCTGCACAGAGGAAAAGAGCCGCACACATGATCAGCACAGTCCTGCCCACCATCCTGGATGAAGGTCTTGAATTTTCTTGGCTCTGAAGGGTGTGAAGGACGATCTCTGGGTGTTGTGTATCGTGGCGTGGGTGACGGGCTTTTATAATGTCCAGGGCGTTGTCTGAAACCATGTGAGATGTTAATATTGGGATCCACATCCTGTTTGAGATGTCTGGGAAAAAACGGACTGACTCAAATGGAAAAAAAAAAATTGAAAATGTTCTTTATCTTTTATGGTGCATTCAATTTTATACAGATATACTTTTTCCAAAAGGTCAATGTCGGCATTATCAAAGATATTTTCTAATTTGATGAACATGACCATTAATAGTTCACAATTATACAGAAAAAACAGCAGAGAATTTCAATATTTGCAATTCTTTTTACTAAACATACAATAACAGATCACCTCAAGTTTTTATTTAAAACTTTTATGTGTTTATACAAAAAAAACAACTTCTGAAGTTTTGAAATCATTCCCATATAAACAACGTGTTGCTCGTCTGGTTTTTAGGAATAATGTCCGGATATGACTCCCACATTTCTATTTATCTTTTCAGTTTTGTAAGTGTAAAAGACGATAAACCTAATACTTGCCTGATCCGTTTTGGACTAGCGAAAGCTGCATAATCACTTGTAGACTGTTTATTATTATGTATAGTTATTATTTTAAGGTTTTATGATGATAACAAAAAACAAAAAAACTCTCAATTGGCTAATATGATGGATTAATGGATGGATGAATAATGGATATATTACATCATGTATATGAGGGGTAGGATGCCTCACTCTCTCTGCACGTGGAATAACTTTTATTTGTGTTGACGATTCCTGCCTGCACACATAATATTTGTATTTTCTATATTTCATGTCAGATACCTTACAGATAAGTCAACATTTCTTCCGTGGTCTGTCAATGAGTGGATATGTGAACATACTCTTTAAAGAAGCCAGTATCTGGGTTGGGTGTTTTTTTACTTGTTTGGTTTTTGCTACAATTTCAATTATTTGTAGTGTTGTGGAGTGTTAGGGTTTCACGGTAAAGTAATTTAATATTGGACCAACAAACATTTACCTTGATTCTGAAGATTCACTTTTATTATGATTTTTTTATTATTTTAACCAAAACTTTGTACTCAACTGAAGTTGCCCGATCTAAACCAGAGGCAGGATGTGAGCCACCAGAGACTGCCTGGACGGTTTCAGCCTCCGGACATTGGCATGCAGGCCTCCACCTCTCCGCTTATCCCACGGTCTCCTCATCTTCCCGTTGGTGCTCCACTAAACCGACACCAACTCTGCCCGGTTGCACCTTTTATGTTTCTTTGCGTTTGTCTGCCAGCTGATTCAACACGCACACGCAAACACACACACACGCAGGCACATACGCGCACGCACACGCACACGCACATACACACGCACAAACACACAAATCATACTTTGACCTAAATTGAAATTTCTGTTTAATATTCTTCTTTATTTGTTGTTAATCCTTTAGCATCTATCCATCAACGCAATATATTTTTAAATCTATTTGTTTTTGTATCATTGTATGCTCTCATTCTTTGTCCTATTTATTTATCAAAAAATATTCATATTCATATTTTAGTGCATTTCTGCTGCCATGGGGCCAACTTGCCAAATGACCTATTAGAAAAACATCTTATTTATTGAGTCGTGTATTTTTACCCTTTTTAAATGATGCTTCAAAATATGAGCAACTTTGTGTCTCAACTTCAAGGTCAAGCTTCCTCTCTATATTATTATAATCTGCGACACAGTGACAAAACATCAACGTTAATGTCCAGAATTTGATGTTAGATTGTTACAATCTGACGTCTGTTACCTGAGACGGCTTTAAACTAAATATTAGGAGGAAATGGATGGTTTTTATTTCATATAAGTCTACCTTCTGCTGACTGTGGGATAATTTTATTTTTCTCCCCCTTAGAACCACTGCAAATAGAAAACAGGTGGGACTGATTAATACAAAACATTCCACCACAATCCTTTTTCCTAAACATAGAATATCCGATAACCTTAGGTTTTTAATACAGAGGTAAACTTAAAATGACCTATTATCAATTTATTAATTCATATGACTGCCCAGCCCTAATTATTACTATCTCATATCAGATACCCAACAGATAAATGACTCTAAAATGTAGAATCCAAATTTAACGGGTCTTTAATGTTGAATAAATGTCACATTTTCATTGACACTGAATTAGCACTGATTTACACGTTATCTACAAGGGATCCAAAGAAAATTTTCATTTCCTTCTGGCATAAAAAAATTACTCCTTTATAAAAACAATAAAAATCTCCCACTTAACAAAACATTGAAATGTGCATGTTTTAATCACATACACGTAGAGAATAAATATATATAAAGTGAAATTTAACATCGCAGCATGTGCTAAAATAAAAAAAATGACAAGGACAAACGGAGAGGATGCAAAAGTTTATTTGGGAAAAGTTTCACTATTGTGTGAGCTTGTGCTACATGCTACGAGCTAACGACAGAACAGAGAGAAAAAAAAACACAATTCCAAGACTTATGTGCCTGATGATGTCATTAGGGAGGCGTGTGAGGACGTCTTCATTAGCATATTCCCTGGTGTGCCATTCCAACATCAGTCCCAACGATCCTGAACAGAAACAATCAATAATCAATAAGTGATGCACTGTAAAAAATACATTTCAATGATGTGAGAGAATCCTATTGTCAGGGAGTGTTTTCTTTTGTCCTCTCTTTCCTGCGATTTCTCAGTTTTCACATCCTGGTTTTACATGTTTCCACGTCCATCTATTTCTGTGTGTTTACTGGTCTCAGCTTCCTGTTTCCTTTCATCTCTTTTTCTCTGCTTGCTTATTACAACTGTATTTTTACATCTTGAAATAAGTACAAAACTGCAGGGTTAAATCTTCAAGGTTATGTCCATTCATTTTTTAAAATGCTTATTTTAAGTTAGATTAAAAACAAATGAAATTCATGAAAATGTTTTTTTTCAAACTTAGATCATGTCATTAGAGGTTCAGACTATCAGACTTGGAAAATACATTATTGGGTTAAACGGTAATTGACTCACTTATTGTAAAAACACAGGTGACATTTATTCTTGTACGTTTTTCCATCACTGCCGCACACTGGTTTCAATTTCATACAAGGCTTCCCACCGTACTTCATCAAACAAGATCGAACCTGCCAAAATAAACACCAGTCCCAAGACTCAGTATTAGGGGTTAGGAGCTCAGATTAGGGTCAGGTTCAGGATTAGTCAGTCTGGATTTAGATTAGCGTTGGAGGTCAGGTTAGGGTTGGTGATAAATCAGTAGGATTTCTGGTGTTTGTTCCTTACCGTGTGGATGCCCAGCCCCCGCCTGTAACCGAAACCTAAAAAATAATTTCATCCGGTTTATTATCCAGTGAAAATATTCAGTCATAATAAGGAATGTATCGTTAACGCTAAACATTCTTCATCAGACTTTGCTTCTGTCATGGACATAGGCAATATATTGCAACGTTTCAGTTCCTCTTAAAGAATCATTTATATTTGAAAAACAAGATATTGTCAAAGGCCAAACATATCTTTCAAACCTGAAACTCTAAAGCTCCACCTGTCCTGGTCCAGACTCACCTGCACAGAGGAAAAGAGCCGCACACATGATCAGCAGAGTCCGGGCCACCATCCTGGATGAAGGTCTTGAATTTTCTTTGGTCTGAAGGATGTGAAGGACGAGTCCGTGCGCACGACCTCTGGTTACGGTGTATTGTGGCGTTGGCGGGCTTTTATAATGAAAAGGGTGGGCTCTTAAAATCACGTGAGTGTGATGTTAATGAACACGACCATGGATAGTTCACAATTATACAGTAAAATACCAAAGAATTTCAATATATATTCAGCAAAATAAAATGTGTCCACAAGTATTTATCAGCTCAGGTATTTATTTAAAACTTTTATGTGTTTATACAAAAAAAAACTTCTGAAGTTTTGAAATCATGCCTATATAAACAAGTTCTTGCTCGTCTGGTTTTTAGGACTAATGTCCTGATCTGACTCCCACATTTCTATTTATCTTTTCATTTTTGAAAGTGTAAAGGACAAAACATTTTCAAGACAGAAAAAGGCTACAAATATTTGTTTCAATGTCTCTCAGTTGGCTAATATGAGGGTTAGGATGCCTCACTCTCTCTGCAGGTGAATAAACTTTTATTTGTGATATTCAACATCCTGTTTGAGATGTCTTGAAAAAACTGACTCACTAATAATAATAATAATATGCAAAAACAAAAATGAAAATTTTCTTAAAATGTTATATTTTTACTAGTAATACAATGTCAGGTAACCTAATGGCTTTATAAAAATGTAAACTTAAAATGACCTATTATCTATGTATTAATTAATATGACTGCCCAGCCCTAATTATTACTATTTCATATCAGATACCCGAAAGATACATGCCTCTAAAATGTAGAATCCAAGTTGGAAGTTTTTGTCTTTAATGTTGAATAAACGTCACATTTTCATTGACACTGAATAACCACTGATTTACACGTCATCTAAAATGGATCGAAATAAAATGTTAATTTGCTTCTGAGATAAAATAAACGCAAACATTTCCATTATATAAACAATAAAAATCCTCAACTTAGTAAACAAAATGTTTAAAAGTGTATGTTTTAATCACATACACATAGAGACCATACATATAAAGTGAAAATTAAGATCGCAGCATGTGCTACAATTTGAAAAATGACAAGGAAGAACAAACGGAGAGGATGCAAAGGTTTATTTGGGAAAAGTTTCACTTTTGTGTGTGATTGTGCTACATGCTACGAGCTAACGACAGTAAGGGAAAATAAAAACACACGTCCAAGACTAATGTGCTGATGATGTCATTAGGAAAGTGTTGGGTCCTGAACAAAAACAAACAATAATCAATAAGTGATGCACAAAAATATATTTCAATTATATGACATTATCATATTGTCAGGATGTTGATTTTCCTTCCACTCTTCCTTGTGATTTCTCTGTTTTCAGATCATAGTTTTACATGTTTCCACTTCCATCTATTTTTGTGTGTTTACTGGTCCCAGCTACTTTTTCCCTTTTTTACATTTTTTTTCTACAAATTAAAAGCTGATTTGGCAATGTATGTATTTTTTGTAATTGGTTATTTTGAAGTCAGTCCAAAACAAATCAAACAGATAAAAGGTTAATGCTCACTCATTGTCAATACACAGCATGCATTCATTCTTGTAGGTTTTGCCATCACTGCCGCACACTGGTTTAAAAGTCCAATAACATGATAGCTTCTAGTACCTCATCCCACAGGAGGAAACCTGCAAAAATAAAACAAGCACTAAGACTCAGGATATCGTATTGCAGTTGTTGTGGTTTCCCCCAAAAGGTCAGATATTTAAATCAGAATTGATTCGAACATTATTTTATATTTTTATTTTCATGTACGAAAAGGTGATCAAATAGAAGAAATTAAGCAGTAGGATATCTTACCCCTCTTCTTCCTCCTCCATATGTTCTCCAGTTTCCAAACCCACCAGCATCTTGGAAGTCCATTTATTAGGTTTATTTTATAAATGTAGTCTTTATCAGGAATGTATACCTTAGTCTTCTTAAGGAGACTTTGCACCTGGCCATATATATATAAATAAGTAACAGTAAACCTTGTATCTGTTTGAAAAAAGCCATAATGATGAGCCAACTCTCTCTCAAATTCATAATATAGAACTTCTGTACTGGACATAGTCAAATGATTACAATGTTTCAGTTTCTCTTGAAGAATCAGCAAATAACAAGTGAAAAACAAGAAACTGTGAAACAGCTGTGAAAGTCGAGGTGTGTTGTTGTTCTACTCTTGTTGAAATTAATAAAATATGTTAATGTTTGTTGATACAATATAAGATTGTCAAAGGAGGATTCCCCCACGGGATATCGTCTTATAGTTTTTGTGGTTATACCCAAAAGGTCAGTTTAGATATTAGATATTTAAATCAGAGTTTTATTGGGAAACATTTTACTAAAACAGTAGAAATGAAGTAGTAGGATATCTGATGTTTGTTTCTTACCCCTATGATTCTCCCCCCGGAACCGAAATCTAGAAAATCATTTCATAAGTTTTAATATCCAGTGTATATATTCAGTAATAGTCAGGAATGTATTCCTAAATCTAAATTAGTTTTAATTAAACTTTGCAACTGATCATATCAAAACACTACCTGACACTTTTGTCCGTTCGGGATCTCCAGAATGTTGAGCTTCTGTAATGAACAAAGAGACATTTTCAAAGGCCAAACATATCTTTTACTACAATTTGTTTTAATTATTATTACATCACTGACATGAGTTTACTATGAACAGGATTTCCTCCCATGCAATTGATTTTGCAGGCAATGCCAATAAAAAAACAAAAAAAACATCACCACATTCATTTTACAAAATGAAAAGCCTGCTACGTCTCTGAATATGTTTGTTAGTCTGCAATTTTTTTGTCAACTTCCACCTTCGCCCTTGTCACTTCTATAAATTCCTATCAAACCCGAAACCCTAAAGCTCCACCTGTCCTGGTCCAGACTCACCTGCGCAGAGGAAAATAGCCGCACACATGATCAGCAGAGTCCGGGCCACCATCCTGGATGAAGGTTTTGAATTTTCTTGGCTCTGAAGGGTGTGAAGGACGAGCTCTGGTTGTGGTGTATCGTGACTTGGGCGAGCCTTTTATAATGTCCAGGGCGTTGTCTGAAACCATGTAAGTGAGATGCTAATAATGCTAATAATAATATTTTATAAAGCTTTACTTTTGCCTAAGGATAAATGACTATTATCAAATATATTTTCTAATTTGATGAACATGACCATGACTAGTTCACCATTTCACAGTATAAGACCACGGCATTTCAATATAGACTCAGGGAAATAAGATACATCCACAATCTCAGATAACTTTCGGGCTTGAAGGCCTTAGGTAGAACTAACTGAGAAAATGTATATATGTACCATTGTGTGATTGTGCTACATGCTACAAGCTAACAACAGACAAGAGAAAAAACGAATCCTAGACCAATGTGCTTGATGATGTCATCAGGAAGGAGTGTGAGGACGTCTTCGTCTGCATTGTCCCTCGTGTCCGATTCCAACTTTGACACACTCACAATAATTGAGAAGTGATGCACTGTAAAAGAAGTATTTCAACGATGTGAGATAAGCAGATTGTCAGGGAGTATTTTTTCCGAATCTTCCATTCATCAATTTTTTGAAAATACTTGTTCAAAAACAAGATCAAAAACAATCCAACCCATGCACCTAATACTTTTAAAACTTAGATAATGTCATTACAGGTATAGGTTGTCAGACTTTGAAAAGACATTATTGGGTTAAAAAGTCATTGACTCACTTATTGATAAAAATGAGCTGCATTCATTATTTTAGGTTATGCCATCACTGCCTTCCCGTACCTCATCCAACAAGAGGGAAGCTGCAAAAATAAATACCAGAACCAAGACTCAGTATCAGGTTGAGAGCTTATTAGGAGTCGACTCTGTAGTTTAGTATCAACCGACGACATTACAAGTTTCTTGATCAGACAGGAAGTGGTTAAGTGCAACCTGCACCGAGATCAAACCGCTGTGAAAGTCGAGTCGTGGGAACTCGTGTGGAAAAGAATAAAAATTGTTAATGTTTGTAGAAACAATATTTACTTAGGATACAGGATATTGTCTAGTTTTTATGGTTTTTCCCCAAAGCTAAGTTTGGAATTTTATATCATACTTGAATAAGATACATTAAATACTTTTATTATTATTTTAAGGTTGTTAAATATGTTCAAAAAGTAAAAATGAAGCAGTAGGATATCTGAGGTTTGTTTCTTACCCCGATGATGCCCCCCACCCCCTCCGTGACCGCCACCGGGAAAATAATTTCATAAGGTTAAATATCCAGTGTATTTATTCAGTTCTAGCGAGGATTTTTATTCCTAAATGTAAACATTTCATTCAACTTTGCACCTGATCAGATAAAGACATTTCTTGTCTACACCTGTATCTCTTCAGGACCTGGAGAATGGTGAACTTCTGTAATGAACAAAGTACAATTGTCACAATATGTCAGCTTGTCATGAAAAATAATCAAAGACTGAACACGAGACAGGCCAGACATGTCTTTTACTACAATTTTATTCCTTAATACATCACTGACATGAGTTTACTATGACAAGGATTTCCTTCCGTGCAATTGATGTTGTAGGCCAGGCTGATAAAGAAATGCTCGTCTCTGAACATGTGAATGACGAGTCCGTGCGCTCGACCTCTGGTCGCGGTGTATCGTGTCGGTGTTGGAGGGCTTTTATAATGTTCAACATCCTGTTTGTGATTGTCTGGTAAAAAACGAACTCAATAAAATGCCATATGGCAGCATTATCATATATATATTCCTATTTGATGAACATAACCGTGAATAGTCAACAATTATACAGTACAACACCACTGAATTTCAATTTAGCGAAATAAAATATGTCCACAACGTTGGAGGGCTTTTATAATGTAGAGGGCGTTCAACATCCTGTTTGTGATTGTCTGGTAAAAAACGAACTCAATAAAATGCCATATGGCAGCATTATCATATATATATTCCTATTTGATGAACATAACCGTGAATAGTCAACAATTATACAGTACAACACCACTGAATTTCAATTTAGCGAAATAAAATATGTCCACAACCCTTTTTCCCTAAACTTAAATTATCAGATAACCTTAAGATTTCATACACATTTAAACTTCAAATGAGCTCATTTATATGTATTAATGAATATGACTGCCCAGCCCTAATTATTACTAATTCATATTATATACGTGACAGATAAATGACTCTAAAATGTGGAATCCAAGTTTGAAGGATCTGTCATAATGAAAACACGTCACATTTTCATTGACACTGAATTACCACGGATTTACACATTTTTCTTTTGGACAATGTATGCAAAGAAAATGTTCAATTCCTTCCCGGAAAAAGAAAATAACTCATCATTTCCCTTGATTTTAACGATGAAAATCCTCCACTTAATAAACAAAATGTTTAAAGTTACTTGAATCACATACACGTAGAAACCAAATACATAAAGTGAAATTTAACATCGCAGAATGTGCTAGAATTTGAAGAATGACAAGGAAGAACGAACGGAGAGGATGCAAGGGTTTATTTGGGAAAAGTTTCACTAGTGTGTGAGATTGTGCTACATGCTACGAGCTAACGACAGAACAGAGAGAAAAAAACACAAGTCCAAGACTATTGTGCCCATGATGTCATTAGGAAGGAGTGTGAGGACGTCTTCATTAGCATTTTCCCTTGTGTGCGATACCAGCATCAGTCCCACGGGCACTGAACAGAAACAATCAATAATCAATAAGTGATGCACTGTAAACAATGTATTTCAATTATATGAGATAATCATATTGTCAGGGAGTTTTTTTCCAATCTTTCCTGTGATTTCTCTGTTTTCACATCCTAGTTTTACATGTTTCCACGTCCATCCATTTCTGTGTGTTTACTGGTCCCAGCTTCCTGTTTCCTTTCTGCTTGTTTATTACAATTGTATTTTTACATCTTGAAATAAGTACAAAACTACAGGGCTACATTTTCAAAGCTATGTCCCTTCATTTTTTGAAAATACTTCTTTTGAAAAACCAATCAAACTCGTGCAAACAATGTTTTTCAAACTTAGATCATGTCATCAGAGGTTTAAATAATCAGACTTTGAAAAGACATTCTTGGATTAAAAGGTCATTGACTCACTCATTGTAGAAACACAGAAGGCATTCATTCTTGTAGGTTTTGCCATCACTGCCACACACTGGTTCAAAAGTCGTACAAGACGGAAAGCCGTACTTCGCCACACAAGCGCTAATCTGCAAAAATAAATACCAGAACCAAGACTCAGTATTAGGGGTTGGGAGCTCAGATTAGGACAATCGCAGGTTTCCTGTTCAGACAGGAAGTGGTTAAGTATAACCTGCACCCAGATCAAACAGCTGTGAAAGTCGAGTCGTGTGAACTCGATTGAAAATGCATAAAATATGCTAATGTTTGATGACACAATATTAGATTGTCCAAGGAGGATTCCTCCACAGGATATTGTCATATAGTTTTTATGGTTTTCCCCCCAAATGTCAGTTTAAAATTTGCATTCATACAATAAGACACATTTTTTTTTATATTATTTTGGAGGTACATGTTCCAAAAATCAAAACGAAGTGGTAGGACATCGGATGTTGGTTTCTTACCCCTTCCGGAACCCCAGCGTGATTACCACCTAGAAAATAATTTCATCCGGTTTATTATCCAGTGAAAATATTAATAAGGAATGTATCTTTAACGCTAAACATTCTTCATCAGACTTTGCATCTGATTGTATCTATACATAAGATTACCTAGTGCTCGTCCCAGTCTGTAATTGATTCTATTCCCAGCTTTTGTCATGGACAAAGTCAAAAATGACAACGTATCAGTTTCTCTTGAAGAATCTTTACCAAGTGAAAAACAAGATATTCGCTAAGGCATAACTTGACAAAAAAAATATGGAATACATTATACCATCACTGAGGTAAGTTTACTATAACCAGGATTCCCTTTCATCCAATTGATGTTGCAGGCAATGCCAAAAAAAAAAAAAATACCATCACCACATAAATTTTACAAAACGTCTACGTCTACGTTTACAATACGTCTCTGAATATGTTGGTCTGCAATTTTTTTGTCAACTTCCACCTTCGCCCTTGTCACTTCTATACATTCCTATCAAACCCGAAACCCTAAAGCTCCACCTGTCCTGGTCCAGACTCACCTGCACAGAGGAAAAGAGCCGCACACATGATCAGCACAGTCCTGCCCACCATCCTGGATGAAGGTCTTGAATTTTCTTGGGTCTGAAGGGTGTGAAGGACGATCTCTGGGTGTTGTGTATCGTGGCGTGGGTGACGGGCTTTTATAATGTCCAGGGCGTTGTCTGAAACCATGTGAGATGTTAATATTGGGATCCACATCCTGTTTGAGATGTCTGGGAAAAAAATATTGAAAATGTTTTTTCAAAGGTTAAATGACGGCACTATTTTCCAATTTGATGAACATGACCATGAATAGTTAGAAATTATACAGTGAATTTCAATATAGAGTCCGTGAAATAAGATATGTCCACAACCCTTTTTACTAAACATACAATATCATTTAAATTTAGGTATATATTTTAAACTAATGTATTTGTACAAAAGAAAAACCTTGGGGGGGGTTTGATATCATGCCCATATAAACAACTTCTTGCTCGTCTGGATTTTAGGACTAACGTCCTGATATGACTGACACGTTTCTATTTCTTTTTAAATTTTGTAAGTTTAAAAGACGATAAAAAACATCTACAAGCAGAAAACAAATCATTTTTTCTCACATGACAACATTATATTTGCCTGACTCGTCTTGGACTAGTGAAAGCTGCATTTTGACTTGCAGACATTTTATTATTAAATATACAGATATTTGATACTGGACCAAAAACCATATACCTTCATTGTCAAGATTGAATTTTATTTTTGAACAAATACCACAATTATTTGCCTGCTGGTAACCAACACTTTGTACTCAACTGAAGTTGCCTGATCTAAACCAGAGGCAGGATGTGAGCCACTAGAGACTGCCTGGACGGTTTCAGCCTCCGGACATTGGCATGCAGGCCTCCACCTCTCCTCTTTTCCCACGGTCTCCTCATCTTCTAGTTGGTGCTCCACTAAACTGACACCAACTCTGCCCGGTTGCACTTTTTTTATGTTTCTTTGCGTTTCACTCAAGTCTGCCAGCTGATTCAACATGCACACGCACACGCACTCACTTACTTAAATACCGGCCAGGACGTTTTCACCAACCTCCTCTAACTATCCTTTTTCTCGTCTCCTTCCCAACTTCTGATTTCGCTGCTTTTATCCAATTTTGCTATTTATACTTTTTAATATTCACACAAGCGATGTGAAAGGAGCAAAACATGAGACCAAGCTCGAGTTCATCGACAGCAAAGACACAGGAGTGCAAAAGGTCACAGACGGAATTTCTTTGGCTGCAGAATAATGGCATTTGATTCAAGGAAATTCTTTTTCCGCCTTTCCCAGGATTAATAAAAAAAGACTCGCGAGCTGCGAAAACCTTAACAAAGAAAATGAAAATCAATCAACTAATGAATATATCACAAAAAGACATGTTATGTTATTAAATATGAATGTAGGTATTAAATAAATCACACATTGACCCACATTGAAATTTCTGTCTCACTTTCCTCTTTATTCATCTTAATCCTTCAGCCTTTATCATTCTAATATATTTTTAAATTCAATATAATTAAAAAAAATGTATTTGTACTTTTGTATCATTTTATGCTCACATTACCCCTCCAATTCATTTATCCAGAAATATTCATATTCATACTTAAGTGCATTTCTGCTGCCATGGGGCCAACTTGCCAAATGACCTATTAGAAACACATCTTATTTATTGTGTCGTGTATTTTTACCCTTTTTAAATGATGCTTCAAAATATGAGCAACTTTGTGTCTCAACTTCAAGGTCAAGCTTCCTCCATGAATAGTTAGCAATTATACAGTAAAACACCAAATAATGTCAATAAAGAGTCAGCGAAATAAAATATGTCCACGACCCCATGACTAAACAAACAATATTGGATAACCTGAAGGTTTTATGCACATTTAAACTTAAAATGACCTAATATCTATTTATTAATGAATATGACTGCCCAACCCTAATTATTACTAATTCATATTAGATACGTGACAGATAAATTACTCTAAAATGTGGAATCCAAGTTTGAAGGATCTGTCATAATGAAAACAAGTCACATTTTCATTGACACTGAATTACCACGGATTTGCACATTTTTCTTTTGGACAATGGATCCAAAGAAAATGTTCATTTCCTTCCCGGATAAAGAATATAACTCATAATTTTCCTTGATTTTAACAATGAAAATCCACTTAATAGTATGTTTTAATCACATGCAGGTAGAGACCAAATATATAAAGTGAAATTTATAACACAGCATGTGCTACAATTTGAAGAATGACAAGGAAGAACAGACCGAAAGAATGCAAAAGTTTATTTGGGAAAAGGTTCACTATTGTGTGTGATTGTGCTACATGCTACGAGCTAACGGCAGAACAGAGAGAAAAAAAAACAAGTCCAAGACTTATGTGCCTGATGATGTCATTATGGAGGAGTGTGAGGACGTCTTCATTAGCATAATCCCTCGTGTGCGATTTCAACATCAGTCCCACGGACACTGAAAAAAAACAATCAATTATCAATAAGTGATGCACTGTAAAAAATATATATATATTTCCATGTGTGTTTACTGGTACTAGCTTCCTGTTTCCTTATATCACTTCCTCTCTGCTTGTTTTTCAAAATGTTATTTTTACATCTTGAAATAAGAAAAAAGCTACAGAGCTAACTTTTCATCAGTCATTTAATAGGTTATGTTCATTCACTTTCTGTTCATATTTATTTTTAAGTTGGATCAAAATCAAATAAAACTCATGCTATTTTTTTTTACTTACATGATGTCATTAGAGGTTCAGACTATCAGACTTGGAAAATACAATCATACAATAACAGATCACCTCAGGTATTTATTTAAAACTTTTCTGTGTCTATACAAAAAAAAACTTCTGAAGTTTTGAAATCATGCCCATATAAACAATTTCTTGCTCGTCTGGTTTTTACGACTAATGTCCTGATATGACTCTTACATTTGTATTTCTTTTTGAAAGTGCAAACTACGAATTTAACAAGCCAGAAACAAGGCCACAATTCATTTATTCTCAATTATGCAATTTTGCTTTAATTTTAATTATTTGTGGTATTCTGGAGTGTTATGTATTCGCAGTAAAGTTATTGTGTTAATAGAGTTGTTCCTTACATAAAAAAATAAAGAAATCTGTGGGATAATCAATAGTGGAAATAACACAAGATATTTGATACTGGACCAAAAAACATTTGCCTTGATACCTAAGATTGAATTTCATCATAGAAAGTCCGGACGTTTTCAGTCATTGGCATGCAGGCCCCGATTCTTCCTGCCATTTTCACGATCCTTTGCGGGCCCTTCTGGTCCGAAGCCTCGCAGTTGCCATAGCAGGCAGTTAGGCAGTTGGTCAGAACGGTCTCTGTGGTGACGCAGGAAGTGGAGAGGCTGGTGGGCTTTCTTCTTGAGTTGACCACGTGAAGGGAGAGGTTGACTCCCAGGAACTTCGTGTTGCTCACTCTCTCCACGGCAGCGCCGTCGATGGTCAGCCCGGGCCTTCCTGAAGTCCACTATGATTAAATTTGGTTTTTCCTCAGCCCCTCCCCTCCTGTGCCGCTGGAGCTGCCGCGGCTGGAGCTTATTTCACCAATCAACCTCAACATTTTAAAACCTCGACCCAGCTCTTTACTCATCGCCAGTCCGTCCGTCCACCACCAGTGGTATCAAGGTCAGGCAAACACTATCTGAAACGTTCCAGTTTGAGTCCCGTGCATGGTTAGTTCCTGTCTCCTGCGATCCGGTGCGTTCCTGTGATCCTGTCTGTGGCTCCCCTGAGTCCCTGGTTTCCTCCTCCGTGTCTCATTCTGGATTTCCTACTCTCCGGTGCCTCCTCGGTGCCTCTGGATCCTCGTCACTGCTTCTTCCAGTGTTTCACCCTGCTGGCCTGCCTGCTTGCTTCCCCCCTCATCTGAAGACACCTTTCAATAAACTTGCCATCCCAGCAGCCGTTGTCTGAGTCTATATTGGAGTCCAGTTCTTGTTTAAAACTCGAACCTTAATGGGAAGAGGTTGTCTTTGCACCACATACCAGTTGGTCTGCCTCTGGTCTACTCTGTAAGCAGTCTCATCGCTTCTGGTTTTTATGGCGTTTCACCCAAAGGTCAGTTTAGACATTCAAATCAGAATTGATGAGAACGTTGTATTATTTTTATTTAATCATTTTAATGTACTCATACGTTAGCAATTTACGACGTAGGATATCTTACCGATCTTTGAAATCTTCCCCAATGTCCCAACTCACTGGCACCTAGAAAATAATTTTATTAAGTTTATTTTATGGATATAGTTTTTATGAGGAATGTACACCTAACTGTGTGCATACAACAAATTTGTACCTGACTATATATATATATATATATACTTACACACACAACATAACATAACACTTGCATCTGTTGGGAAAAATCCATAATAATGAGCAAACAATATCTATTTTGGTCAAATCCGCAATTTAAAGCATCTGGACTGGACATATTAATTAACAAGTGAAAAACAATATATAGTCAAAGGTCAAACATATCTTTGAAACCTGAAACCCTAAAGCTCCACCTGTCCTGGTCCAGACTCACCTGCACAGAGGAAAAGAGTCGCACACATGATCAGCAGAGTCCGGGCCACCATCCTGGATGAAGGTTGTGAATTTTCTTGAGTCTGAAGGGTGTGAAGGACGAGTCCGTGTGCACGATCTCTGGTTGTGGTGTATCGTGGCGCAGGTGGCAGGCTTTTATAATGTCAAGGGCGTTGTCTGAAACCATGTGAGTGTGGCGTTAATACACATCCTGTTTGAGATGTCTGGAAAAAAATGTATCCCTACAATGGAAAAAAAAATATAATTTTTTTTTTTCCAAAGGGTAAATGACAGCATTAGGAAATATATGTTTTCTAATTTGATGAACATGACCATGAATAGTTCACAATTATACAGTAAAATACCAAAGAATTTCAATATAAAGTCAGCAAAATAAAATGTGTCCACAAGTATTTTGCCTAAACAAACAATATCAGATCACTTCAGGTGTTTATTTAAAACTGTACTGTGTTTATCCCAAAAAAATAAAAAACTTCAGAATTTTTGAAATCATGCCCATGTAAACAATTCTTGCTAATCTGGTTTTTAGGACTAATGTCCTGATATGACTTCCACATTTCGATATATTTTTCAATGTTTTCAAAACATTTTTAAAGACACTTTCAAACAATTATAAGCAGAAAACAAAGCGACAAATCACATTAAAAAAAAAGTTACGCTTGCCTGATTTGTCCTGGACTACTGGAAGCTGCATATTGACTTGCAAACATGTTAATATTATATATAATTATTATTGCAAGGTTTAGGGATGATAAACAACTGGTTTGTAGTATTCTGGAGTGTTAGGGATTTCACAGTAAAGTTATTGTTTTAATAGTTGTTCCTTACATAAAGAATTTAAAAAATCTGTGGGATAATCAATATTGGAAATAAGAAATTGGATACTGGACTAAAAACATTTATCTGGATTCTCAAGATTGAATTAAATGTTTTATGTTTTCTACCAAAACTTTGAACTAAAGTAAAGTTGCCTGGCCTAGTGGTGAGGGAGGCAGGCATTGGACCAGAAGGTTGCCGGTTTGAGGCCCCATCTGTTCCCCAGATGCTCTCAGCTGTCCACTGCTCTGTGGCCTTGCATGCTTAAGTGCAAAAGGTCACAAACTGATTTTTTTTGCGAGGAGAAAGATGGCGTTTCATTCAGAAAATTCCGCTTTTTTCGCCCATTCCCAGCATTAATAAAGAAAGACTCTGGATATGCCAAAACCTAAACAAATAAAATAAAACTCAGACATGCTATGTAGGTATTAAATAAATAATTCATTGACCCAAATTGAAAATTCTTTTTAACTTTCCTCTTTATTCATGTTAATTCTTTGGCTATTTCAATATAGATTCAGCGAAATAAAATGTGTCCACAATCCTTTTGACTAAACATACAATATCAGATCACCTCAGGTGTTTATTTAAAACTGAAATGTGTTTATAAAAAAAAAAAAACTTCTGAACTTTGTAATCATGCCCATAGAAACAACGTCATGTTAATCAGTTTTTTACGAATAATGTCCTGATATGACTCACATATTTCAATTGTTTATGTTTGTTTTGTAAGTGTAAAACATTTACAAGCAGGAAACAAAGAAACAAATATTTTTTCTGACTTAATGAGTTCAACGTCTCACATAAAAAAAAACTATACTTGCCTGATTCGTCTTGGACTAGTGAATGCTACATATTGACTTGTAGACATTTTATTATTATATATCATTTTTATTGTAAGGTTTAGGGATGATAAACAACAAAAAAAAACTCTCAATTATACTCGTATGAGGGGTAGGATGCCTCACTCTCTTTGCACGTTATTTACATTTAATATATTTTTTAAATGTTGTATGTGACAGATAAATGACTCTAAAATGTAGAATCCAAATGTAAAGGGTCTTTAATGTTGAATAAACATCACATTTTCATTGACACTGAATTAGCACTGATTTACACGTTATCTACAAGGGATCCAAAGAAAATGTTCATTTCCTTCTGGCATAAAACTCGTACATATAAACAATAAAAATCCTCCGCTTAATAAACACAATGTTTAAAAGTGTATGTTTTAATCACATACATGTAGAGACCAAATATATATAAAGTGAAATTTAACATCGCAGGATGTGCTAAAATTTGAAGAATGACAAAGAAAGACAAACGGAGAGGATGCAAAGGTTTATTTGGGAAAAGTTTCACTATTGTGTAAAATTGTGCTACATGCTACGAGCTAACGACAGAACAGAGAGAAAAAAAAACAAGTCCAAGACTTATGTGCCGATGATGTCATTAGGGAGGAGTGTTGGGACGTCTTCATTAGCATATTCCCTGGTGTGCGATTTCAACATCAGTACCACGGATTCTGAACAAAACAATCAATAATCAATAAGTGATGCACTGTAAAAAATACATTTCAATGATGTGAGAGAATCCTATCGTCAGGAAGTGTTTTCTTTTGTCCTCTCTTTCCTACGATTTCTCTGTTTTCACATCCTGGTTTTACATGTTTCCACGTCCATCTATTTCTGTGTGTTTACTGGTCCCAGCTTCCTGTTTCCGTTCATCTCTTTTTCTCTGCTTGCTTATATTTTTTATTATTATATATAGAAATAAGTGCAAAACAACAGGGCTACAAATTAAAAGTTAACTTGAAAAGTTATGTCCATTGATTTTGTGCATCTGTTATTTTGAAGTAAGCCTCAAACAGATCTAAAATATTTTTTTTTTAACCTTCGATCATGTCATTAGAGGTTTAGATGATCAGACTTTGAAAACACATTATTGGATTAAAAGGTAATTGACTCACTCATTGAAATAACACAGAGTGCATTCATTCTTGTAGTTTTTGCCATCATTGCCACACACGGCTTTAATTTTCAAACAAGGCTGCCCGCCGTACTTCAGCAAACAAGTGAGAACCTGCAAATATAAATACCAAATATAAATGGTCAGATTAGGGTCAGGTTCAGGATTAGTCAGTCTGGGTTTAGATTAGCGTCAGAGGTCAGGTTAGGGTTGGTGATAAATCAGTTCCATCAAACATTGCAAACACTCAGGTTCATCGTCACATATTTGGAGTCATCTCTGTAGTTTAGTGTCAACTGATGACAATCACAAGTTTCCTGTTCAGAAAGGAAGTGGTTAACTTTAAGCACCCAGATCAAACAGCCGTGCCGGTTTGAAATGAATAAAATATGTTCATGTTTGTTGACACAATATTAGATTGTTGAAGGAGGATCCCCCCCACATGATATTGAATCATAACATTCATAAGAAAATATTCTATTCTTGGAATGTAGGAAAACATTTTCAAACTTTACAAATGAAGCCCTTACCCTTAGGTCTCCATCCTCGTTTCCCACCACAATAGGGCCTAAAAAATAATTAATAATTAATTTATTAGGATTATTATCCAGTTGACATATCCAGTCTGTAAGACTAAGTCTACCTACCTCCAATACTTCCTAAGCAAAACTTTGCACCTGAGCATATATAACTATACATATGTAACATTACTTAACACTTGTGTCTGTTCAAACATTTCATAATAATGAGCTCACACTATCTTTTTGTTAAAAAAGACATAGTCAAAATATTACAATGTTTCAGTTTCTCTTGAAGAATCAATAACGAGTGAAAAACAAGATATTGTCAAAGGCCAAAAATATCTTTCAAACCTAAAAGCCTAAAGCTCCACCTGTCCTGGACCAGACTCACCTGCACAAAGGAAAAGAGCCACACACGTGATCAGCAGAGTCCGGCCCACCATCCTGGATGAAGTTCGTGAATTTTCTTTGGTCTGAAGGATCTGAAGGACCAGTCCATGTGCACAATCTCTGGTTGTTGTGTATCGTGACGGTGGCGGGCTTTTATAATGTCCAGGGCGTTGTCTGAAACCATTTGAGTGTGATGTTAATATTGGGATCAACATCCTGTTTGAGATGGCTGGGAAAAAACGGACTGACTCAAATGGAAAAAAGAAATGATTGAAAATATTCTTTATTTTTTATGGTGCGTTCCAAAGACATATTTTTTCCATGACGTCATTATGAAATATATTTTCCAATTTGATGAACAGGACGATTAATAGTTCACAGTTATATAGAACATACCAAAGAATTTCAAAAGAAAGTCAGCAAAATAAAATGTGTCCACAAGTATTTTGCCTAAACAAACAATATCAGATCACCTCAAGTGTTTATTTAAAACTGTAATGTGTTTATACAAAAAAAAAAACAACAAACTTCTGAAGTTTTGAAATCATGCCCATATAAACAAGTTCTTGCTCGTCTGGTTTTTAAGACTAATGTCCTGATCTGACTTCCACATTTCTATTTATCTTTTCATTTTTGAAAGTATAAAAGACAAAACATTTACAAGCCAGAAAAAAGGCCACAAATATTTTTTTCGATGTCTATCAATTGGCTAATATGAGGGTTAGGATGCCTCACTCTCTCTGCAGGTGAAACAACTTGTATTTGTGATGATCAACATCCTGTTTGAGATTTCTTGAAAAAACTGACTCACTAATAATAATAATAATATGGAAAAAAAATGAAAATGTTCTTAAAATGTTATGTTTTGACTAGTAATACAATGTCAGGTAACCTAATGGCTTTATAAACATGTAAACTTAAAATGACCTATTATTTATGTATTAATTCATATGACTGCCCAGCCCTAATTTTTACTAATTCATATCAGATACCCGAAAGATACATGCCTCTAAAATGTAGAAATGAAGAAAGTTTGAAGGTTTTGTCTTTAATAATGAATAAACGTCACATTTTCATTGACACAGAATTAGCAATGATTGACAAGTTATCTGTCATGGATCCAAAGAAAATGTTCATTTGCTTCTGGAAAAAACATTTCCTTAATGTAAACAATAAAATTCCTCCACATTATAAACAAAATGTTTAAAAGTGTATGTTTTAATCACATACGCATAAAGACCAAATATATAAAGTGAAATTTAATATCGCAGCATGTGCTACAAAAATGACAAGGAAGAACAAATTGAGAGAATGCAAAGGTTTATTTGCAAACAGTCTCACTGGTGTGTGAGATTGTGCTACATGCTACGAGCTAACAACAGTAAAAAAAAAAAAAAAAACACAATTCCAAGACTAATGTGCCGATGATGTCATTAGGGAGGCGTGTGAGGACGTCTTCATTAACATTTTCCCTCGCGTGCGATTCCAACATCAGTCCCACGGACACTGAACAGAATGAACCAATAATCAAAAAGTGATGCACTTTAAAAAATATATATATATATTTCCATGTGTGTTTACTGGTACTTGCTTCCTGTTTCCTTGTATCACTTCCTCTCTGCTTGTTTTTCAAAATGTTACTTTTACATCTTGAAATAAGAAAAAGGCTACAGGGCTAACTTTTCATCAGTCATTTAATAGGTTATGTTCATTCACTTTTTGTTAATACCTATTTTTAAGTTGGATCAAAATCAAATAAAACTCATGCTATTTTTTTTTTAAACTTACATCATGTCATTAGAGGTTCAGACTATCAGACTTGGAAAAGACATTATTGGGGTAAAAGGTAATTGACTCACTTATTGTGGATACACACACTGCATTCATTCTTGTAGGTTTTGCCATCGCTGCCGCACACTGGATCAGTAGTCATACAAAACAGCTCCCCGAACCTCATCAAACAAGGGGGAAGCTGCAAAAATAAATACCAGAACCAAGACTCAGTATTAGGGGTTGGGAGCTGAGATTAGGGTCAGGTTCAGGATTAGTCAGTCTGGGTTTGGATTAGCGTTGGTGGTCAGGTTAGGGTTGGTGATAAATCAGTTTCATCAAATGTTGTCACTCGTCACATATTTGGAGTCCACTCGGTAGTTTAGTGCCAACTGACGACAATGACAAATTTCCTGTTCAGAAAGGAAGTGGTTAAGTTTAACCTGCATTGAGAGCAAACAGCTGTGAAAGTCGAGTCATGTGAAAATGCATAAAATGTGTTAATATTTGATTGTCCAAGGAGGATTCTCCCACAGGATAAAGTCTCATAAAATTGATCAGGAAACATCTTATTATTTTTATCTAGTAAAACATTTTCAAACTTTAGAAATGAAGTAGTAGGATATGTTACCCTTCCTTCCCTTTGCACTTGTCCCACCACAATGGGACCTAGAAAATAATTGTATTAGGATTATTATCCAGTTTACATATCCAGTCTGTAAGACTAAGTCTACCTACCTCCATACATCCTAAGCAAAACTTTGCACTTGACCATATATACCTATAAATATGTAACATTACTTAACACTTGTATCTGTTCAAACATTTCATAATAATGAGCTCACACTATCTTTTTGTCAAAAAAGACATGGTCAAAATATTACAATGTTTCAGTTTCTCTTGAAGAATCAATAACGAGTGAAAAACAAGATATTGTCAAAGGCCAAAAATATCTTTCAAACCTAAAAGCCTAAAGCTCCACCTGTCCTGGACCAGACTCACCTGCACAAAGGAAAAGAGCCACACACGTGATCAGCAGAGTCCGGCCCACCATCCTGGATGAAGTTCGTGAATTTTCTTTGGTCTGAAGGATCTGAAGGACCAGTCCATGTGCACAATCTCTGGTTGTTGTGTATCGTGACGGTGGCGGGCTTTTATAATGTCCAGGGCGTTGTCTGAAACCATTTGAGTGTAGTGTTAATATTGGGATCAACATCCTGTTTGAGATGGCTGGGAAAAAACGGACTGACTCAAATGGAAAAAAGAAATGATTGAAAATGTTCTTTATCTTTTACGGTGCGTTCCATTTTATAAAGATATACTTTTTCCAAAAGGTAAATGTCGGCATTATGAAATATATTTTCCAATTTGATGAACATGACCATGAATAGTTCACAGTCATATAGAAAATACCAAAAATTTCAATATACAGTCAGCAAAATAAAATGTGTCCACAATCCTTTTGCCTAAACATACAATATCAGATCACCTCAGGTATTTATTTAAAACTGTAATGTGGTTATACAAAAAAAAACAACAAACTTCTGAAGTTTTGAAATCATGCCCATATAAACAAGTTCTTGCTCGACTGTTTTTTAAGACTAATGTCCTGATCTGACTGACACATTTCTATTTCTATTTTCATTTTTTAAAGTGTAAAAGACAAAACATTTACAAGCCAGAAAAAAGGCCACAAATATTTTTTTCGATGTCTATCAATTGGCTAATATGAGGGTTAGGATGCCTCACTCTCTCTGCAGGTGAAACAACTTGTATTTGTGATGATAAACATCCTGTTTGAGATGTCTTGAAAAAACTGACTGGCTAATAATAATAATAATATGGAAAAAAAATGAAAATTTTCTTAAAATGTTATGTTTTTACTAGTAATACAATGTCAGGTAACCTAATGGCTTTATAAACATGTAAACTTAAAATGACCTATTATTTATGTATTAATTCATATGACTGCCCAGCCCTAATTATTACTAATTCATATCAGATACCCGAAAGATACATGCCTCTAAAATGTAGAAATGAAGAAAGTTTGAAGGTTTTGTCTTTAATAATGAATAAACGTCACATTTTCATTGACACAGAACTAGCACTGATTTACACATTATCTAAAATGGATCGAAGAGGAAAAAAGACCAAAGTCCAAGACTAATGTGCCGATGATGTCATTAGGAAGGAGTGTGAGGACGTCTTCATTTGCATATTCCCTTGTGTGCCATTCCAACATCAGTCCCATGGACACTGAACAGAAATAACCAATAATCAATAAGTGATGCACTGTAAAAAATATATTTCAATGATGTAAGACAATCTTATCGTCAGTGAGTGTTTTCTTCTTCCAATCTTTCCTGTGATTTCTTTTTGATAATAGTCCTTCAGATGTGTCTGCACGTACCTTCCTATGCTAGGGTTAGTCTACCTTTTTGTCTAAGTCTTTGTCTTTTATGTTGAATAAACGTCACATTTTCATTGACACTGACTTACCACTGATTTACACATTATCTAAAATGTTCATTTCCTTCTGAGATAAAATAAACGCAAACATTTCCTTTTTATAAACAATAAAAATCCTCAACTTAGTAAACAAAATGTTTAAAAGTGTATGTTTTAATGACATACACATAGAGACCACATACATATAAAGTGAAAATTAGTATCACAGCATGTGCTACAATTTGAAGAATGACAAGGAAGAACAAACGGAGAGGATGCAAAGGTTTATTTGTGAAAATTGTGTGAGATTGTGCTACATGCTACGAGCTAACAACAGAAAAGAGAAAGAAACACAAGTCATAAACTAATGTGCCGATGATGTCATTAAGAAGGAGTGTGAGGACGTCTTCGTCTGCATTGTCCCACATGTGCGATACCAGCATCAGTCCCACGGGCACTGAACAGAAATAACCAATAATCAATAAGTGATGCACTGTAAAAAATACATTTCAATGATGTGAGACAATCATATTGTCAGGGAGTGTTTTCTCTTGTCCTGTGTTTCCTGTGATTTCTTTTTGATAATAGTCCTTCAGATGTGTCTGCCCGTACCTTCCTATGCTAGAGTTAGTCTACCTTTTTTCATCCCTCTGAAACTTTTTTGAAAGGGAGGTCCCCATAGGTGACGGTTGGCAATGAAGTTGTCGTTTCAAGCAACAGGAAAAATCGACTCACACACTGAGGGAGCACAGGAAGCATTCGTTGCTGTATGTGTTTCCATCAGTGCCGCACACTGGTTCAATTTTCCGGGGACACCTCTCTCCCTTGGTCATCACGCTACAGGCTTCCAGCTGCAACAATAATCCAAGTACTTACAAACCACCACAACACAAACTGTGCAAAATCTCACGTTAGAGAGGTGTATGGATGCGTGGAACTATTATGGGATGTTTTTTAGGTGACACAAACAGACTGACCTGGTCTTTGGACGGACCAATGACTATCCCAGCTAGGCCCACCTGTGCCTGCCAGCGAGAACAGTGTGAAACAACATGCAGGTATGAGGGTTGTCACATGATCTGGCCACACACTGAACTTAGAGCCAGGTTTAGAGTCCGTCAGCTGGGGTTAGGAGCTCAGATTCGGGTCAGGTTCAGGATTATGGACGGACCAATGACTATCCCAGCTAGGCCCACCTGTGTCTGCCAGCGAGAACAGTGTGAAACAACATGCAGGTATGAGGGTTGTCACATGATCTGGCCACACACTGAACTTAGAGCCAGGTTTAGAGTCCGTCAGCTGGGGTTAGGAGCTCAGATTCGGGTCAGGTTCAGGATTAGTCAGTCTGGATTTAGATTAGCATTGGAGGTCAGGTTGGGGTTGGTGATAAATCAGTTTCATCAAATGTTGCAAACACTCAGATTCACTTATTTGGAGAGAATCTGAGAGTGAATCTGACAATCACAAGTTTCCTGTACATTTGGCCAATAAAGCGATTCTGATTCTGAGATCAAACAGCTGTGAACGTCGAGTCCTGCAAACTCGTGTGAAAATGAATAAAATGTGTTTGTTGATACAATATTTGATTGTAAAAAGGATATTGTCTTATTGTTTTCCCCCAAAAGCTCTGTATATTCAATACATACTGAAATAAGACATTTTTAATGATTTTAATTATTTTAAGGGAATAAAACAAGTTCAAAAAACTAAAATTAAGTAGAAGGATTTCTGGTGTTTGTTTCTTACCTCTCCCAAGCCCCAAATGAAAATGCCACCTAGAAAATTATTTTATTAGGATTATTATCCAGTTTATATATTCACTTATAGTGAGGATTGTAATGCTAAATCTAAATATTTTTTAATGAAACTTTGCACAAAATCATATGAAAACATTACTTGACAAGATAAGAGATGATCTTGATCGTACCTCCATGATGTTGAGCTTCTGTAATAAACAAAGTCAAGTGATCACAATGTGTCAGTTTGTCATGACAAATCATTAACAACTAAACACCAGACATTGTCAAAGGCCAAACAAACCTTATACTACAATGTTTTTAATAATTATTACATCACTGACATGAGTTTACTATAACCAGGATTTCCTTCCATCCAATTGCTGTTGTAGGCAATGCCGATAAAACAATGCTATCACCAAATTCATTTTCCAAAATCAAAAGCCTGCTACGTCTCTGAATATGTTGGTCTGCAATTTTTTTGTCAACTTCCACAATTGCCCTTGTGACTTCTATACATTCATATCAAACCTGAAAATGTAAAGCTCCACCTGTCCTGGTCTAGACTCACCTGCACAGAGGAAAAGGGCCGCACACATGATCAGCAGAGTCCGGGCCACCATCCTGGATGAAGGTTGTGAATTTTCTTGAGTCTGAAGGGTGTGAAGGACGAGTCCGTGCGCACGATCTCTGGTTGTTGTGTATCGTGGCGGTGGCAGGCTTTTATAATGTCAAGGGCGTTGTCTGAAACCATTTGAGTGTGATGTTAATATTGGGATCAACATCCTGTTTGAGATGGCTCGGAAAAAAAAGAATGACTCAAATGGAAAAAAGAAATGATTGAAAATGTTCTTTGTAATCTTTTATGGTGCGTTCAATTTTATAAAGACATACTTTTTCCATTATATATCTTTTTTATTATAAGGTTTAGCGATGATGATGAAAAAACAATTCTCAATTATGCTCGTATGAGGGGTAGGATGCCTCACTCTCTCTGCACGTGGTCTTTAAATGAGTGGATATGTGAACATACTCTTTAAAGAAGCCAATATCTGGGCTGGGTGTTTTTTTACTTGTTTGGTTTTTGCTCTCATTTCAATTATTCTTAATATTCTGGAGTGTTAGGGTTTCACAGTAAAGTTATTGTTCAAATATAGTAGGATGTTACTTGTTACTTATTTCAATTGTGGAAATAAGACCAGATCTTTGATAGTGGACCAAAAACCATTTACATTGATTCCCAACATTGAATTTCAATTTGAATTTCAACAAAAAGTTGCCTGCTCTAAACCTGAGGCAGGATGTGAGCCATCATAGAATGTCTGAACCTTTTCAGCCTCTGGACATTAACATGCAGGCCTCCACTTCTAAACCAACACCAACTCTGCTCAGTCGAAAGTTTTATGTTTCACTCAAGTCTGCCAGCCGCTTACTTAAATACCCGCCAGGATATTTTCACCAACCTCCGCTAACGTACTGTACATTTTTACTTGTCTCCATCCCGCCCTTCTATTTTTCACTGCTGTTATCCAATTTTGCTATTTATACTTTTTTATATTCAGACCTTGTGTAAGACACAGGGGTGCAAAAGGTCACAGACATTCTTTCTTTGGCCACAGAAAATTCAGAACTTATCACATAAAAAAACTTATATTGTCTCTGATTTGTCCTGGACTAGTGAAAGCTGCATATTGACTTGTAGACAGTTTATTAATATATATATATATATATATACTTGTCATTATAAGGTTTAGTTGAGAGGGATGATGACAGCAAGTAAAAAGCTCTCAATTGGCGAATATGAGGGTTTGGAAGCCTCACTGCGTTGGGTGTTTTGCTTTTTTTACTTGGTTTTTGCTATCATTTCAATCATTTGACATATTCTGGAGTGTTAAGGATTTCACCTTAAAGTTATGGTTTTAATATAGTTGAATAATCGGCAGCATAATACAGTTCTACTTTACGTAAAAAAAAAATATATCATCTGTGGGATAAGATATTAGATATTGGACAAAAATCTTTTTTCTTTTTGAATTCCAATTAGATTTTTTTTACTAGTACAATTATTTACCCAATTTTAACCAAACTTTGTAGTCAACTGAAGTTGCTTGCTCTCAACATGAGGCAGGATGCCAGCCTTCAGAGAACGTTTTCAGCTTCTGGACATTGGCATGCAGGCCTCCACCTCTAGTCAACTAAATCAACTAATGTATATATCACAAAATGAATAAGCCATGGCATTAAAAATGAATGTAGGTATTATTTGAATCAAACATTGACCCACAATGAAATGTCTGTCTCATTTTTACTCTTTATTCATGTTAATCCTTGAGCATTGATCAACCTAATATATTTTTAAATGTATTTAATTTTGGATCATTTTATGTTCACATATTCTCCGCTATATCATTTTTCAGAAATATTTATATTTTAATGCGTTTCTGCTGCCATGCGGCCAACTTGCTTATGCATTTAGTTATACATCCTATTTATTAAGTCATGTATTAAAAACCCGTTTTAAAATATTCAGCAAAATACGAGCAACTTTGTTGCAATGTGACGTCGGTTACCTGAGACGGCTTTAAACTAAATATTAGGAGGTGGTCAGGCGATCAGATTCTCACATCATTTATGGGGGAAATGGATGGTTTTTAATTCATATAAGTCTACCTTCTGTTGACTGTGGGATAATTTTTTTCTCTCCCCTTTAGAATCCCTTTAAAGAACATATTGTTTATGTTTCTTTAATATTTTAGTGTCTCTCTTCTCCCCTCCGCTTGCTTTACTTTTCTTTTTTTTTTCCTGCTCATTGTTATGCACAAAACAAACTAACTAACTTTGCAATCAACCTGACTCAGTGAACTCAGCATCTTCTTTGTTTGTCAACATTTATGTTTTTTTAATCATACTTTATTTTGTCCTTGTTTTTCTCAGTGTGCTCCTGAGTAATTAACTCATTATTCTGGACAGCAATCAATCATGGTCAATTAACTAGGTCTATAACTGATATTGACATTCAACAGGAAATGCAATGAGAGGCAGACACATACTAATATAACAATATATCAAAATGACTGTGATTTACTATCCATCAACTGCGGACAAAAAAACATTTGAAATGTTTCCAGATTAGGAGCAAAATAAAAAGTCAAGCTCTTCACAGATGAGGTAAGATCGGAGGAACACATCGATTTTCTGCAGGAGAAGGAAAAAAAAAAAAAAGCATCCACTTAATTACAGAAGGAAGCAGTGAGTTCCCAGGAAAACAGCCGCTGACGACAAGTGTAATTCTCAGGCGGGTGAAAAGTGTCACACACACGTGCTGGAGGCCAGATTAAAATCACTGACCTAATCAACCTTCCTCCAGTCACAGAAAGTCACTCCACCTCCATCCTGGATTTTGACAGTTTTCCCAGTGAATAACGGTCATTTTCCTCATTCTTTTTTCTCTACTCTGCAAAGCTCATCACAGGTAACTATTAGTCTGTAAACGTGATCAAATATCAGGGGGAAACTTTCATTTTCCGCCTGCTTCTACATTGTTGCCTGAGGGAGCTTCATTAATAATCCTGCAGAAGGAAAAGCCCATATTTCCCTGATTTCATACAAGTGTGCACTCAGCATCTTTCTTGAATGTGTGTGCTCTCTCTTTTCACGCTTTCTCACTCTTTTTTTTCAAAAATTGACAAAGCATCACAATATACAGGACAACATATAAACATAAAAGTTCAAAGAATATGCAAGACCACATCTAACCTTTAAACCCGAGGTTGAAAATGGAATGTGCCTTCATGCCACTTAGTGGTAAAGATAAATAGTTTGGAAATCCTGTTTGATAAATCTGCACTTTAAATTCAGTTTTGTATCATTAAATTTTTTTCCTCCGACTCAGCAACAAAGCAATGCACAGAGGGTATTGATTTCGAGACCTGGACTGGAAATCTACGGCCACTTAGCCTCATAAGTGGCATCTTATTTCATCCCTCCGCCCACATATCCTGTTCGAGGGGGAGGGGTCAGCGGGAGCCAATCACAGGTGACACTTGTTTTTTGTTTGTCTTTTTTGCTGAAGCTCCAAGCTGTCACAGTTTTATTTCAAATAATAATAGATTGATGCTTGTAACTTCAACTTATTACGACACCAAACTACCTCTATTTTAGTCTTCCAAAAAGAATCCCTTTCACACCGGAATGTGATTTGTGAAATGTGCGCTGAAGGAGTTGCCACCTACACAATGAGTTTTGCGTTGTCCATTTTCTTTTGTTCTAGGTCATGGGGCCGTCAGCAACACAACACACACACACTCCTAAACGCAGACCCCCTGTCTGACACCTCATTGATCTCTTCTCATATTGTTTGATGCGAGGCCAATGGGGTTGAGTTTTCCGATCAATAATTGCCTTTTTTATTTATTTTTTTTCCCTCTCTCGCCTCCTCACATTTAATAAACCTTAAACCTTTCCTCTCCTGGCCCCTCACCGTCCCAAATCACCAACGTATCGACGGATCTGCTCGGGGGCTCCGACGTGTCTGCCTCCGACTGGGGGCCGGGCTCAAACAGGTATATTTAGCATTTAGCCATTAGCTACGCTCATTGATTTGAACTTTGGGAGGAGAGAGAGCCATAAAGGTGGCAACATATTCATTTTGTTTTCCCCTCCTTTGCTCTTCCTCCCCTTCTCCGTCTCTGGACGTATCGTGGAATCGCCCGGAGCTGCACTAAATCCTGCCGCCCCGACCGTAATGAGTGGAAAATGAAATGGAGGCGGAGGCTTGAACATTAAGTGGCTGATCAATACGGCACTTGGATTTTTTTCTTTCTTGCCCACATCTAATATGGCCCCCGCGCTCCTCCATGCTCCATGGCCCACATCATTTCATTACACCGTGATGTGTTACAAGCTACTCGCCTTATTCATCCAGATTAAGAAGAGGCGCCCCCCCAGCCCCCCCCCCCCTTCATTACTCTAAAATATTGTCGTCTTGGAAACGCGACGTTCAATTAAAAAGAAGCTCGGCCAGGCTATTGATCATCACAATTGAATAAGAAGATATAGAGAGTGTGTGCCACAGTTTGTGTGTGATTGGTATGAATTACCATGGCTCTACTACCCTGGTTATTTCTTTCTCATAAGTCCTTTTAGAAACAACCAAGTTCCTAATAAATCCTCAGCGAAACATACACAAATATAATTGGCTGATCTTAACTGTTTATTTTGACTCAAAACGATCTGCAGAACATACCAGAAAATCAGCAAAAAAATCACTTTTTTTATTATACGTCAATAATTCTTTTGCATTAAATATGCTATAGTCTATATTTTAGTATTTGGGCCTTTTAAATTTCTTATATTTTGCTGCATTTCCCGTGTTCCTGATTGAAATACATTTTGTACTATAATGTTGACTACAAAATTCTATTATTGACTATCTAGCGGTACGACTCATAATTGGAGTAACAGAATCCCAGCAGCCCTAAAAACATGTGTGAAGTTTTTTTTTTTTTCGGGGGGAGGATAATGAAGTGTTGCCGCAGTTGGCGGATTTCTGGTGTCGGGTGATTTCTCCATCTGTTGTCGACTAAATATATTTTGCGTCTATATATAGATTTTAATTATCACTTTTAAAGCAGGGATGGGGACCGGGCCCCGGGGTCTATTTCCATACCAGTCGATGTTTGAGTCCTTTTTTTTTTCAAAATTCCTACGTGGAGAAACGTTTATGATCAGACGCTTCACACCTGTCTTTTTATTAAAAAATTCCTTTCCCAACAAACTTTCTTAAATGTGCTTTTTAATTCCTTGCTGTGTGGCTGCTAACCACCAATTCTACATTCTCGTGCCTTCGTATAATACTATATATGGTCTTTTTAGTTGTTTCTTTTAGCTTTCACAAGTTGTACATATATACGTTTCTTTATAAGGTTCTTCTTAGGTCAACTTTTGCAAACGCACACACCCAGTGACACTGATGTCCTTCTTTTCATTCCACTCTCACACAGATAAGAAGCTCCCAAAATAACCATCCCATCAATGAGATGCTTTCACCTTTTATTCTTCTTTATCTCCTCAAACGTCCTCAATCAGACGATGATTACGACTCGGCGAGACACTTTCCAGATTCCAGCCACAAAAGGCTTTTAATGAGGCCGAATTAACGAACGGTAACGGTGGAGGCACGGGCTCCAGTTCCCTTTAATGACGGAGGCCTGGTGGTCTTGTAGGTACGTAGACCTCGGGGACGCGGAGGGACTGGAACCAGGGACTTTATTAAAGTGATGAAGGAGCGTGACAGTGAATCCGATGGGGCTCCACAGCCCCGGCTGGACTTATTGGTTTTCTGCCTCCTGGTCTGGGTCCTCGGGGGCTAAGGGGGGGGGTCGTCTGGGTCGGAGGAGGAGAATAAGTTCTGGATAACATTAGGCATTATGTGGCAATAATACTTAAAGGTGTCTCTTCCGTTCTTTTCATTAACAGAATAACGTTCCAGCTCGGTTAGACGCATTGATTTGAGTTGGAGTTCTTTTTTTTTTTCTTCTCCATCGTCCATGGTAGTCAATCAGTGGAACTCTTTCAGATAATCTCTCTCTCGCTCTCTCCCACTTTCTTTTTGGAGTGTTTGTGTCTTCATGTAAATGAGCTCTCTCTCTGTCTCTCCTCATCCTCCATTGTGAGATGGAGATTGTTCCCTAGCTGTCGTCGTGATGTCTTTGTGTAAAAGTCAGTTGAAAGAGGGAAAAGTGCTGAGTGGAATCTTAGGTGGAGGAGAGGGGAACATCTGTGAGGCTATTTTTCTGCGTTTAGTGGTGCCGGTTGTGTAGCTCCTCTGTTGTGATTTCAATGTGATTTCCTGGATTAGTTTTTAGCAGGATAAATCACGTGGTATATCTCTCTGGTGTTTAATATGCCTGATTGGGATGTTTTCCGTGTGTGTGTTTGTTTGCACCTGCTGCTCATTTGCGAGTCGTGTGTAGGCGGAGGTCCAGGTCGTTAGTGGAGATGTGGAACACCTGAACTTCCTGCGTCACTTCTACCAAAGGCCTTAAATGGCTTTGACTTTTATTTCCTACACACGCTTCGTACGAAACCTGACACTACTAGGGTCATGTGAATCGAGGCCACACAGCATTCAGGAAGCGTACCATACATTGGAAACGTTTTTCCAAAGCACTTTTGAGTTGTTTTTCAGTCTTTCATTGCCAAAGTCAGACGGTGTCAATCAATAAAGGTGAGGCATAAAATAAATAAGCAAAAGGAGTGTCGTGTGTGTGTCTCAATCTTTCTGCTTCAATCGACGTGTTTTTCGGGAGGATTTTAAAAAACAGGTATTATCGTGTGATGACAATGGTAGAATTACAACACAGTGACTCGACAATGATGGGAGTGATAACATATCAAAATAAATATTATATAAATCAATTAATATTTACAAATATAACATTCACAAACGTCTCTGTGGTCCTTCACCAAAAATATCAGATTGAATTGAATTTGAAAAAAAATCTTTTTAATGAAACAAAACAAACGTATGTATGTCAATCTATGAAAGCTCCCGATTTTTTTTTTTTTCAGATGTGCCCAAAATGTCCCCCAGGTCTCAGCTGAAGGGATGAGTCTCAACTGAGAACTGTGAAGCCATGAACAGATTTTAAAAAAGGAACCCTGGCAAAAAGTGTGCATTTCAAAAATAGAGACGGCTTATTTGCATAACATCCATATTAATAACGGTGAAATAGCTTCTCTGTCTAATGACGGATAATGATTCGACACGAGTGCGTCTCCACATTAACGCCTCGTGTTTCCAAATTGATGCCCACGATACTCTCTGCACTTGAGATACTTCTCCACTTTATATTTGAATTTATTCCACTTTGGATCATAAGAGGCTCCTGATGCAAAGTGAGATTTCCCCTTTTCCACTAGACCTCGTCCTAATAAACATGTGAAATAGAAGCGTTCTGTTGTCAGCTAATGGCTGGCGAGGTCAGGTTAGATATAAATATGAATATACTGTATATGTTAAATCCCTTGGTCCACTTCACCACTTTAATGCATTTGGAACACTTTACATACAATATGCTGAGATAAAACTCATGGAGCGTTTAAATGGGTGGAGATTTTTCTTAAATTATCCTTGAGATTTTTCCAAATAACTCCATTTGTATTCACTGGTGGTAGCTTGACCTTAAACTAGGCTCCAGTTCCAAATCCACTTGAATCCCAATCAATCAATATCTAAGCAACATCATCCTAATCTGTGTCACACCTCAGTGGATGTAAAAAAAAAAGAAAATGACCTGATAACATTCCCTTTTTGTGGTGACGTTGCAGCCGTCACTTTTATTTTGGATGAAAACCTCCTTCGACACTTTCGAGCTCAACTGTTGAGCAAACATCGAGATAATTACAGCTAAACTCAGTGATTTTGAGTGGAATAACAGTTATTACAAAAAAAGTAAACACAAAGTAGCAAAATATGGTTTGAAATCTTTTGGCACGAGATCATTTCACTTTATTCTGACTTTTTTTTACCTTATCTATTATTAGAGAGAATCTGTGCTGATTCCAGCAGCAGTCGCACATCTTCCACTCTCGGTTTTAAAATAAGGATTAAAATAAAATGTAAAATATTTATTTTCACCTTTTAGTTTTTATTTATGATTAAACTAGATTCAGTTTCGGATATCGGATGAAAGAATTCTTAAAAAAAATATTAATTTTTGTAGCAAACACTTAGTCACCCATTACTTCTGGATACTTTTCTTTATTTTAGCTTTTCCTCTTCCCGAGCCCATCCAAACAACACTTTCATATTTTCTGAAGAAACCTCCCGTAAACATGACCTTGGCAGAAACCCGTCGACTTTGTTTTTTTGGCGTCTCATACGGTCCCGTTATAACATGAAGGGCAGATCCAGATTCTTGGTCCCGTCCCCGATGTAGACGTATCCGTGCTGCGGCGTCATGGGAATGTGGTAGAAGGTCAGGCCCAGCCACCACAGGCTGCGGATCACACACACCTTCCTGGCACATTCAAACTGGAGACTCCAAGATCCTGAACGAGAATTAAAAAATTGAAGAAGTAAAAATGTAAAACAATTTAAACAATTTCCGGTTCATTTCAAAACACATTTTAAGCAGTTTTTACCTGTAGGAATGTCCTTGGTCAGAACATTCAGGAAGTCAAAGGCTGGATTTAAATCACCCATCTCCTGGATGGATTTCTTCTGCAGATTCTTTGGTTCACTGCAGTGAAGGAAATTTTCCAGCTTCCGAGCCTCCGAGTAAGACAGACCTGAGTGGTGCACATGGAGAATCAACTTTGAGCCAGGAATCTCAAGTGAAAAAAAAAATGCATTGAGAGATATTTCCCCCCAAAAAACCATCTCTGACCTTCTGTTCCACTTAAAATCAAGATTAAATAAATAATAAATGTGACACCGCTCGTCGGGGGGGGGGGGGGGGGCAACACCGCTCCTCGGGGGGGGGGGGGGTTGCATTTACCACCGAAGCTGCGGTTGACCTGAATGTGGCCGTTGAGACTCTTGATGAAAGCTCCTCGTGGAATCACAGACGCCTCCTCGTCGATCAGATGGATGGTCACCGCCAGCCTGTTCTCCTCACTGGTCTTCATCTGACACCGGGGGCACACCACCGCGCCCACCGTCAACCAACTCAAACATGTTCATTCGTTCTACATCAGCAATGTGGCACCATGCAAGATTTTGAATTTTTAGGTGAAAAGGTCAAATTTTTGTTTTTTTATGAGTTGATACAAAAATGTGGAACATCTGCAAAATGGGCATCGTTGATAATATAGTTACAAATCAATCACTGCCATTTCAGTAAGATGTTGTGATATTGACAAATATTTGTCCACACCTGCACACGTTATCTCTACATACTGCATATTATTTATGTTTACATATATTGCATATCTTATTAATGAAATGTTTTTTTTCATGGGCTGTATGTCATTTCTGTGCTTGGTTCTTTTTTCTGAGCACTTGTTTAAGGAGTCTGAGACTCAAGAATGTCACTACCAGCCCCTTTAATCTCTTTAATTATATGATGAAAGAATTCTAGAATTTTGAAGCTTTGATTCTCCAAATCACATCGCCTGGAAGCCCATGGCCACGTACCACCTCCTCCTCCGTCTCGCCGTCTTCGCCTTCTCGCCTGCGGATCTCAACGTTCTCGTAGATGTGGGAGGGGTCTCCGATGAAGCGGCCCCTGGCGGCGCTGGCGACCTCCTGGATCAGAACGGGGGTGGCGGGCGGCAGCAGGAACCAGTCGATGCAGTTAAAGCTGTCGAATCAAAGCGCGCCATCGAGTTTTGGTTATTCTCGGATTCAGGGACAAAAAAAAAGGAAGCTTATGAAACTTTACCTGTACAGAGTACTCTTATCAATCATCTCATCCTCTCCCCTCCCTTGGGCAATAAAATAATCCTCCCTCAATCCCAAGATTTTGCCCCAAAACAAAACTCGAGGGAACTGGTAGTTTTTCTTCAGAATGACCAGAGACGTCTGGATTGCCGTTTTCTGCTCCATGTTGAGAGTGTTCCCGCTTCCGGCGATCAGGTCCAGGGCGTAATATAACGAGTGGGAATCCATCGTTAACCAAATAATTTGCTTGTTCTGGAATTTGCCAAACGACTGTAAAGCTTTCTTCTTCTGAAGTTATATATTAGAGGTTTTTTCAGAGGTGCCTTAGCTTCAGTCGACAAGACTTCAAAGTCACTTCATAGACAGAATGTTGGATTAAAGTCAGAATTCACAGTGATGACAGAGAATGTGCCAATCAATCAATAAATCAATGCATGAATGAAGGAATGAATTCATGAATGGAGATATTTGGTGGAAACGCGCCATCGTTGTCACAGCTGGTTCTTTTTTTCCCATAAATCTGGTCCCTGCACTCATTTCAGTTTCCGGGGATATTTATCCTACGCACAGCAATATTCAACATTAACAAGTACAGCAGTAACAAACCGTAGATAAAGAAAACGTTCAAACAGGAAGTCATTTTTAACCGCAGCCATGTCCGACTCGGCAGAAAACACCAAATTATGCCCCAACCCAGGAAACCCGGTGTTCTCCCTCAAGCTGACTCCGGCCGTTCAGGCGGCGCTGAAGGCGGCTCGTCAGAACCCGATGTACCGGACCTCGTCCAGCGAATACGGAAGCCTGCCGGGGACCTACGAGAGCTCGCCGTGCGTCTTCTATCCCAAGACGGACGGCTTCAGCATGGCCCTCAGCCGGGCCGGAATGTTCCACAACACGTCCCTGTACACGCCGCTGGAACGCAGCAAGGTCTACGACTGCCCCAACCTACAGCACACCCTTTAATTTTACATTCATTCATATATATCAGGGAATGACCCCGTTCCATGAAGGTCCTTCAGCTAGACCCACGGGGTCATGTCAGATGACATTTGGATCAAAATATGTCTCAAGAATCATTGAAGAGCTGGAGACGAAGGTCCCGGAAGTACCACGTCCAGGTTTTGAGGAGGATATGTTGGTTTATTAAAGGTAGAATTGTTTCCCAGTGATCCAACTGGTTTACAAAAATAAAGACGTGAAGAAGGAAGTAGAGAGGGGGAGGACAAAGTGAAACCAGGACACGTGTCTCCCCAACATACGGTGGAGGCTTGAGGAATTCCATTGAGATGTTGAAGACCCTTTTTTATTGCAGTATTCAGATCAACAACTCCAAAAATAAGGGCCACCCTAATCCCTATATGTGCTATTGCTTTTTTATGTTAAATAACGAACTCATGAAGAAAATAAGATAAATAACCCATCGCCATGTCACCCGTGTTGGAATGAGATGGAGATTATCTCGTCCTGTGACCTTCACCCTCCCCCGCCCGACCTCTAACGATCCAGCTGCAGGGTTATTATCTTTCATACAAACTGATGTCCCTTCAAATGACATCCAGCAGCACACATGCGTGTGTTTGTGTGAGGGAGGTTGCGGGGTGACAGAATCACGTTAGCTCCCTGATATCGACCTCCTCCGGGCGCGTCGTCCTGCGGTGGATTCTGCATTGATCAAACATCTCACAGATCGGGATCTGGAAGGAAGCGGTGAGGGGACCGAGCTTTTTCTCAGTTTGTCCTCACTTCTATATTGTGTTCTGTATCTGTTAACATGCCATCCAATCAGTGAATCACTTAATAAATGGATTAGGATTTATAGATTGATTGTTAAATCCTTAATTAATGACTGGTGAATGGTTGAAAAAAATATAGATATTTTTTATTTTATCAAAGATTCACACAACATGAAGCTCACTCCTATTTACAATTTATTCATATTGACTAGATACTGGATAATAGGAGATAACACTAAATGAATCATGATTTCAGCGGTTTTAATGAGTTATCAGCTGAATTCACATTAACATTGAAAAAATACACACGTTTATTTTGCATGTTTTATTCCCAGATGGGTTCAAAGATTAAGAGTCCAATGTTTTTTTAATAAAACAGAATTATTATTTGTATTTTTTTCTTTTCTTAACTCACCTTTATTTCATAATAAAAAATAAAAAAAACCCCACCATCGGTTTATTTCCTTGAGCCGGTTCCAGTCAGAGCTTCCTCCTGGATCCAGTTTATCTGAGTAAACAGAAGCGTGTTCCTTCCCTAAACATTTATTAACACGCCGTCTGTTCACGACAAACCTCAACACGCCAGGCCGCATGGGCTAATGGGATTGCACCATATGGGTCTCACATATTGCTCCCATTCATCTTGCATGAAGGTGTTTTTGGGTGTGATGAAATGCATTGACATTTCCTTCCAGCAGAACCTCCTCCTCCCCACAGCTCCCTAACCTTCCTGTGCAGCAGCGAGAGAGAGAGAGAGAGAGAGAGAGAGAGAGAGTGGATGGCTTTGTTTGTTTTATCCTGCTGCAGCCCCGGAGGCCGGCCTGCGTTTCAACGGAGGCCATCTCAGACCTTTTTCCGGAGTAAAGCTAATTGTGGAAGATGTTGTTATGTGGCTACCGGGGCCCGCGGGGCTGCACGCACCCAGCTGCCGCGGCCTAAGTAAAACCCCGATGTCTAATACGGTGGGGTTGTTTTTTCCGCCGGGTTGTAAACATCGATCATCCCACTTGTCCGAGCCTTTTTCCGAGCTGGAAGAGCAACGTGCTGCAGGCGAGAGCGGGTTGGAAGTGGGATGAGAAGATTTCACTGATTCTCTGAGTCCAGAGAGCGACGGGCGTGTAAAGATAGACGCAGACAGGCTGCTCCTCTCTCGTCGTTCACCTCTCAGCCTGGAGATGGAGGAACAGAGAGAAGATGAGAGGATCTCAGCAAAGGTCAAAGGTCAAAGTCCCTCCTCTCATCGTGTGGAGCTGAACGGACCCAAGCGCGACCATTGCGGCATACCAAGAACACATCAAGACCCATGTTATTGCACGGCATGACGAGGCTCTCAGGCAATGCATTCTGGGAGACGATGAACCTGGATGCCGCAAGTTTATCACCTGTTTGTGTGTGTGTGTGTGTGTGTGTGTCCAAACCCAAGTATGAACATTATTCTGTGTGCTAAACAGGACCAGTACAAGCCCTGTTGTTTTAAATACACACACACACACACACGCACCTCATTACCTGGATCTGCACAACATGCAACCTCTTCACACACGCCCACACTATCCTGCAGCAAATGTCATGCACACACATGTGTAGAAAAACACACAAATGGCCTATTTCCTCTGTTGTTTCGTGCATGAATCAGAATCTTTGTGTGTGTCACTTTCAGAGAACACACAAAGAAAGAATCCTCTCAAAAAGCTTCATAATATGACACTACGTGACAGCAAGTAATCTTCTGCCTCCCAAAACGTAACTATAAAATTGCCATTTCCCTCATTTCGTGATTAAGTCCTCAGACTTTGAAGCATTATTTTTTATTTTTTTTGTCTACATTTTACCGATTTACACACATTTCTCTCGGTAGCCGTGTGGCGTTGTGGCCCCGAGCTCTTAGAGACATTAGCATTTTTTTTTTTCAAATATGTGAAGCGGCTGGTGTGAGGAAGCACGCAGGGTCACTGCAGGAAAGAACGAAAAAAAATGTACATGCTCCAAAAAAAAAAATGTAAAAGCAATGTTGGCAGCGGGTCAGAAATCATTTTGCAAAACAATGTCTGAGGGAGCCTTGAAATTTAAAAAGATAAAACGAGACGGTCAGGTCCAGACTGTGATGAGCTGAATAACAACCTTAAATGACATTTAAACACATCATTTAATTAACTAAAGACATCAGGAGGGAGATTTGTATTACAATCTTTTTTTTTTTTTTTTTTTTATATAATTTGATTTATTTTTTTATCACAATAAAGGAAAAAAAAAAATCCTGGAGCTTATGAATTGAATTGTTGATGTCTGTGAGTAGATTCATCGGCTGTAGAAAAATTTAAATAAAATCTACCACACCTCAAATTAGCTCTGGAGGACAAAAATGACTTGGAATCAGACAGGAAGCAGAGGTAGACCTTCAGGACTGCAGCTTCCTGTGAGGAGATCATCCACCAGCTGCGTCCCTGACATCCCTGAAATTGACTGGTGATTTTTTACAAGGTCATGTGATTAACTCCAGTGACATCGTCTCCTCACCGACCCGGTCTGGGCGGCCGGAGGAAAAATAAAGTGGCTCTCCACAGAGAAACCGCTCTGAGCCGTTCCATGAGCTTGTTGACCTCTGACCCCACTTCATCACATCAACGTTGACCCTCTCACTATCACAGGTGTCGGCGGAAAAATGCAATATAAATAAAAAAAACGAATAAAATTAATAATTGTGGTTTCAGAGGTGAAGGAGGCTGAAAACCTGCACACGTTGAGGGTAATACACTATTTTTTCTTAATTCATCCAACAGTAACAAAACACACACACACACACACAGTTTCCGCTGTTTAAACGTGACCGTCATCAAACGTCCCGGCTCAGCCTGCAGTCACCGAGCATGGATGGTGTATGCATATTAAGCTTCGGTATAAACAATTAAAAGATGTGTTTCCAGCCTCTGAAAGCTACAGTGTAATGAAAATGAAATGGGAAAAAAAAAACTAAAAAAAAAAACATTGTGCAGCTGGAAGGTTGAAAATCAATGTATGCTGTTGGATTGGGACCCACAGAGAGAACCACGTCGTCCTGGTGATGTGATGAACGGAGAATAGGAAGAATGGCCTCCTTTCACGTACATGTTCATCTTCAAATAAATCTCAGTTTCTCAGTCCAAAGCTCCGCCCCCAATCCAAAGTATTACACTAAATACCTGGGCCACTTGACGCTTTAATGTTAGATGTCGTATTTTTAAAAAGATACCGATAAACAACCTGATTTCGAAACACATAACTTCCTGCCTACAGGTGTTTTCCCGCTCCTGCGATTACCTGATGTGTCTCACCTGTGTCCGCTTGACTCCTCCCACTTTATAAACCCCTGTGTTTCCCTGTAGCCATTTTTTTCCCCTTTTCTTTATCGTGACGGTTTCTTGTGTATTTTCACTTGATTTTCAATATGAGAGCACCCTGTTTATGAGGCTGTAAAACTAAGAGCAATTTTGTGTATTCTGTCGTTGTATTTACAGTGATAATAAATTCACCGATGTTGCATGTGATTTTGCCGAAATATAAATCATCTATAGAGAGCAGCAGCAAACAAAAAAGACCTTATCTCATTTTCCATTCACCAACACACACACACACACACACATCCCTCTCCTCTGCCTCTAGAGAAAGATGATATCAACGTGAATATGGGTACAATCAAAAAATAATAATATGCTGTGTCAGGGTTAGGAATAAAATCCCCTGAGGTTCATTTCCTCTCCAGCTGACGGACTGCAGGGCATTAACACTGACGTTATCGAGGCCAAACGGAGCCAGCGGCCTTATTGAAACCCTTTGCAGGTTATTGGTGGGAACCCCCAGCAGCCTTTTCTTTTTTCTTTGATTTAATCCACTCTGCGTGTCATGCCTGCCCCAGCCGTGATCTCATCACGGTGGACTAATAGCGTAATCCTCCCAAGCAAGGGTCCAATATCCAGGAGCGCACGCGCCCAGAGGCCCATCCGTGTAGAATCCATTAGGCCGCGCCTCGTTTGTCACTGACCAAACCGGAGAGGACAAATTTAGCGTAGTGGTGCAAATGATATCAACTCACCGCCAGGTTAACGAATTATGGGCCGAATACAGTTGGAGAGGTGCCGTTATGTGCTCTACACGCGGCTTTCCATTAGAGATGATTGCTCACACTGAGAAATAAGACACTCAAACTCAAAAGGTTTCATTTATTTTTCTTTGGATTGTTTTATTATCTTCAGGGAGGAGGACCACACAGATACCAGCAGGGGCTGTACCTGCGCCATTACCGACAGAAATGGAATAGGAAACCAGATGAAGTCAGATTATGTGAGGGGTGTGCCAGAGTAGGTTGCCTTGGAGGGACTCCGCTACATCGCGTCTATGTTTATTGTATTCAATTGCAGAGCTGAATGCACGGTAGAGTCACATGACCCCGAGTTGTCATTGTGGCACCATTTCAGTAATAGTACAACGTGGAAGCGTCTCGGAGCTATCAGTGCTGTGCAGTGATTTCCGGGGTTTAAGATTTGATCAGAAGCTGCAATGTATATGATTTGGTCTCTGTCCTGTCTCTCTGTGTTTGTGCGTCTCTTGTTGTCGCTCCTCCACACAACTTTTCCACCTCACCTCCCTGCCCCCCTTTCTCCCTCTCATCCCCCTCATCCAGTGTTCTGCTTGGATGCGGTTGCCGTGGCAACACCGGCCTACTCCGCTGGAGTGGTACTCCGGCTAAATGGCTGTGTGCGTGCGCGTGCGTGCGTGTGTGTGCGCGTGCTATTATTACTGCAGGGGATGTGGAGTTGTGTAAAGGAGTGTGTGTTGCCCTGTGAAGAATAAAGGGAACAGAAGAGGAGTGGTGGACTCTTCACCAGGTTATGTAATGAAACGTAGTCTCTTCCTTTACATCCACACACACACAGCTCCTCTTCATCCATCTCACCCTCCTCATCCTCCCTCATGTCCTTTTTCCTACAGGCTAACATTAGCATGGTGTCGCTGCACCATGCCGACAGGTCAATATAGCCATGACCTTTTGCCCTGTTGTGGCCTTATCATAACGGGGGAAGCCAAGGATGTATAGAAATATGAAACAAAATGGAATGAACTCACTTCTGCTGTATTTTTGTTGATTAATACCTGAAGGGTAAATGTTACCTTCATGCAGCTGAACATCACATTTATCAACCCGTAGCCTGGGATTGATTTGAAGTAACCAAACAAACAAAAACAACATTAACATAATTATCATCGACTCTCTTTTCATTTGAAATCAGATTGCATCCCGGTTGGTTATTAATGACACTCTATCTATCAAAGCGAATCTAAAACCAACAAAAACCAACAAATCCCTTCATGTCTTTGGATGCGAAACAGAGCAGCACATTTGAAATGGTCACCGGGGGGCTGCTTCAACGGTCAATGAATGTAATCTGATGAGTAATCTGTAAAAACAAATAAAGCCGAGGAGATATTTGCTCAGTTAACGGGCAGTAAAATGTGGTTTTATACCGTCTGTGACAAAAAAAAACAATGAGCCAGGTTATATCAGGAAACAGAGAAATCATTTCAATTTCATTTCAATTTTTAAATGAAACGCTGAGATTTATCAGGTGGAAGTTAATTGCCATTATTCAACCTTGCTGGGTGCCTCGTCCCTCTGAGCTCCCACGTAGAAATGCATCTGACCAAAGAATAAAAGGTCAGCGTTAACGTGGTGGAAATGATTCTGCAGCATCCTAAACAACAGACCTCTGTGAATGTAACGTCCTCAGCATTTAGATTAAACGGCTAAATCTTCTCATCTGCCGCCGTCCTCATACGTTTGTCTTCATTATACCAACTTTACATAGAGGAAGTATTTATTGCTGTATTAATACACGCCAATAATGTATAAAGAACTCACTGCTTCTTCAAACTGGCACAATTCGGTAATTTGGATTTAATTGCTTGTGAAATGATGATGCTCAAGTGTCTCTTTTTCTGATTAGTACTTTTTTTTTTTTTCATCTGCCTCCCAATTTTAATTGTTATACTGTGGTATGGCGATACTTTAGATTTCCCAAAGCATCTCTGTGTGCGTTAATGTGTGAGAGCAAAGAAAAGGAGGAAAAAAAAAAAGGCTGATGAAGAACTTGAGTTGCTGGAGATTTAAAACTGTCCAGGGTTCAGAAAGAGGTCGGTGCGAGGTCATACCTCGTTTCTTTGGTTTTGGCTTTTTTTTGAAGTGTAAACATCTGATGCTGATGATTCATGGCTTACTTCTGGGGCCAATTCTTTTTTTTCCCCCTCCGTGTCAGGCCTCAGGACTCAGAACGGCCCGGAGAGGAGAGACGCTTTATAAATCAAATTGGAGAAGAGATGAAAAGAAAACAAGCCACACAAAGCGTCCTCCCGTTGTGTACATAGAGTTAGGACCATTACCTGTGGCCTCATGTCGGCTGACTTCACTCACACATGGCCGCCTGGTGTCCGGATCTAACGGGCGCAGTCCACGCCTGTCCTCTGTGATCCCAAAGAAAGGAAAAAAGGACCACAATGAAAAAGTGAACTGAAGTTGAACATGAAAAGAAAACCAGTTGGAAAAAGTTCAAAATAATAGCAACCTGTGTTTGTGACAAGAGCAGCTGTGGAAATAAAACTGCTGGCCTATAAATATCACCATAAATCAAAACCTCTGTTAAAACACGATAAAGTGGATACAAAAAAAAGTGTAATTACACCCTGGCTGTGATTTATTTCAATTCCGACACTAATGATGTGCCTGTCAGGCTGATCAATATTTTTTTGTGTTTCCTCCTCAGTTACAACACTGACGTTAATAATAGAGCTGCTCCTCTTCCTCTCTCTCCCCCACAGCGTTTCCTGCTCCTCAGCGGGAGCTGTGCGACAGGCAAATATTTCCCCACAGAAACGAGCCCCTTCTCATGTCCGAGCCGCAGAAAATCCGGTGTTTAAGGATGATCGGAGCTCGTCGGGGATTGGCTGAAAACAGAATCCTCCACTTAACTTTCTAGAACAAAAACCTGCCCGCATCTCATGTCTGTATCTGCGTAGAAATAATAAAACAAAATCAAAGTGACCCGACTGCACACGCATTACACCGTCAAATATTCTGCAGTCAAGGTTTAAACTTACAATGGTATGCACACTGACACATTAGACTGTGATGGGAATATTAAAACCAATGTGCGATTATTGTATTCATTGATGCATATGATAGACATTTTATTGCTGAGTAAAAAAAAAAAAGTGATTTCCTGCATTTAATCATCTTTATAACTGCAGAATGATTTTAGCGTCACGTGATATAATGAAATGAAGTTGGTAGAAAGAGGCTCGCGTATGCCAGAAGCTGTGCGTGAATCCAGACGGTGGCAGTGATGCACCAAAAAGTTTCCGACTGCCAATAAACAGAAAAGAAGAAGAAAAAGGAGAAAAGATCATAAAGAAAGATTTTTAAAAAAATGACTGGTTCATAAATAATAATATAACAATAGTACATGATAAAATGTATGTGTATAAACCTCTATATATTCTATAATGTTTGTACAAAAAAAAAACACAAACACACATACACTGTGGATGTGTTCCTGTTCCGCAGTTGTCCAGTAGGTGGGAGTAGCACTCTTTGTGTGGGTGTGTGTGTTTGTGTGCGTTCGTGTGTGTGCTCAGTATTCAGACTGAATGGCCCCTCTTACACCCGTCCTGTGCACAGACACACACTCCGGCCTTATTATCCCCTCAGACGTTCCACTCTTCTCGTCCCATTCAACATAAAAAGGGACACACAACATTTTATGCTCCAAATATTCCCCCCCCTGCTCGGTGTGTTGTGTGGTTCCATTTTTTTTTCCAGGCTCCATATATATATATATATATCCATCTTGTGCAGGTTTGTGTGTAGACGGTAAACACACAACTCTCCATGGGAGGTTTCAGCCTAATGAACAGGACACATCCTCTCACCAAATGGACACGTCCACTGGGGAGCTTTAAAATAAAGGACCGTTATACATATGAGAGGGTTGCACACCCACGCACGCACACACACACACAAGAGAACAGCTTCGCCTCATCGGAAACACTGTAGTCTACAGGCTGCAGACCTACACTGTGTGTGTTGTCGTGCGCACACCCATGCTTGTGTCAACCTGGGACTCTTGGAGCCAAATGCAAAAAACCTGTTCATGTCTTTCTTCGAAAACCACCAGGATCTGGTCCCTCCCACTTCTTCTTCTTCTTCTCCTCCTCCTCACATCCATCCATCTCTTCCTTTCTGCCAAATAATAATCCCAACATGCTTTGCGCGACTGTCGCAATTTCCTATTAAATCGCTGGAATCCTCTCAGCTGTCATTCATTTTTCTTTTCTTTTCTCGAGAGAGAGACGGGGGACAAAAAGGACACTAACACACTGATTCTGATGTGATAAGATATCCCAAAACCCGTGGTGCTAATGAGGCTGTGAGACAAAGACTCGAGGACGTGTCTCCAAGTTCCTGCACATGACCAATATTACTCAAAATTCCTAATCTCCTCTGGAAATCTGGGATTCTCCCATTCCCATTGCTTTTCCCATTTCTGGCTCACTTTGAATTCAAATGTGTTTTATTGGACCGATGAGCTCTTACAGAAAAAGAAGGTGTACTACTAATTAGTACTAGTACTAATCAGTTACCACATGTGTAGTACTAGTACTAATTCGCCTGGGCTAATTTAGGAAAGAAAGACAATATAAAGCCACAAATAACTACATATAGGTTATAACCTGTTTTTTTTTCTTTTTTTTGACAGGGGCCGTAACGCACAGTACAGCTGTTGGATTATTTATGACTGAATGGTTACTCGGAGGGAAAATAATACATTCCAAGGAGGAACCGCTCATTCTGCGTCTCTAAAAACCTGTGAAGTGAATGGATTTTCGGATATTCTTGGAGATGATGGAGGCTGAAGAGCACGCTCTGGCTTGAAGGCAACTCAAAATCAAAATCTAATATCTCAGCTGGATTTCACACGGAATGCTTCCAAGCTGTCGGACAGGAGCTGAAGGGGAAATCTGGATTCCAGCCGAAAGTTAAAAAAAACAATTCTCGTTTCCGTCAACAATGACTCAACTAAACATCCGGCTGATGCGAGCAAAAAAAAAAAAAGAAAATGCAAAACATCAATTAACAACCGACACACACACACACACACACAAAGCCATTCTTTCTCTTCGTGGCCGCCGCCAGCGTGAGCTGGAACTAGAATCTCTCCCTCGGTGAAATAAATGACATGAATCCACAGTCACTGTTTTTCACCGCCTCACATATGGTCACTGACCCACTCGGCGAAGTCGAAAAGAGAAATCTGTAGCCGTGTTTCCAACGGACGATAACGGAGAGCTAAAAAAGAAACGGAGACAGAAGATGGATTTTTTTCGACCAGATATATATGTCTCTATATTTTAGATATATATGTATGTTGCGATGTGAACACAGGTGTAATAATTCAGCAATTTCCGCCGTGTTCTCGCTGGGTGAAACAGCTCGCTCCATCTTCTCCACCCTGGTGCACTTTTAATCCTCATCTGGCTCATGACATCACGTTTTTGTTGTTTTTATTCCTCCCCTTCACCTGTTCCCGTCTTTTACAGGCGCTCCGGCCCCTAATAATCCATCATTTACAATAACACTCGTTAATAATGAAGGGAATTGGAGCGTAATTACCCCCCAACCTTTATTACAAAGCAGCGGCGTTGAGCAGGGAGAGGAAACAGGAAGCTGGGGGGCGGGGCCTGAGATTAAACCCGCCAGACCCATATATCATCCTTGGATAAATCTTCAAAATACCAAAATCTCTATCGGTTTAAAAAACCCTATTGTGAAAACTTCACCTTTCAGGGGCCTCATGCTGGAACGGGAGCCGGCTGCTGTTTTTTTTTGGGCCAATCAGTGGAGCCATATTGCACTAATTAAATCTCCTGACGGAATTTGGCTAACGAGGATCCGGTGACACGACTTTGCAGAGTTTTCTCAGAAAGCGTCACTTGCCTTCACCTTCCTGATCCGTGATCGAGCCGTGGACCCGGGAACGCGACCCGAGACTGACTCTGTGGGGTCAAAGGTCAAAAGTGTCTCTTGCAGTGCAGCGTCTTGTTGTCGTAACCCACGGCGACCTCCTTTAACCTGACTGACTGCAGAGTGAATCGAGGCTGATTTTAGCCGACTGGAATTTCCATCCAAATTTGCTCTGCTTAATGACGTTGTTTTTTTTTTCTCCCTGTAATCACATTTGTCATATGAAACCCTCGTTAGCGCACAGCTCCATCACAGGAATGCATCTCCTTCTTTTTTACTCTTTTAACACATGTTATTAAAATGTCACTTTTGAACTGAAAATGCAATTCAGTAGAGACAATAGCGAGGAAGAAGGTTATTATCAGACCCCAGTTTTGAAAAAGCCCTGTAGCGCGTGCTTGCGTGCTTGCGTGTGTGTGTGTGTGTGTGTGTGTGTGTGTGTGTGTTTATCTGCATGTGTGTGCGTGTGTGTGTCTCAGCTGTATCAGCACTGCAGTATTAAATTGCTTACACAAGGCCGGAGCTTTTTAAATAAAAAGATAAAAAGGACGGCTTTTTTGGAAATGAACATTGCTTCCGTCCGGACGGCTCAGGATGCAGCGTGGTTTGTATGTGAACCCCGGAGATGGAGAGAAGGCGGAGGAAGAGCGTGGGAGGAAGAAAGGAACATTAGAGGGAAAAAAATAAGCGAAAGGGAGGGAAACAAATGTGAGAGCTGTCGTGCATGAAATTAAAAAGATACCCGCCCCCCCCCCCCAAAAAAAAAGAAAAAAAATCACTGCTGCCTCCCGCCCGGACGTCTCTCCGTCTCTCTCTCTCCGAGTGTCTGCAGGGAGAATGGGCGAGCGACGGCGTAACCTTTAAGGAAACGTCGCAATCGATGAAGCTCTCGTCTGACGCTGGGCCCGGGGAACCGGGAGACCACCAGGGTAGCAGATATCTGCTGGAACACTTGTTTTTCATCTGAGAACGCCCTGATATCGTGGAGAGAGAGAAAAAAAAAATCTCCAGACTCCTCCAAGTCCTTGTGTCTGGACTTGTCCTCCCAGGACAGAAACACAATCCAGAGACGCAGTCTGATATAATCACTCGGTGACAAAAATAAAAACAATTAAATCTCCTAGAGTTTGATTGATTCTGGATTTTTTTTTTTCCTCTTCACGTTTAAAAAAAAAAAAGTTTCAATTGAAAATGCAAAAAAATAAAAAATCCCATTCCTGAGGTTTCAGACGGAAATGTTTCACGTATGAAAACACAGATCGACGCCAACATTAAAACCACTCACGCATTTTTAAACAGCGGCTGACTGACTGTATTGCGTTGCCATGGAGACGTGGAGTTTACTTTTTTCTTTTCTCTCTATTGTTGACCCCTTGGTTTAGGAATTTTACGACGTGTACCACATGAAAAAAAATCCCATTCCTGAGGGTTCAGAGGGAAATGTTTCACGTATGAAAACACACATCGACGCCAACATTAAAACCACTCACGCATTTTTAAACAGCGGCTGACTGACTGTATTGCGTTGCCATGGAGACGTGGAGTTTACTTTTTTCTTTTCTCTCTATTGTTGACCCCTTGGTTTAGGAATTTTACGACGTGTACCACATGGTAGTGTATATATGCTATATACATGTATATGTACCTCATGTACTGTTTTTCTTTGAGACTTTGCCAAATCTGTTTTTCGAAACATTTTTTGGACCAAAACTCGTATTTATGAGAAAGCCGGATGTTTTGCCAGGCATTTTTACACATTCATTTCCTGGCCGACATCAGTATTGATTTTAATCATCTTCCCCATGGTCAGCCTATCATTGGGGCTCTCACAAACTCCCCTCCTTTCAGCTCTTTATTAGCCACCCGCCGAGGACAGCGTCAGACATAAAACAAGCGCGCCGTCTCCGGCCGCGAGGGGACATTGAGGCGCACGGCGGGGGACTCCGGCTCATTTGGGCTGAAACCCCAAGAACCCCGAGGAGGAGCGGGAGGTGGAAAGCGACGCTTCCTGTGTCACTCACATCTCAGGCAGTTCAGGGCTGAACTGGTTCCAACTGGTTTCAACTGGTCCACGTGTCCACGTCCAGCCTTCAGGTGACACTGAGACAATTGAATGAGTAACATGTCAGAGGCGCAACCGGCTTCTGAGGCTTCCACCAATATTTTTGGTCCGCACTCTTTATTTTTTCATATCTTGATAATTGGAAAAAGAAAGATTTATCTCATTGAATGTTATGAAGGTGGCACAAGTTTTCAACTTTCCGCCAAGATTGAAACATAAAAAAATACCTGATGTATTTAAGGTCAGACAGAACTACCAAAATGATTGATCAAAATGGTGCTAAATTCTGTTATTTTTGCGCAATTTTATTTTCACAAACAGACACTGTGGATCTCTTTTGACACGTGGGACCTGATCCATATGGATCCATGTCCACATCTGTCTCTTGCACCCATCTGTTTCCACCACAGCTCATTATGTGCAGCAGGATTATCAGGGTCCTGAACTTGCTCTGCCACAAACAAAACATTTTCTTCCCCTTTGCCACTCTCTCTCTCTCTCTCTCTCTCTCTCGGTCGAGATGCTGCTCATGCTGTTTGTCCATATTAAATTCTACTGCCCATATGTCCACTGCAGGGAGAGTAGGAGACTAATTAAAACTTAAGAGTAGAATCCAAAGGAGTCCCCTAAACGGCCTAACACAAACACACACACACACACGCCCATGCATGCATCCACCATAGTACAACCCCCACCTTCGCCCTCTACACAATTCATGACCAACCTCCACACTTTAAAACAGAAAACAGAAAATCGGTGACATTTAGCATGTTTTATGTTTTTATTTTAGCCTGTTAGCATGAATCATTTTCCCCTATGACCCAACGAGCATGCCGTTGGTTTTGCAGGTATTGGAGGACAGCGTCACGGACACTTGGAAAAGTGCGGAACAATTGATGTCTTTCAAAATAAAAAGAAAAGACCCCTCCGATACAACATTTTTCGTTTTTCTTCTAGAAACCATTTCCCATGCATTTTCCCGCCAATAAATACTTTGCATTTTCAGACTTTGTCCCCATATTTAGACCGACACATGATTTAATGTTTTGTCCTTGATCTCCATGCACGATATTCCTCTAATGAGACGCTGGGGCTTAATTTCCATGTTGCCCAGTTGTGTTGTTTTATCTTTTTCCCAGCACGTAGATCTATGCCTGGTCCATTTTTTCTATTACCTCGGCCCTGCAATCTGAGAGTGAATTAACAATTGAACTATAAATCAAAAAGATAATGTATTCATGAGAATGTTCCGTGGGAGTCGGTGGAGAATGGATTTTTCTTCTGCTGGGATTTATTTCACAAAATATTCACTAAACATATTTTTGCTTTTTTTGACCTGCAGTTTAAACCGAGTCTGAGTTTAGTCTCTGTTTAAGATTTAGTTGTACCTGAGTTTATATGTGAGCCAAATTTTCCCCCTTAGAATAATCGGACTGTGACCCTTTGGGCTTTAACAATAAAAAACAAAAAAAGGCTTTATCCTATAACTGGCGTAAAAAGTACAGACTTGAATTTCCTGTTAACAAGAATAACATCCCCAGAGCTCTTAGGAGATATTACACCTTCTCAACCCGCTCACGTTTTCCATTTTTGTGCTTCCTCTCCATTTCTGAAATGAGTTTCTTGTATAAATGCAACGTCTGTGTTTTTAGATTTAAGATGAGTAAGCGCTGCGACAACCTTTCTTTTTCTGTGCCGTGACACCGTGTTAATGTTCCCATTTGGAGGAGGTATACTCCAGCCTGTCTGATTCTATTATCCTGCCATTTCCTGACCTAATGCAAGGCCATGATGCATCATTATCACCAAAACCAAAATACCGTTGAAAAATAAAACGATTATTTTTAACAGAACATAACGAGAGTGCCACCTGAACATAAATACAGCAGCGGCTCTTTGGCTTCTGTTTATTTTGCTTAATCCTACCTCCACATGGTCGGACACGATTGAACCAAAATCCCAGATCCCGTTTGCACCTTTTTTAAAATCAAAGCTCTATAGATCCGTCAGCCTTCATGTGTTCCTCTGAAACATCCTACATCCTGTCAGCGTCTTCTTTTTTGGACACAATCATTCGTGGCCCTTTTAATCCAACCAGCCTCATGTTGTTTTGTTTGTTTCCCGCTCTTTTCTTTAGCTTTATTAGCCATGTGTCCCTCCTCCTTGATTTTACGTCCAAGAATATTTATTATTATTAGTTGCATACACTTAACATGTGTTGAACAGTGACTTTTTATAGGAAATATAGTAAAGTTGTAAAACTAATAATCATCATCATCGTCATCATCATATGGCATTTGGAAATTGGAGCTCTTTCCGAACTTCTAACCAGGAAGTCATGACATCACCACATTCAGAGTGGATGAACATCAGTGAGTCATCAGCGAACATCAGCTACAATAAGCTACCAGACGATGAACAGGAAATAAAGGAACAGAAATAAAATCTCTAAAAGAACTTTATAGAGCAAGCTCGTGTTTTATTTGTCAGTGTTGAGGTTTATTCCATCTTTTAAAGGTGACATTGTTGCCCTTTGAGACACATCGTCCTTCAAACATAAAGGAGACCAATTCTAAAGGAAAAAGTATACAAAAAAAATTTAAAGAAATAAAAGGTGGAGTCTCGTACAATCACGGTGTTTACTCAGAGGAGGAATGAAAAAAAATTGACTTTCAGAAGCTTCCAGAAGTTCAGGGTCCGATCGATCGATACGAAGCTGGTGAAAAAATCTATAAAAGCGGCTGATATGAAGTATATGTACACGCCACACCTGATGTATATGTACAGTATGTTTATATGTATATATAGAGAGAGATATCTATATATCTATTGATATATATATAAAAGCCTGACGCCCCAGCAAAGAGATTGATTGAATGGCTTTTACCTCCGTGTGTGTTTGTGTTAGTGTCTGCCACACACACACACGCACAGCCTGGTGTCATTTTGACTGAAAGCTCCGGGCTGTCGGGCTGAAATCCCGTCTCTCTCAAATTGAAAACATCTTTAACTCGAGGGACCTCTCCGTCTCTCATTGTCGCAGGACAGCGGCGATATCTCCAGACGCTGGGCCGCCCACCGGGAGCTGCTGTCTGAGCAGGGATTTCATTTTCTTCCCTGGACATGCTATAAGCCTCCTGTTGACTCTGTCCGGAGAAACAGGCACAAACACACACACACACACACACTAAACACACTTGTAATGGCTTGGCTTGAAAGTGCTGTCCACCCTGAGTCTGATGCCACCGTGTTTTATCATGTCATGTTGTCGCCTATGGCAACTGTTTGTTCCTCTAATCGGTTCATTGATCCAGTGGCTAAGTTCCGTCATCCCGCAACCAATCGTCTTAAATCTGTAAAAAAGGCAGAATCTGCCACGTGGAAAGATTAGAATAACAGAATGGCAACTGAAGTATGTTTAAGGGGACATCTCTCCAAAAAGGACTTCATTATATATAGAAGTCATGGAATAAATCTAAATATTTGATCAACCGCTGGCACTTATTCACGTTGATGGCAGTAGACGAACCTCACGTTGAAAAAAAAACAACAATTCCAATATGAAATGTGGCCACATTTCATATATTGGAGAAAGTAATGAAAAGTCTGTAATACAGGACTTTCGGAAATGAACAAATAAAAAAAATGACCTCTGACAAATGAGTTTTTCTAATAGTGTCAGGACTGTCCGTTGAGTATCGGAGGGTTCCCGTACGTGAAGTTTCTCTGCAGCTAAATGACACCTGACACTTTATTAAGCGTAATCACTGCCAAAACTCCCTTTTTAGAGTAAAGCCGTCAAAACCTTTCCAAAGCTCCGCTGTTTCTCCGACAGAGCTCAGATTCGGGGGAGGTTTTTACTCATCGCAGATTGGATCTGTTGTTTTTTTTTTGTTCCTCAAATGCCCAAAACTATAATCGTCACCGAGGACACCACGCAGCTGTTCAACTCCATTATCAGCGCGTCGTTAGCCGGGCGCTGATTGAATACCTGCTGCTAATTATGTCTGTCTCGTGAGTGTGTGAGTGCCCGTTTAGATGCAGGTGTGGCCTCCTTGACACTAACGAGGTCAGGTGACACAATGTGAGGAGAACCTCCCGGATCATTTCAAGGAGGTCAAATCTGAAGCGACTCCTCCTGTCATTCAACACGTTCCAAAACTGCTCAGGTACCGACCGGAGCGGCGATTGGCCGCTAATAGAGATGATAATATGGGCGTTAAAAAAATACAGGAAAACGAAGCACTTAAATGAATGGACGGAAAAACCCTCATTGACTCCTTGATAGTTCCAGATCCACAACCTGTATATTTTTAAAACCTGGAGACATTTGGCGGTTATAAATAAATCCAAAATCTGCATTGTGGCGCCGCAACACAAACTCACGCTCCATCTGGTCTGAGAGCCGCGCTCGGTTCAATAACCCAGGGCCAATTACGCAGTAATAATAAATAGACCATAAATCACAGCAACTCACAAGAGTGGAGAAAAATGTTGCACATACAAGCCTCTCGCCACTTAACATTCGACGCCAGAACACGACCTACACGTCCATGAATGTTGAGTTTGGAAAATATTAAAGTGCGGACGGAGAATTCCCTCCCAGTAATTAGTCTGCACCCATCCTGCCGCGTCCGATCACTGACCCGCCGTAACGAGCAAAACAAACTCTCGGGCTGTTTGTTTGTCTTTGTGTGTATTTGTGTGTTCCACACCTTAGAGAAGTTCACGTGTCTGATTAAAGCCCCGACCCCTGCGCGCGTCTCCAAAAAGAAAAGCCTTCACCCCGTTAATCATCCTTCCACTCCTCCGTAACCTCGATGATGGCGGCCTCGCCGCTCTGCATGAGACGCGGGATATTGGAATAAAAAAAGCTCCGCCGTGATTTACACACGAAAAAAAAAAAAAGCAATATATCTGCGTGATAAATCCAGCGAGGGGCCGGGTCACAATGGAAACATCCATAACTGCACAGAGGGAGCGGAATATTATGTCTTCATACTCCAGGAGAGGAGTCAGGAGGAGAGAGGTGTGAGAGTGAGGAGCTGTGATTTATCATCGTTCTTCAACTTCAAACTTTGATGCTCAGCACTCCGGGTTAAATCGCCTTGGAAAAACTAAAAACATCCTTACTTCCTGTCTGACATTCCTTCAATGAAATAAATCCCTGCAAGGTGGTCAGAGCGAGGCCCCCAAAGGATTGTGGGAAAGAGCAGGATAATAATGCAAATTCAGATATGGCTTCAGCTCGGGGGAAAAAAAAAACGACATTTGGAGTCGGTCTCCGTTTCATCCACCGAGAGTAGAAATGTGTTAATATGTGTATAACACAGATTCCCACAGGCTGTTCTTTGTGCGTTTGCCTTTTTGGGCCTGTGTGTGTGTGTGTGTGTGTGTGCGTCAACATCTATTATTCGTCCGTGACAGCTGACGCCGATTCTCTGCAGACTGATGGTGCAGATTTTCCCTGACACAGAGGTTTGGATAAAAAAAAAAGAAAGATAAAAAATTCTCATACATAAGCAGCACAATATGGACTATATCAGAAACTGACATTTACACAAAATATATTGTCAACTCACAGGTGGACGAGAAGTATTTAGCCAAGTTTTTACTCACACAAAATATTTGATCGCTTATTAATTACATTTTAATGGAATAATTAATCATTTAAATGTTAGAATTCATATGTTTATATACAAGCAAAAAAACATAAATTTGATGTCGTGGTAAATGACTGGTGAAAAATCCACCTGACGTTACTCGTCTACGTTCTGTGACACGTGAGCGCCGTTTTTTTTTTTCTTTTTCATGAGCGGTAACAATGTAAATAGAAGCGATGGCGAAGGTGAATTCTTGTCATAATCTGAGTTTACCGCAGGGTCGTCTTTTTTCTTCTTCTTCTTCTGCTTCCTGCTGCAGATATGGAAACTCTGCGGAGTTCCTTATCACACAGCCGGAGATAACAGAGCGACGCTACAAAGCGACGCCGGCGTCTGTTTGCTGACAAGCTTCAGTCCCGCAGAGGAAACCCAGCGTCTGTGGGACGAGAGAGAGAGAGAGAGAGAGAGCTCATTTGCATGAAGACACAAACACGATGGAATGAAAAAAGAAAAAACTCAACGTCTACTGTACCTGCCCTCCCTCACCTTCACCATGTTAAGCCATTAGCTCCAAGATAATTCCCATGAACCGCCATTCCATGAATAGTCATTGTGCAGAGTATAAAAACAATGAAATGTAGAAAAAACGCCACCCAGAAGTGTAAGAAATGTTATTATTCACATACCATGGTGTAAACATTGAAATAAGCGTGAATGAATAAATAAGTACTGAATATAGTCTAATAAGAGTTTGTAGTCGTTTGAATTGATGGAGAGTAGACCTTGTGAAAAAAAAAGAGACACTGATGAGAAAAATGACGCGCGAAAGACTCGTTTTCAGATTTACGTCACTTTGAGAAAAATGACACGTGAGCCGATGCTGGTTCATGAAAACAGATGCCGAGGCTGAGTCATAAAACTTCTGCGGTGACGACGCTCCTCCGACAGTCTGCACACCGTGACCTCATCCAACGTCTTCACTAAAAAATCCTATTTTAAATAAAACAATGTTGTTGTTTTTCTTCATCTGAATTGAGAGTCTATTAGAATTTGATATTTGTTCTTACCAGCTCTTGGTGTCGTATTTTGGGCAACCATATTATTTATTCATTTTTTATTTTCATATCTTTTCATGATTGAAAAATAGTTCTGAGACTTACGAGCTCAGGGTCAAAGCCCTGAATTATATATATTTTTTGTTAAACGTGAGAAGAACAATCTGAAAGTATCATCATCTCCATGAAGGTGTAATGCCGAGAACAGTGAGACGTGAAATGTGATGATCTAAAATCACATGTGACCTTCTCAGGATCAGCATGAGAAAGGATGGAGACGTTCCTCAGCTGGAGGATCTCCAGAGGAAAGGTCACTGTCGCAGTTTGACACAGAGACTCTGCTGAGAGGTGGAAGTTTACTGAGCAAGAAAAAAAGAATAATAATTTATATTTCATTTTAGCTGCAGCAAGAGCTCGGATAGAGAGGTGAGAAAAAGAAAAGTCAGTGTGGGTTTATCTGTCTTTACCAAGTTTTTATTAGACTGTATGCGATCCACATGTGAGTCACGGTGAATGTCTTACTAATACTGAAATCCCTATTATTATTATTATTTTTATCATTATTATTATTATTATCTTTATTATTATTATTATTATTCTAGTTTTTGTACGCATTGTTATTGCACATAAAAAGTTCATGGACCTTTGGTGACTCCTCCCACTTCAGGACGTTAACGACAAACTGAGCCTGAAGTTTCCCAAGGTATGCGATCCATGTGAGTCACGGTGAATGTCTTACTAATACTGAAATCCCTATTATTATTATTATTTTTATCATTATTATTATTATTATCTTTATTATTATTATTATTATTCTAGTTTTTGTACGCATTGTTATATTATTATTATTATTATTATTATTATTATTATTATTATTATTATTATTATTATTATTATTATTATTATTATATTTTTCTTTCATTCTTTTTTATTGTTATTAGTAGTGGTAGTAGTAGTAGTAGTAGTAGTAATAGCAGTATTAGTATTATTTAAGATATTCTCATTATATTTTGATCATAAAAATAAAGCAGCTACGAGTCAAAAAAACGTTATTTTATGGAGGTTTTGGAGTCCAGGTTTAACTTTTTTCACGAGGTGTGATTTTTTGATAATGAAGTGAAAGACACAAGCGTGGAAGCCGAGGTCGCAAAAGGTTAAAAACCTGATTGGATTCACCTGAGCCTCGTTGCGTCTCTGCGTATTTGTTCTGGGTGATCCTTCGCCTTCTTCGCCGTCACGTTTCACATGTCTGAAAATAAGACCCTGGCAAATAAACACATGTCCTGAGTGTCTGTCTCGTAATGAGGACATTGAAACATTTTTTCCTATAAATCACCGTTCTGATTAACATGTTCCCTGCAACTCGAGACTTGGCTCGTTATTCATTTGCGAAAGGGAGGTTACTACTTAGTTCACACTGAATGCCCAGCGTGTCGCAGTTAAAGCCCTCCCCCAGCAACAAGGACCCCACGTTCCTTTTTTTTCCTCATTCGGGAAGGTCGCACCTTGGTCCTGTGACATTTCAGTGTCTGTGAAGACAATGTATTCTGTGTTGGACACAGCCACAAACCTCCCATCAAAGATTCCTCTGCTGAAAGGCCATCGCCGGAGGTCGCTGGATTTTTCTGCAGCTGTCGGCACCTTTTACTTTTACTTCTTCGGAGGAAAAAAAAAAATGAAATAAAGAAAGAGACGTGATCTCTGAAGGCAAATCATTTTTTATGGTTTGCAGAAAAGTGTAAAAAAATGACGATGAGGGCCAGTTGCCTCAGAGATGCATCCGATATTATTGAACCATTAAAAAGCTGAATTTGAAATCATCTAAAAATAAGTCAACAAGACGATATACTGTATATATATATTTTTTTTTACATCATGCTGCTGGAACTAGGATTTTAGAATGAAACCAGGTGGCTTCTGGGTAAAGGGTTAAGTAAAATGTTATTTAAGTGACAAGGACAGTTTACGGAGAACAACATGACGGGGAAGATGTTTCCTACCGTATGTACCGGCATACATAAGTACGTAACCATGGCTACACAAGCCTTTTTATTGAGTGTACTGTGTGTGCGCGTGTGTGTGTGTTGAAATTGTGGTTGTTTATTTGAGTTCATCTTATGTGAGGTGGGCTTGTTATGAGCCTGCATTTAAATGAATATCAATTTAATTGCTTATGGATGTGATAGGGTGTATGTTAGAGTGTGCGTGTGTGTGTGCGTGCGTGGGTGTGTGTGCGTTCAGGCCATCTGTGCCTCCCTCACTTCAAACGAGGCCTCTCCTTTAGAAGTTCCTCACAGCCAAATGAATTATTGAGTGTGTGTGAAGATGTTTGCCGTGGAGCGTTTTGTTCTGCCCTGGAAGTCGCTGCCTCTCAGGAAGCGGAGGATATGTTCTTCAATTTAGATGAAGGTTGTCGCCTCCACGCACACACACACACACACACACACACACACATGCAAATTCGCTCAACATGCCTGCCTGTATTCTGCTGTGTGTCATGGGAGGAAGCGTTTCAGAATGAACAATGATTTATTTGGGGAATCAATAAATAACAAAAATGACAATAATGTTCAGAAATGTGTTTAAATCTGTGTCAGTGAGCATTTCTCTGCAGATATAATCCCTCCACCTCCAAGGTGGGACATAATCCAGCATGATTCATGCACAGGTGCACCTTTGGCCGCTCACAATAACAGGCCAGGCTAAAAAGGTGCAATCTACCACCAATAAAAAGAGGTTTTCTGCCTTTTCATCTTCGCATGTCATCATTAGCTGGGCAGAGGAAATCATAATTGAATGTCCATTCAAAGGCTTTTACCCATTGCTTTATTTTAATTGGCTCCCTCGCATGACTAGTCACAATTCAGACTTTAAGTGCTCAGATAAAAAAAAAAAAAAAAAGTATACAGATTCCAACCAGAGAATGCACACCATGAATATTGTATTTCTTTATTTAAAAAAAAAATTGAATAAAAAAAAAAGAAGCCTCACGCTGGTGCTGGCAGCTCTACACCTGAGAGATGAAAGTCGGGGCAGGAACAGTTGGCGAAGGATCCGTGCTGATGCTCATTAAACTCACGGCTCAGTGCGCATAAAAGAAAAAAAAAAAAAAAGATGACAAAAAGAAGATGTGCTCAGATAAAAAAAAAAAAAAAAAAAGTATACAGATTCCAACCAGAGGATGCACACCATGAATATTGTATTTCTTTATTTAAAAAAAAAAAATGAATAAAAAAAAAAGAAGCCTCACGCTGGTGCTGGCAGCTCTACACCTGAGAGATGAAAGTCGGGGCAGGAACAGTTGGCGAAGGATCCGTGCTGATGCTCATTAAACTCACGGCTCAGTGCGCATAAAAGAAAAAAAAAAAAAAAGATGACAAAAAGAAGATGACTCAGATGAGCATCAATATCAGATTCTTTCATCTGGATTTCTGAAGAACAAACGTTGTAATCTGGAGAAATGAGGAGGTGGCCAACTGTGATTCCTCTCCACTTGGAATTAAAAAAAACCTGCTGGGCCATGAATCTCCGGATCAGCTGTTCACTGAGGTCAACGCAGCGTCCTGCAGCAGTGCAGATGTTTCACCAGAATACGTACAGATGTGTAACGCTGCACAAATGAGCGCCTTTATGCCCTTTGTCTTGGTGATAAGGGTTCAGGTGGCGCCTGCCGCGCCCACACACACACACACGGGGGGTGGGACGGGGCTCATGGAAGCGCCTGACAGGCTGTGTAACCGGGGGTCCCCTCGCTCATCTGATGTGACCAGGTTTCCTGGTTATGAGCGTTTAGGGAGGATTTATGGGCTTCTCCTCCGAGGTCCATGGCCGCCTCCCCAGAAAGCCTCGAATCCGGATTCCAAGAGGCGCCTCTTGCTCTCACACGGTTGCAAAACACAAAGAGAGTCCTTTTATTGGACTTTCAGGGACTTTCATTGTCCTGAAAGCTGCATCTTTACAGACGAAAAACACTCAAAAATCCCGATTAAGTGAACAACAGCATCAAGGAGGAAGGTTGATCCTTTCTCCTGCTCTCAGTGGATTACCCAGCATGCACTTCACCTTCATATGTACATCTTTTATATGGAAATGTGACTTATTGCTGCTGGGTTTTATTTCAACTGTACAGTTGTTCTCGCTGAGTCAATTCTTTTTTCTTGCTCAGATGCATTTCTATTGTTTTTTATTCTCATCGGTGGTTTGGGGTCGAGGTCTTTGTGTGAGTGCAGCTGCACGCCATGGCGGACGATGCTTCACCTCCCGTCACCAGGATTCCTCAGACTCTGCTGCCGCTGGAACCAGGAACCAGGAACTCTTAGAAATGAAGAGGCCGTTCAGCTCCACTTTCCTTCTTACAGCACTTCTCCAAACGCTATGTTCTCCTTATTAACTCCAGTTGTGGCTTTTCCTGGTGTTTTTGATTCTTTCTGGTTCTGCTATATTTTTCTCATGTGGCTTTTTCTTGCCATTTTTTTTTTCTCCATTCCTTATCCTGTTGTCTGCAGCTTTTCCTTTAAATGCCAACTTTAATGGCCTATATATGTCATCTGCACCATCTAATGGGTCTTTATTTGACGCACACTGTGATTAAGCTGTTATTAATATCTGCTAAGTGGTTCAGACATTTTTGTCATTTTTCTATATTTTCAACATTGAAATCTGCACATTTTTCTCAAGAAGTTATTTTGACTTAACTGCATTTCAAAATTGACAAAAAAATGTTGTCTTCTTGTACGTGTTAATGTGAATCCTTCATTCAAAACAACCTTTTGCTAATGTCTTTATTGTGGTTGTCCAGCAAAAAAAAAAAAGGGAGTCCAATATAATGTCCGACCATCTTCACAATCTCGCTGGAAGTCAAAGTTAACACTGTTTTACTGTATGAGAGATGTTGTGTGCTGTTGCGTGTTCAATCTTACATACAACACGCTCCTCAAGGCCGACACGGCTCAGTCTTGAACCGGAGCTTTTAATAAACCTTCTGGAACAACCTTGAGTTCTTTCACCAGAAGAAATGACAAAAATCTCAGTTTTTCAGTCACGCTGGCTCCATCTGACCTTTCTACATGTCTGCATTCTCTTTTCACCTTCATCCCTCTGTGCATTTGTGTGTTTGTCCCTCCTCCAGTCCAAATAATACAAAACATACTGTTAAAATAAAAAAAATATATATATATATTTATATTTATATATATATATCAAAAACTTATATTTTCTGAAGAGAAAGGACATTTTTGAAGATAGATTTCTGAGAAAATGCAAAATGCAAAGGCCCATGCTTTGCTGAAACCAGAATTCCCCGTCAGAAAGTGAAAAAGCTCTGTGAGACTTGGATTCCCCACGGGAGGCTGAAAAGAAAGCTTGTTGTTTTGCAGACACACACACACACACACACACACACGCACTGGAAAGGTTAGCGGTGACACGTCTCCTGACATGTTCCAGGCTGTAAACCTGGCTCTAAGCGACTCGGCCACGTGTGACCAACATGTCTGAAGCAGCCGAAAGCTCGGTGAGGATCTGAGGGAATCCAGAGGAACACAAAACGCGTCTGAAGTCTGCTGCATGGACTCCCACAAATCACTGCTGGATTAAAGCGAAAACATAAAAAAACGGAGCTTCAACACTGGTGTGGTGGAGAGAAATGCTCCTCCCGTTCAAATTCAGGCCCGAGGGGAAATAAATAATAATAATAAAAAAATCAAATATAACAAATCTGTAATATGCTCAGTATCACAGCAGCTGGATGACACCTTCCCCTCATTGCGAAAAGATAATACGGACATAGATTTTTCTTTTAAAGTAATGAAAAGATTTACTCTGACAACAATGAAAATGTTTTTTTGGATAATCCTAAAACAAGCCAGATCTCATTCTACTTTATTTTGTTTAGATGTTGATGCCAAAATTCGTTAGTGTTATATAGGATATATAGATGCCACAGAATAATGTCATTTCATTTTTTTTTCCAAAATAATACGCACAATGGTCACAACTAAAGTCGTGAATAGAGATGGAGGAGAAGCATAATGAACCGAGGAGAGAAGACATTGATAAATGTTCCCTCGGACTATTGTTCAAGGATAATCTCTGGAACATGCAGCCTTGAGTCTGAGCAACACGCACACGCACACGCAAACGCACACGCACACTCAACTGTTTTAAGTAGTTACCTCTGCCTTTCCTTCACCTCTAAACAATAATGGATCATTTTGTGAATATATTAAAAATTGATTTTTGGGAAACAAATGAGCTTAAAACACACTTTTAAAGTTGTACGCTGTTTTAATCTTGAGTTCAGAAGTTTATTTCAGCAACAATTACATTTTTAATTCGGTCAATGTAGGAAAAAAAAACAAGTTCATTGAGAACTAGCTAAGAGCATTGAGAAGTAAAAACAGGTCCGGGTTCCATCAGTGAAATCATTCTTTGGCTGACCTCATTTAACCCCTAACCTCACAAACAAACACATGCACACACCATTATACCCTGATGCACCCTGGGTAACCTAATCGTGCGGCCATATGATTCACATTAAGACTAAAACCTCTGGATTAAATGTCGAAGGGGTTTCAATGTTAGGTTCTAGAATCTTTTCGAGCTTTAGATATAAAAAAAAACAAAAAGTAACTTTTTGTGCAGTTCTATAGAAACGTGAGCCATAGAAGGAAGTGACTGCTTTCTGCCTTTATAAAGGTTCCGATTATGACTAGTTATTTTTCCTTTTGCCATTTTTATTTTGGGTATGTTTGCAGTTGTGTCCAGTTGTGTAGATTTCCCTCGTGTTTCTCTGATGATTTACTTTTTTTTTTTTTTTTTGCAGCATCTGGGCGCCTCATTATTCCGCATTTTGGGCTCTTCCACTGATAAGACACTGAGGTGCAGGATCTGGAGCCTTTATGCTCTCCATCACTGTAGAATCACACGACCAATTTGTTTCTTCCACGACAATAGGATGAGTGTGAAAGAGCTGAGGAGGAACCAGAGCTGATGTGGAGGAAAAAAAAAGATAAACAGGGATTTAATCCGGCAGATAAATGGTCCTGTGGATGAACGGGACACAAATGTGTGGGGTTCACAGACATCGGAGCATCTACATCTCCTGATGCGAGGAAACCCCATCACGGGGAGTGATGTCATCGATTACCAAAGCAGCGGAATAATGCAATTTACGGAAAACTAAATAAAATAAAATGCTTAATGTTTTGTCTTTGGCCCGTTCGGGGGACTACAGGATTGAGGGGAATACACGAAGCGGCCGAGTGTGAAAACCGAAATGCAATATCGACTCGGCGGGTGTAATTTGTCAAATCTGTGAAATTTACGAGCCGGGTGGAAATCTCCACGCCGCCATTTACTGCTGCGTTCATAAAACACATTCTTTGGTAATAGTGTTCCCGCCGACAGCCTTATGTATTATTGAACAGTTCTCATTTTCATTCAAACAACCTGTAAGTCCTTCACACACACACACACACACACACACACTGTAGCATGCTGGGGAGGAATTAGTCACTTTGTCCTTTGGAGCCAATTTTCTGCAGCCCGTCCTGACATTTATCAGACGCAGGTAAATGTTCTCACACCGGGGCGTTTTATTGAGCCTCATAGAGTCGGCATTCTTACGGCGCCAACCCAAAACCACACACACACACACACACACACACACACACACATTTTCTTGGGGTTCAGCGAGAGGCCGATCCCACCTCCTTTGTTTCCTTTTTTGTCGTCTCATTAGTTTGTGTTCATTAATTGATTCTCCGGACCAGAGCCGCAGAGAAAATCTGCTCAGGGTCCAAAAATCCAAAAAGAATCCAATTCCGAATCCGTTGAGTTTCCTTTTCTGACCCTCCCACAGCCTCTTGTTCCTTCTTTGCCACGGAGCTGCACGATCGCCATCAATGAGTGATGCTCTGAGTGACACACACACACACACACACATTTTCTTAGAAATAGAAATAGAAATAGACTTTATTGTCTTTGTATGTTACACACACAACGAAATTTGGGGAGCTACTCCGCATGGTGAAAAATAGTGCAAGTTACAAAAGATAAAAAAAAATACACATTCTTGGGGTTCAGCGAGAGGCCGATCCCACCTCCTTTGTTTCCTTTTTTGTCGTCTCATTAGTTTGTGTTCGTTAATTGATTCTCCGGACCAGAGCCGCAGAGAAAATCTGCTCAGGGTCCAAAAATCCAAAAAGAATCCAATTCCGAATCCGTTGAGTTTCCTTTTCTGACCCTCCCACAGCCTCTTGTTCCTTCTTTGCCACGGAGCTGCACGATCGCCATCAATGAGTGATGCTCTGAGTGACCAATTACTCGAAATTAATTATGCATAATTACAATGAATGTATGTTTTATTTAGACTCCATGACCTTGGGGCAGCAGGGTGATGTATGTTGGACTAAGTGAGGTTTAATCTCTCCATGAATAAAAGAAGAGTCCTCATCAAAATCTCTGTTTCTTTCCGTGCAGCTTGTTTTAATGGAATTACAGTGAAAAAATCATCATCTTTAGTACATAATTATGGAAATGGATGCAAATGCACATTTTTGCATATACCAGCGCCCAACCGCATGATGAACACATCTGCATATAATCCTAACATAGAAACAACACTCAAAAGTGTATTATCTACAATTTTGGAAAAATATAACTATGTAGAACCAGGAAAAAAAAAATGTACTACCCCGAGCTCCCAGCTGAGCTGCTGTATGCAAATGAGTAAATCAAAAGGTGGAGACATTTCTTCCTCTCTGGTCCATCAACAATCCGTCTGACGTGAGAAAACGCTCCTGATTGAAGCACTGCACAAATATGAAATCATCTTCTCATTATCTCAGATGCACTATTGACCCAGTTTGTAATTGAGCTCAAACAGCAAGATGTTGTTGTCTTTATTAATTCATGACAAACAGCCGGCTGCTAATGATTCCTCTGCGTGGGGAAATTAATTCTTCATCTCCGTCTCTCGGCCTCTGACGGAGTCGCGTCCTCGTGTTACGCGTGTTTGTCAAGATTTGATTGTGTGGCGGTACACGGGAAATGAATGTTTCATCTGGTTGTGTTTGTGCGTTTAAATGCTGTCGCTTCCGTTTTGTTAGAATTGATGGTGATGTCCCGGCTGCTGTTGGGTTTTCAGAGATTGTTGTGTGTTAGTTAAGGTCAAAGGTCAGGAGGTCATTACAGGATTTACAGGCTCCCGAATAACGTGGAAGTTTCCAAATCTGAACAGCAGAGAAACGTGTCTTACCTCATTTTTTTTCAATAAAATGTGTGCAATAGATAGATATATGCCCTAAATAGATGATTTTTTCCCTGACCACGGTGGCAAAGATTTGCAAATGCACCACAGACTGGAGCTTCACTTTGTGTCTGTGCAGTGAGCATCTCTAACCCCTAAAATGATTTTTATTTTATCATTGCAAAAAATGAAAAAAAATTCTAAGCATCCGTTCAGCCCAGTCACATTCACAGAGCTGTGTGTGTGTGTGTGTTTCCTGCGGTGGGCCCTGCAGACGTCTTAGATGTGCTCGTTCTGAACCGGCTCTGCTGCAGACGCCTCAGGGAGCTTCTTCATCTCAACACACCCACATTTCCACACTCTATCTCTCCTCCTCTGAAAACGTACGATCTCCTATTTCCATAAAAGACGAGAATATGACTATAATATTAACGATATTGACGATAATATTAACTTCAAATCTCAGTGTGCACAGATATATCTGGGTAAAGTTTTTTGGAAAACCCTACACACACATATGTCCTTGAATGCAACTTTCGTTCATGCATGCATTTGTGTTTGAGTGATTCCATTTGTCTGAATCAAACCTTACACACACACACACATTATAATTTGACATACGTACACTATATTTGGATGTTTTCTCATTCAAGGTTCCTCTTTATGTTTTTGGTTTTGCTGTTTTGCACATTCATTCAAATTCAGTCAGCCAACCCGCATGGAATCTATTATAGTTATTAAAATGTAGAGAATTAACATCAGGCATGGAGGCTCTGACCTCGTCCTGTGTGGAGAGTAATGAGTCAAACTTTACTCTGAGTAAATGTAGATAATATAGAATGGAAGAGGAGATTCAGGATCTTCTCTCTGAAGTAGGTTTCAGATGAGCAACATTAAATTAATGGATGTTTTTGTTCATAAACTAGGTCTTCCCAAGAAAACATCCAATTAACAAGTGGGTTATAAGAGTGGAATTAGAGTGAGGTTTTTGGAGTGTTTTGCTGGTTCACCGATGTCCAAGCCTTCTAGCATCGACCCTTCACCAAAACCATAACCTAAATTCAACTCTTTATAACCCCTTTAAATGTGGAATTAGGGTTAGGGTTTTGGTGAAGTGTCAATGCTACAAAGTTGTTACTGGGGGCTTTCTGGGATGCCAAACGTGATAGTTTTGGTCCTGTGTCCCTCGGACATCGGGAAGTTGGCAAAAACGCTAGATCAATTCATGGATTTTGACCGTTCAGCTAATTCCCAATGTCCGAGCAACATGGGACCAAGACCAGTGCGTTCGGGGTCCCTGAAAACCCCCTAGTATCAACTTTCATCTTTCTAGCACCAACCCCTAACCAAAACCCTTACCCTAGTTCGTCTCTTGTGACCCCTATAAGCCTGGAATTAGGGTTAGGGTTAGGGTTACTAAAACCCTAATTCCAGGCTTATAACCCCTATCACTTTGGGATCAGGGTTAGGGTTTTGGTGAAGGGTTGCAGCTACACAGATGAAAGTTGGTACTGGGGGGTTTTCTGGGATGCCGAACGCACTGGTTTTGGTCCTGTGTCCCTCGGACATCGGGAAATGGGCGAAAACACGAAATTGTTCTGTGAGTTTTGACCGTTCACCTATTTCCTGATCTCCGAGCAACACGGGACCAAGACCAGAGCGTTCGGGGTCCCTGAAAACCCCCTAGTACCAACTTTCATCTTTCTAGCACCAACCCCTCACCAAAACCCTAACCCTTGTTCCTCTCTTGTGACCCCTATAATCATGGAATTAGGGTTAGGGTTACTAAAACCCTAATTCCAGGCTTATAACCCCTATCACTTTGTAATCAGGGTTAGGGTTTTGGTGAAGGGTTGCAGCTACACAGATGAAAGTTGGTACTGGGGGGTTTTCTGGGATGCCGAACGCACTGGTTTTGGTCCTGTGTCCCTCGGACATCGGGAAATGGGCGAAAACACGATACTGTGCTGTAAGTTTTGAACGTTCACCTATTTCCCGATCTCAGAGCAACACGGGACCAAGACCAGTGCGTTCAGGGTCCCTGAAAACCCCCTAGTACAGACTTTCATCTTTCTAGCACCAACCCCTCACCAAAACCCTAACCCTAGTTCCTCTCTTGTGACGCCTATAAGCCTGGAATTAGGGTTAGGGTTAGGGTTACTAAAACCCTAATTCCAGGCTTATAACCCCTATC